>CM076986.1:35512428-35598122 GCA_039105355.1 Benthosema pterotum
ACAACATGCAGTAGAATTGTCATTTTGACCAACGTTTTACCAGTTATTTCCTAAGATGTGGACCAAAACTTGAAAATCCTTTGTTTTGGGTCAGAGAGAATGAGAGACTGAAGTCGACACCAAATGGTGGTCCGTGGCAAATGGTGGTCCGTGACAGAAAAAATATTGGGCCCTGGTGTGAAAAGGCGTGTGTAACTGAGCGTTGGCACAGCCGCGCGTGCATTTTAGATCTCGATTTTAGGTCTGTGCGTCCGTCCGTCCGTCCGCCCGCCTGCCTGCCTGTCAGCTCAGCTGTAAAGCGCAACACGTGGCTGTGTTGTTGGACACTGTACTGAACACATTACGGACACAGCTTCATGTCGGGAACATTACATGTGCCCATGCCGATGCTTTATGTTATAGGCCTATACATACATAGCGTGACATAGCCTACAGTGAGGAGCCTATGTGCAACTTTAATAAGGCTCTAAGACTCTAAGGCTAGGCTATATCTGTAGACTTTACGTCTACGAAATGAATAAATAAACACAGAGGGAGGGGGGGGGGCGTTCGGTCGGGGGGCGATAGAGCAGCAGAGAGAGAGAGAAGGGGGCGCGCGCGTTTGGGCAGGGGGGGGGGGGGGGGGGCGAGAGAGAGCGTGCGCTATTGATGGGTTGCGGGGGGGGGGGGGGGGGGGGGGGGGGGGGTTCGGAATGGCGATGTCTTTAGTAAAATGAGAAAACATCACCATTCCGAAATCACATTATTTCGAAATGGGGGGGCTTCGGAATGGGGATGCTTCGAAATGGAGGTGTTTCTAAATGGCGGTGTTTCGGAATGGCGCCCCGCCCCCCTTCATCGCAACCATACCATTTTCAGTTACAGGACTTTTATTAGGCAAGTAAAACATCAATAATAACATCAGTTGTTGTTGAAGTTGCAACAGACACGCAGCATGCATAAAGCTAAAGGTCTGACTCAGAGAGTTTAGTGGTGCCACAACTGCAGTTAGTAGTAGTAGTGTTTCAAATCATTTTAAATATAAGCACTTTAATTTGAAATGTCTTGGGTTGTTTTGCATGCCATCGTGTTTGGTGGGGAAGATTGGGCATTTAGGGGGGCATTGCCCCCCATGCCACCCTGATCCTTAGAAGCTCTGTTTCACGTGACTACACAGCCCACAGTGCCTGTGAGTCCTGTGAAGTGTGAATCTCAGCGCCATCCTCTTCATAATAAATACACACATGTAAAGGCAATACACAAATAACATTGCTATTTGATGATAATAACATTAACCCTAGACCACTAAACATGGGTAAATTTTGCCTGGACGATTGTATTTTTGTAGCTTCACAATGTTCAGTGACATCACAGAATGTGGGTTTGTTTCCCTGCAGACACCCTAGTTTTTTCTGCAGGAAGGTTTTGGATGAATTTTACCATGTTAGTGTTACGGTGAAAAAAATCCATTCACTCACAATAGACTTTTTTTTATTTTATTTTTTTCTTCACTGGACCATTCTCACAGTTCTTAGGAATAAGACCAACTAATTATCATGTCGGGTTGCTACCAATCGGACCAGGTCAGGTTTGGGTAGAGTTTGAGACCTCTATAGGCAGCTAAATACAGATAATTCTGGGGGTCCTTGACATTCATGAAATAGTTTGATCACCACTGATATATAAACAGTTTTTTTTTTTCAAGGATTTAAGAAAAAATATATTTGCAGTCTGCTCTTGCTCTCTAAGTTTTCATCTATAACAATAGAGACAAAGCAAACATTAAATGAGCATTTTAATATACAAATATACAATTTCCCTTTCTGTGTTTCTTGAGTCCATTTTCCTCCACACAGAAGAGTGTTTTACAACAGGGTTCTCCTAAAATGATACTTTTCATTTACAAAATGCACTGAGGTGTTCAAAACAACATGCATAAAAATATCATGGGTTTAAGTACAGTTTAAAATGTCATTTTGGTCCAACATTCTGATTAAACAACAGAGAAAAGTTGAATGCAGTGAAATAGTAATATCAATCATTACATCATTAAGCACTGAGGAGCCTTTGTGTGTGTGTGTGTGTGTGTGTGTGTGTGTGTGTGTGTGCGCGCACGCACGCACGCACGCACGCACGCACGCACACACACACACACACACACACACACACACACACACACACACACACACACACACGAGCCACAACCCCATTATAAATTCTACTGTATACATTATGCTACAGTACATGTATCCTCCTCTATCTGACTCACAGCAACCCTTCTCATTTCCACTGCTTCCTATTCAGACGCTGACCGATAGGCCTACTACCTTGGCGTCCGTTTTTGGACGCCACAGAATCTTCTTAGTCGTCCCAAGTGGACGCTATGTTGAACACTTGCTCCCTCTAGCGGCCAGTTATAGAACTGCCAAATTATCACCAAGAGAGCAGCCGTGCAGACTCGATCAGGCAACCTTCTGAATACTGCCCATGCTGCTTTACCTCCTAAGCCACCTGAGCCCTGCTGATTTGCACATAGTTTTACTAAGATTAGGGGTAGGCGTAAACCTAACTATGCCTAAACCTAACCCTAACCCTAAACTTAACCTCAGTAAAACTATGCCTAAACCTAAGTCAGTAAAACTATAAAGTCAGTAAAACTATGCCTTAACCTAAGTCAGTAGAACTAGTCAGTAAAACTATGCACAAATCAGCACGGTTCACGGTGGCGCAGGAGGTAAGGCAGCTTGGCTAGTTCACGGTGGCGCTACCTGTGAATAATTTGACATGCCATGATTCATGCATCAAACTCATATTTGTCCACAATATCCTCTGATCTAGTCTGTAGCCTACACTTGACTTTATGATGTCATCATGTCTCCTATCTCTGTATTAGGCCTATCCATTTTGTTGGTAATGTTATGTCCTTGGTTGACATATCATCTCTGCACTGCACTTATGGCCTAGACAGAAGGTTCTAGTCCAGGGGTGCTCAAAAGGTAGATCGTGATCTACCAGTAGATCATGCAGGCTGTGCAGGTAGATCACATGAAGTCTCCCAGCACTTGGACCCTTATAGAACTCCTGAGAGCGTTAAAATGCACTCATTTTACACTCTTAATAGTTAAATTATATTTAAACATCTGAATTACATAATTTTCAAGAGTCAAGAAACTAAACTCTAAAAAAATCTTCCCTCTATTTTTCATTATAAGTGCATTATTCTTAAACACCATAACAGTCAGTAACACCATCACCACTATTTCATAGCTCAAACTTTCTAGGGGGCTTGAAATGGATTTTCAGTTATGGAACAATCACATTTTTGATGTGTAGATCTTGTTGAGCTGGTCATTTTGAAAGTAGCTCTCAAGTCAAAAAAGTGTAGGCACCCCTGCTATGGTTTAGTGAAGGTTTAGTATTTTGGTAGTTTGAAAGGTATTTTTCTAAAGTTATTAATTTAAGGCATGCTCTTTCCTGAGGTCTTACTTTAGGTGAAATACATTTGGAGACTACAGTTAACTTAATTGTAAATACAAGTGAGTGAGTAATATCTTGATTTCTGTGGAATCTCTCTCTTTTTTTTTTTAGATCTAATGTTATTTGCCAATAGATTCAAGTTGTGTCAACTACACAGTTGTGTCATATTTCTGGAAGAATTGTAGGCCTAAAACAGATATACAAGCAATGTAAAACAATGTAGAACAAATACATAGGCTACTATGAATAACTACACTAATTACAGATATACAGTCATGGGAATGTGCAATTTAAAAGTTTAAATACAGACATTTCAGCAATAGGAGTTTAATAATGTGAAATCACGCACAGTAAACTCATTTTCAATAGTAACTAACTTTTGCTGATTGTGGGGATCGAACCGGGAACCTCAGGTTTTTCTCCTCTCCCCCCCCTTCTTCCCCCCTTCTCCCCCTTCTTTTCCTTTCTCCCCCCCCCCCCCCCCCCCCCCCCCCCCCCCCCCCCCCCCCCCCCCTTAACAGACTATTGTTCCCCAGCTTTGGCGCAGGAGGTAAGGCAGCGTGGCTAGTACTCAGAAGGTTGCGTGTTCGAAACAGGGTGGCTGCATTTTCTTTGTGGCATTTTTTTGCAGTTCTATGACTGGCCAGTAGAGGGAAGTGTTGAACTTATGCATCGATAGGCGTCTGGCGATTGACGCCTAATCTCATTTCTTAGCGTCCGACATGTGATGCTAAACACATTCCATAGCTTCTCATTCTGGCACTATGCTTGACAAGAACGGCGTCAACTATTGACGCTGGTAATGAGAACCTGTTGCTCACAGACACACTGAGGAGCCAGTGCTCACATAGAACCCAACATAGAGAGGTTGAGTGAACGTGGACTGGAAGGTGTGCAGGTGTGTGAGTGTGTCAGAGGACACTGTGTAGAAGGACACAGTGCCAGCAGCATGGTCTACATACACTGATACTCTTTTGGAGGAGGAGGAGCAACAACTGGCAGGGAGGTCAATGTGATTCTTATTGTAATACACTCTGTAGTTTTCATTACCACCACCACCGTACAGACTCCATGATTTATTATTCCCTCCAAACTGACTGTCATAACCCTGTATGTCCATATCTGTGTGTGTCACTGCTACACCAACATATCCACTACACTGTACCTCACAGTACCAGCGTCCACTCAGTGGCTCTCTACACATCACCTGACGGCGGTCCTTAAATCTGTGTGGATGATGAGGATACTTCTGATCCTCTCTCACATGCATCACCTTCCTGTTGTTCTCAGACAGAGCGAGCCATCTGTGTGCTGTGGTTGGATCCAGTGTGAGTTCACACACATCTGATGAGAATAACAACACACAATACACACCCATTTACAATCACACATAATAATAATAACAATAATAATAATAATAAGAGGAAGAAGAAGGACGATGACGACGGCGATGAGTGTGCGTGCACATGTGATTGTGTGTGTGCGTGCACGCACATTGAGGGTCAAATTGGACATTTAAGTATAAAATGTGAAATTGATGCTGCAGTTGTAAAAAACAGGTTAAACAAATCTGAAAATAATAAATAAATCGTTACATTGTTACAAAGACTAGATACACAACAGAAGTAGGAGAAATCTTTATGTGAAGCGGTGTGCTTTTGCCTGTTTGCCTGCATGCATGATTGTGTGCTTGTGGTATTTTGGTCCAATTTAGACTTCCACAGTATAGCACGTTCGACCTGTAGCAGTGAACTCGGCTGCAGCTTATAAGGGCTGCGAAGGGGAGCGAAGTTGGACATTGTCATTGTTTTCTTGTCACACGTGCGAGTAAAGCGTGTGAGTAAAAGGTGACAGTGACAACAAACTAATACTGTATCTCCCAGTTCGAACACATGTTCAGTTGGGACAGTTCCCAAGAAGACTATAGCCTGGATCTGTATATAAAGTGGGTGTCTGTCGCTCCCTTCACGTAGCGCAAATCCTGTGCCTCTGTCCTGCTGCTCCAACACCACAGCGAGTAAAGTGTATCAGAAGTATATTATCTGTCGATAAAATGGGTGAATTAACGTTCCAGCCCGCAGCCTGAGCCAGCATATGGCCAGTATGCCGCTCCATGCGTTAAATCGAAACTATAAATACATACAGAGATGCAACGAAAGTTTAACGAAAGCTGCTGCAGGTCGGATAACATGGAAGAGATGAGGGTGGCTTGACAGTATGGCACATGACAGTACCCTATAGCCAGCGTAAAATTCTATGGGTCACCATTTGTTCCGGTACTGGTGTAGCAATGGAAATATGGCAGTGGGGTAACAGCGATAACGGTGGCCTGTGATTTGTGTAACATTAGGGGGCCCATCGGACTTTCCCATATAAACTTGATGGGTAAATTTCCATGCACAAATAAATTCAGTATTAATCAAGGATGTGCTAATTTGAAAAAAGGGCTTCGTCGTCTCTTCCTCATATTTTTCTCAATGACTGTGTAAAACATCAGATTGATTGGTGCAGTCTGTGAGGAGTCCTGGTGGCTTCAGACATTCATTCAGACATTTCCTTAGTTATAGTATGGATAAAACAAATACATAAATATGAATAAGAAATACCTGCTGTTTTGATCAAGGTTTTTATAGAAAAACTTTTTTTTAATAGAAAAACTAAAACTAACAAAATAATCGTTCTTATCTACTACTTATCTACTGTATAAGTACTTATCTACTGTATAAAAAATACCCAGCAATGTGTTGCAATCGTTTGTAGATCTGGGTAGGACTGTTCTTTTTGGTATTTTAGTTTTACGGGATCTCTTCTCTCTGTGTTTCCTGTTTACTGTCAATCTCTATTTCATCTACAAGCTTACATCGTGTTTGTATCATACCAACACACCATCCTCTGCTTCCAATGGTAACAAATGGAGTAATACGTAGTGTTGTAATCAAGACCATCTAAATTTAAAGTCAAGACCAAAATGAGACTGAGACCACCACAAGACTCAGGGGCGGATGTAACATTTCCCAATTGGGGGGGCAGGAGAAAATGGTATGGGGACAGCTTCACTGCCATGAAGCCGCTCCCATACCATTTTCAGTTACAGGACTTATATTAGGTAATAATATAAGCATCAAGAATAACATCAGTTGTTGTTGGAGTTGCAACAGACACGCAGCATGCATAACGCTAAACTCAAGAGAGTTTTCCGTTTTGAATGATGAAATGCTGTTGGTTTAGAGTTGTAGTTAGTTAGTAGCAGTAGTAGTGTTCAAATCATTTTAATTATAAGCACTTTAATTTGAAATATCTTGGGTTGTTTTGCATGCCATCATGTTTGGTGGGGCAGTCTGGGCATTTAGGGGGGTCAAGACCGATACCAAGACCAGAGTCGAAACGAGATTGTTATTTAACTTTGTAGTAGCTCAAAATTACCGTTACCATTATTCGTTCAAATAAAACTAGCCTGACTCAGATTAATACAGTGGGCATGTGGACCACTTGATTCCTTTTTGTTCAGTTTGTCTCAAAATTAAATAAATATAGTAACTTTTAAGCAGACTATTTCTCATGATCAAACTAAACCTATGTACATGTTCATGTTGTTCATGTAGGTTTTAATTAACAGAGTTGTGGTGGTGATCGTGGTCTGGTCGCTGGATGACTGTTAACATAAATCATGGGACGATAGGACACGAAAAGCAGAAATCTCTAGAACAGAATATTATTTGCATTGTGTCGTTTTGAGTGGTCTTGTTGGCAGAAGAGACCTGAAACATTTTCTCTTAAGACAACGACGAGAAAAATACAAATTGAGGGCAAGACCGAGACAAGCCCACAAGACAAATGAAGTGCGACAATGGTGAGAACCAAGACAAAACAAGATGAATTGAGGCGAGACAAAACAAGACAGAGAAAACGAAAATTTGTCTTGAGACTGGACTCGAGACGAGACGATGTCTGGATAACTACAACAATAGTAATGTCCACAGGTGACAGTTAGAGGACATATCATGGCCATGACAAACTATTCTATTTGGTGACTTGATGACATTCAGTGACACAGTCACTGTCAGTCTGTGATCAATTTCTATATTTGACTTGATGACATTCAATGACACAGTCACTGTCTGTCTGTGTTTAGTTTCCGCAAGTGGCCGTAGCACCTCTCCTAGTCTTAATGACCTTTCAGGGGTAACAGTGTGTGCAAAGGATGAACCTATGTAAGTTATATTTCATTTCATGCAGACATAGTACTTAGTTTAATTATAAATATTCCACTGTTAGACAGATGCATTTGATGAATTAGTATGTCTTGTTCTTGCTTACTGTAAGTCACTCTGGTTGAACCCATTTTGAACAGGAATCCCTTTTGGTGTTTTAAAATTTAGATTCTATTAAATGTTAGCTATCATTGACACTTTAGGCATTGAGTGCTGCACTATAACCCTGAAGATCCGCTATTTTTGAAAAATCATTAAAATGTGGCGCACTTCTTTGCATATATTTTTTTTCGTCACATTTGATATTTGCTTCTGGGAAGTCCTTGCAACTACATACTGTATGTTCAGAAGGGGGTCTCCAGCCATGAATGAGTTAATAATGTCACATACTGTATTTGTCTACCTGTTATGGTTAGTATCATCTTCATTCACCGTTGGATGTTAATGAGTCAAAAATGTCACATGCTGATGTGGATATGAGCTGCTCATCTAAATCAATGCTTCTCTAACTTTATGCACACACAGGGTTTTAATATTTAATGTGCAATATTTTTTAAAACATTCAGAGAATAATCTGCCAACATGCCTAACAGATTGTGATGTTTTTAAATAGATGTGGTGCTTTAATTTCATGAATAAAATCGAATAGAAACATACTTATCGTGCTCTTCTTCACTCCTGGTATCAGCCTGCAAACTCCACCATGGTCCACACTGGAGTTGGAGGACAGACAAAGTCACACCTGAATATTCTCTCTATGATATTGTGATTCATATTGATTTTACAGTACTACACTATGTACACGGACATCGACAGTGGGTGCAGGACCAATGAGGCAATCATGGAATTAGGGTAGGGACCCCACACCAATTTTTTGGCAATACTTTGAATAAAGTAATCCTTTGCCAAAAGATTCACAGACACAAACACACAGCAATTCTCTCATACCTAAGAGTGTCCAGTCTGTAGTGTGGATCCTTCACAACAGCAGAGAGCATCGCTTCTCCTGATTCTCCTGGATGATTGAAGGTCAAGTTCAACTCTCTCAAATGGGAAGGGTTAGAGCGCAGAGCTGAGGTCAGGGAAGAACAGCCTTTCTCTGTGACAAGACATCCTGACAAACTGCACGCACGCACGCACACACACACACACACACATGCACACAGGCGTGCGCGCGCACGCACGCACACACACACACACACACACACACACACACACACACACACACACACACACACACACACACACACACAGTGAGAAGTTTCACAATGTTGTATTCTGTGCTATTTATTTAAAACGCATTATGTTTAATTTAAACCCAGTTATGCTGACTTGAGAGTCTCCAACATGCAGTCTGGACTCCCCAGTCCCACAGCCAGAAGGTGGATTCCAGAGTCCTGAAGGTCATTATTGCTCAGGTCAACTTCTCTCAGACTAGAGCTGGAGCTAAGAGCTGATGATAACTCCTGACAGCATCTGTCTGACAGGTTACAGCCACTCAGCCTGAAAGCACACCAATTATAAAGCATGTATTAATTAGATGTTTGTAAATGAAAGATCACATACATTTAACATCACGCATGCACACATGCACGCACACACACACTCACACACACACATACACACACACATGCACGCACGCACGCACACACACACACACAGGGACATTGAGACATACTGCAATGTTACATTATGTTCCTTGATAAAAAAAAAATAGGTTTAATTTAAACAGTTATACTGACTTGAGAGTCTCCAACATGCAGTGTGGACTCTTCAGTCCCACAGCCAGAAGGTTGACTCCAGAGTCCTGAAGGTCATTATTGCTCAAGTCAACTTCTCTCAGACTAGAGCTGGAGCTGAGAGCTGATGATAACTCCTGACAGCATCTCTCTGACAGGTTACAGCCACTCAGACTGAAGAGACAATTGTGGTAAAGCATATATTACTTTTGTTTCTGTAAAATAAAGATAATGTAATATATTATATGAAATATATCCATGTTTTCAGTGTACCTACAGAGCTTTATTAGAGGCTTTGAGCACAGGCAGCAGCCTCAGAAGAGCCTCTTCTGAAGCAGAGTATTTCTTCTGGTCAAATACATCCAGCTCCTTTTCTGAAGACAATAACATGAATACCAGAGCTGACCATTGAGCAGGAGAGAGCTTGTCTGTGGAGAGACGTCCTGACGTCAGGTACTGTTGGATGTCCTCCTCTAGAGAATGATCATTCAGCTCATTCAGACAGTGGAACAGGTTGATGCTTCTCTCTGGGGATGGATTTTCTCTGATCTTCTTCTTGATGTATGTGATGGTTTTATGATTGGCCTGGATGATGTTTTCTGTCTGCATCAGCAGCCTTTGTAGGAGTTTCTGATTGGTGTCCAAAGAGAGGCCCAGCAGGAAACGCAGGAACAAGTCCAGGTGTCCATTCTGACTCTGTAAGGCCTTGTCCACTGCACTTTGGTAGAGGTCATGTAACTTAGGTTTGGGTGTAAATACCATGGACCAGTTGGAGGTTGTTTGTGGTCCTGTCAGTAGGTTGACACCATCCTCAACAAAGGAGACAAAGACATGAAGAGCAGCCAGAAACTCCTGTACACTCAAATGGACGAAGCAGAACACTTTGTCCTTGTGCAGCCCTCTCTCCTGTTTAAAGACTTGTGTAAACATTCCAGAGTACACAGAGGCATCTCGGACATCTATGCCACACTCTCTCAGGTCTGCCTCATAGAAGATCAGGTTGCCTTTCTGTAGCTGTTCAAACGCCAGTTTTCCCAGAGCCAGAATGACCTTGGTATTCTCTGGAGTCTTCTTGTGTGTCTGAGCTCCATCGTGATATTTCACACTCTTCTGTCTGAACAGAACCAGCAAGAAGTGGAGGTACATCTCAGTCAAGTACTTTGGCAGCAATGCGTTCACGTCTGTCTTCGACAAGTGCTCTAGAACTGTGGCGGTGATCCAGCAGAAGACCGGGATGTGACACATGATGTGGAGGCTTTTGGATTTCTTGACGTGGGAGAAGATGGGGCCTGCCTCATTCTCATCCCCGAATCTCTTGACAAAGTACTCCTCTTTCTGTGGATCGGTGAATCCTCTCACCTCTGTCACCCTGTCAACATAATTGGCTGGGATCTGATTGGCTGCTGCAGGTCGTGTGGTTATCCAGATGCGAGCAGAGGGAAGCAGGTCACCTTTGATGAGGTTTGTCAGCAACACGTCCACTGTGGTTGGCTTGGAGACATCAGTTACAATCTCAGTATTCTGGAACTCCAGAGGAATCCTCAGTTCATCTAATCCATCGAGGATGAACATGACTTTAAACTTGTTCAAGCTGCAGATGAGTGGTTTCATAATCCCACCAAAGAAATGCTGAAGGAGTTGCACCAAGCTGTACTTCTTCTCCTTCATCAGGTTCAGCTCTCGGAAAGTGAGTGGAAACAAGAAGTGGACCTTCCGGTTGGCTTTGTCTTCTGCCCAGTCCAGAGCGTACTTCTGAGCTAACATCGTTTTACCGATTCCGGCCACACCTTTTGTCATCACCGTTTTGATTGGCCCATCTTGTCCAGGTAAGGGTTTGTACATGTCTTCACAGCTGATTGACGTCTCGGAACTGGCTGGTTTCCTGGATGCTGCTTCAAGGTGTCTGACTTCATGTTCTTTATTGACGTCTCCACTGCCTCCCTCTGTGATGTAGAGCTCTGTGAAGATCTGCTTCAGAAGGGTTTGGGTTCCCTCTTTAGCGATCCACTCAGACACATTCTGACACTTCTTCTTCAGATAAGACTTGAGTTGATGTTGACAGACAGGAGCAAGAGTTTCTGCATTAGCAAACAACAGAATAAGTCAGATCAGCTTTCAATCCAACTAGTAAAACATAGTTTCTTGATCGATTGATGAATACAGATGGCAATAATTGCTTATTATAAGATGGAACTCTCAACTCTGAAATTTCCTGCTTCCGACTTCATTCTCTTTAATTTAGTACTATTATCAAGCCACGTGCCACGTGTATTCTGCCATGTAGCAGAATAGGGAGAAAACGTGTCTTTCTCTTTATTTAGGTTCATTTACTTTAACAATATTACTCTTAGAGAGTTTAAATTAAAATACTATTGATTTTTTGTAAGATTATTGTGTCTATTACACTTACTACACTTGATGTGTGTGTCAGGTCAGTTTAATTGGTGCATTAATAAAGTACACATTTCAACTTAAAACCTACTTGTTAGCAAATAAACTCTCCGACATTTTAAATGTATTAATAAAGCCTTATCAATTTCCATCATATTAAAGGTATTAATAATTACCAATTAATAGATAGGTATTAATAGCTACGTCATAATTTCTTACTCATCATCAGGAGGTCAGCCAGCTCCTCCATCTTCAGACTCCTCAGGAGGTGCAGTGTGATCATCAGAGCTCCCTCTGTGATGCTTCTCCTCTCCTCCTCCCCCTCCCCCTCCTCCCCCTGACTCTCTAAGCATTCTGGGTAATCTGTTGTCAGAACCTTCTGGAACCTCTTCATCTCCTTCTTCACCAATGTGACGAGTTTCTCTTCAAGCAGCTGAAAGACAATAATATTGTACAGTTTAAACTCAACAATGATTTAATGTAATGACTGATTGATCGGTCTGAGAACTTCAGCTCTCACTGGAGCGGTGCACAATCAAGTGTACAGTGGCTGGAATGAGGATCAGTTTAAAGGGGTGTTACACTTTCAAAAAAACTTTTGGTCATTTTATGGTCTACTCAGTCTCATGTGAACACACCAGACAGTTTATAAGTTACTCCTTTCAGTATTTAGATATTTGATGTTTATTTTAGCGCCTCCAGCTCCTTCCCATAGAAACCCATTATAACTTAAAACTCCATTTTAACCATGACAGATTATTCGAAAACAACCAATCTTTTTTCTGGTGACTCATATTGTCCTCGGAATACGTGAGAGGACCGTGGAATTTCATTTACAGTTTTTATTTATTTTTTAAATATTGTTTTGGAAAATGTAGCCGCCTCCATATTTGGGAAGGCCTACCCAAATGAATAAAACAATATTTTAAAAATCAATAAAAACTGTAAATGAAATTCCACGGCCCTCTCACGTATTCCGAGGACAATATCAGTCACCAGAAAAAAAATTGGTTGTTTTCGAATAATCTGTCATGGTTAAAATGGAGTTTTAAGTTATAATGGGTTTCTATGGGAAGGAGCTGGAGGCGCTAAAATAAACATCAAATATCTAAATACTGAAAGGAGTAACTTATAAACTGTCTGGTGTGTTCACATGAGGCTGAGTAGACCATAAATTGACCAAAAGTTTTTTTGAAAGTGTAACACCCTTTAAGTATCTTGCAAGGTTCTTGGAAGGAGATCAGTTGGAGCGTATTGCAGTCGCTACATCGCACTGTTGTCACAAAAACAGAGTTGAGCAAGAAGACTAAGTTCTCTGTCTTCTGAGCAATCTTTTTCCCTATCCGCCCAAATGTTCATGTATTGTTGGTCATGAAAAAATAAGAGAAAAGAATACAGGCGTCCAAATTGTGTTTTCTCAGACTGGAGGCGAGCATCTCCCTTGGAGATACTGGTAGGGTGAGAAGTTCAATCCCGCAAAAGAGACTTGCACTATAGTGACTGCTTCTTTGCTTTGAAACAAGTCAGCTTAGCTGGTTTGGGTATGGTATGGAGCTGTTGCCCTGTGAACCGACTACGGACAACTGGTTGGAAGATCGGAAAGGGAAGACTGGCTAAGACTCGAGATGTGACATGGAGGTGGTTCTGGAAGATTTTTTTTCCTTTGGTAATAAAATAACTGCATTTCTCTTGAATTTGAACATTAAAAATAAAGTTATCTGCGCTAAGGCTTAACACCGAAATTGCGATTTGAAACCAAGTCATTACAAATCGCAACTGCCGTGATTATTCATTAATTTAATCAAAATTCAACCGGAGCGAGTCTGATCCAGTGTCGACATTTATGTGCTGCGCGCTGCCCAATCAGTGTGTCTCACTAGTGCTTCTGTGCGCGCACGTGGAGCAGTTCTGCTCCCAAAGCAGTATAAAGTCTAGCCGCGCTGGTTGCTGGACAACGCATGCCGTCTGTGTCTGCACAGCCCGCGGTCAGCCTAACCAGACAACATCCACTCTGAAATTATTGTGTTTGGACTGGTATGTGGCTTCATCAGTGTTGGGACATGTGCACTATACGAAACTTAATATATTACATAATATATTACCAAAATGCAGTAACTTGTAATATCAATATATTACATAACAAAATTCTAATATATTATACTTTTTTCTGCATTACTGCATTACTTTCAATATTACTTTCTGTCAATCTGTCTCATTGAAAATGTTCTTGTGAAATTATCTTGACAAATGTTGAAGTTAAATAATTACTTATTTTCTATCATTTGTCATCAAATTATTTATGCAGGAGTGACGTTTTTTCAAGTTGATTTCATATGGATTTGTCCAGATAGCCAAGTGTGCTTGCTTTATTGTAGGTATGCCACTGGCCTACGCAATATTTGATTAATAGTGACACTAAATATTTAATTATATATTTTGTAAGAAGTTTTCTTAAGTAATATGTAATAGTAATATTAATATATTATACTTGCTCAGACAGTAATATTGTAATACGATATATTGGTTTAAAATGAAGGTAATAATTAAGTAATATATAAATAAGGTAAAGTAATATTGTTCTGTTTTCTGTTGTAAAGTTTTCTCACTGTCTCTTTTCATGCTAAATGTGTTTTTTAAGCCTGTTAAAATAACAGGGGGAAATACATACCAACATGAATAAAATAAATGAATAAATAAATAAATAAATAAATAAATCATCTATTGCAGGGGTTTTCAACCGGTGGTCCACGCCCCCTGGTGGTCCGCGGCGGAACTGCTGGTGGTCCGTGGCCAGGCAGTTAGGAAAACTAGTATTTTTCCTTATATATATATATATATATATATTATATATATATATATATATATATATATATATATATATATATATATATATATATATATATATATATATATATATATAAATCTGGCAATACAAGAGGGCATGTGAGCTTGCGCCAAATAAACTAAGAGTAAAAAAGGTAAACATCTGTTGCTGCTAATGTGCACGGAATTGTGTTTTAGCAATTAGCATACACGCGGGTACAACGATTTCACATCGTAATATTGTATTTGGAGATAAACTTGCACCTTGCTACTGAACTTGAACCGTGAGTTGGCCTCCAATGTACCGCCATGGATCGCTTCATAACAAGAAAAAAAGGACTCTCCCAGAGGCCGAGGCCGTGGTGGTGGCGGCGGTGGAGGAGAAGGGACCCACTGGCGCTGCAGCGGCATGTGCAGGGAGCAGCTCTGCCTCTGATAAACCAGAGGAGAGCGTGAAACATAAGAGGGAGAGGGCGGTCAAGGCCAACAGAAAATACCGTGATGATTATATTAAATTTGGATTTACGTTTACTACTGAGAAAGGAGAGGAGCTGCCACTGTGTTTCGTATGCTCAACGCGACTTTCAAATGAAGCAATGAAGCCGTCCAAACTGCAGCGACATTTGGAGACTCGCCACAGTGAATTGATGAACAAGCCTATTGAACATTTTCAAGAGATGCTGCGCATATTCAAAGGACAGCAGACAACTATAAGAAAGACTGCAAAGGGAAGTGAAACTGCACTAAAAGCTTCATATCAAGTGGCACTCAGGGTTGCACAGTGTAAAAAGCCCCACACAATCGCAGAAGAACTTATTTTACCTGCGGCTATAGATATGAACAGAACAATTATTAATGAACAAGCTGCAAACATATTAAAAACGATCCCCTGTCAGACAGTAGTGGGGCGACACATCGATGAAATGGCCAATGATGTCAAAGAGCAGCTGATTGAGAAGCTTAAATTAGCAGAGTCCTTCTCTATTCAAATTGATGAAACGACTGACATCACCAATGATGCGCAACTTTTGGCATTTGTGAGATTAGAGGACAACGGTGCCATGAAGGAAGAGTTCCTTTTTTGTACACCCCTACCCGGGCGCACAATGGGTGCAGAGATATTCAAGGCTGTTCATGATTTTTTCAAAGAGAATAACATTCCATTTGAAAAGTGTGCCGCATTGTGTAGCGACGGGGCCAGGGCCATGAGTGGCCGCCTGACTGGTCTGCTCGCGCACGCGAGAAAAGCTTCACCTGACATAATATGGACACACTGTATGATCCATCGCGAGTCCCTCGTTTCAAAAGAACTAAGCCCGGAGCTAAGCAGTGTGTTCGATGCGCTTGTGAAGACGGTCAACATAATCAAACGAAAGGTGTTGAATACACGGCTGTTCTCAAACCTTTGTGCAGGCTTAGGGAGCGATCACACTTCCCTCCTGTGATTTTCATGATTTCTTATCTGAGCATAACTACAACGAACTGGCTGCTGCATTCAACAACACAGCATGGTTAACTAAACTGGCATATCTCACAGATATTTTTGCTGAGCTCAACAATCTGAAGTCCATGCAGGGAAGAGATTCAAGTGTTTTGCAATTGTACGAAAAAATGGAGGGATTTATTAAAAAGATGAAAAGGTGGATACAGAGAGTGAATAATGGTAACCTGGCCATGTTTCCATCACTGCAGGATTATACTGACAGTATTGAGTCTACTGACTATGACAGTGACGTGATTAAAGACATAGTCAGAGACCACCTGAGGAGGCTTGTGTCTCAATTTGAAAAATACTTTGCTGGATCTGACCAGTGGCGCTGTGACAGCAAGTGGGTCCTGCTTACTTTCAGTGATGAAGCAGCAGAGGGCTCAAGCTTGACTCCTACAGAAGAGGATCAGCTCATTGAGATGTCCACAGACTCTGTTAAGAGGCACACATATAACACAGAGCCCTTTCAAAGTTCTGGAGTAGTTGTAATGCAGAATACCCAGAGCTTACTGCAAAAGCAATGAAGTGCCTGTTGCCATTTGCAACAACCTACCTCTGTGAGAGTGGATTTTCCACACTGGCTTATCTTAAGAATAAATACAGTACTAGGCTGGAACCAATGAATGACATGAGGCTGGCACTGTCCATGGCCATTTTGCCAAGATTAGACAAACTGTGTGCAGATCACCAGGCACAGAAGTCACACTAAGTATGATGCAAGTGAAGTTGATGAATGTTGCTTGAAAAGTTCATGAATGTTGCTTGAATTGCTACATTTTGCATTGTGAAGCATGTTACTTTACTCATTCAGAAAAAAATATAGATTAATGGGGGGGCTGGATGCTGCTGCATGACACTGGTAAAATATTTGTTCATTAAATAATTTGAAACATATTTTTGTCCAGCTCATGAATGTACCGTATATCCTATAATGGTGTGATAGTGTGCAACAAAAAAAACACTAGTAATTAACCATGGTGCATGAACCACAATAACTGCAGTAAATGGGGGTGAGGGGGGTTTGTGGTGGGCCCCCAAACGAGCCTTTGCCTACGGAACCATATAAGGACCAAGGACCATGTCCACCAACACATTACCTTTACTGGGCTTAGCATTTTTGTACATGGTTAACAGTGGAGATTTTTGGCCTAACATTTTATCTGGGAGATTCAATATTTCCTGGAAGTGATTTTAGCAGAGCACACTTTGTCAGCTGGCATAAAATGCTTTGGCTGACAGAATGCCCATTGTTATCAACTGATTATTTATTAATTGCATGTGTAGATGTAGTAAAGAAGTTACATACAGTACCTTAAATATGGAGTCCAGCTGTCCCTGAGCTGGCTGACCACTGGAAACCTGAGATATCTGCTGCTGGTCACTGTCGAGGACACACACACACACACACACACACACACACACACACACACACACACACACACACACACACACACACACACACACACACACACACACACACACACACACGATGATGGGCCAGTGGCAAATTTCCCTTAATGTCTCCCTCCGTCCACACATGTTTAAAACTCTCTAAATACTGTACATAAAGGATTTCACAATTATGCATTTAGATCAAATAAAACACCTGGAGAGAGGAATGAGCAACTATATTGAACATTAGCAAGATTGCACAAGATTGCAGAAGTACATAGTGAGCTTTTAGTAGTTCTTTATGATTATATGAGGTGTTTAAACATATTCTGTATCAAAGTTTAACAACCTCAGATAACAGAGAGGTCAGTTGTACAGCCAATAAACTGAATTGAACTGAACTAAAACTTGAACTTGAACTTGGTTTTACTGGTTGTAAATGTAGTTGACTTGTAGAGGAACGCAGGGAACACCCACTGAGTGAAGAAAAAAATACATTCTGGCCTTGACATACATCCACACAGAAAGGTCCTGGTTGCATTGCAGATTGACCTGACCTCAATGACATCTGTGTAATAATTGTAGTATCCCCAGACTGGGGGATACTACAATTATTCAATATGCTATTCAAAAAAGTGTGCAGTTGATAATGACATTGGGTGCAATTCTGAATCGCCTTGGTGTAGCCAAGTATGGTGTAAGTCCTCTCATTGGCTGCATGGCAGCAAATCAGGTGTGGGTCCGTGCTCATTGGCTGCATGGCAGCAAATCAGGTCTGCGGCCTTGGGCTAGGCCAAAAGCCTATACCACCAGGCCTGGGCCTGGGCCTACCAAATAATTATCCATAATAATTAAAACCAGACATCAAGAGCTTCAACTCATGATGAACAAAGCAGGGCAGTACAGTAACATTTTTAATTGGGGGGTTCAGGTGATTTCTGGACCTTTTGAATTGCAGATTTTAATTATTCTGGGTAATTATTTGGTAAGCCCAGGCCCAGGCCTGGTGGTATAGGCTTTTGGCCTACTACAGAGGCCCCAGAGCTGATTTGCTGCCCTGCAGCCAATGAGAAGACTTACACCATACCTGGCTACACCACAGCTTTCAGAATTGCACCCATTGTCATCTTTACAGTTAAAGAAAGATTACAGTTCCTAAATTTCCATAGATCCCCAACCACACGTTTTCCTCATTGTCTGAGTGATAGCTATTACCCAAGGTCAAATGCCGATTGTGTCTTTAGTTACAGTTACTGACTGTATATCATAAGAATGTTGCCACTGCTGAATTAATGACATTTTCACTAGAAACAGACTGTATCAAATATGAGTGACTGTCATAAAGGGACACCTACCTGACGATATCACAAAGTTTGTTTAGTTTTGGACAACCATGCTACTATGAGAGGATTTTAAGATGGGGGAGATCAGGTAAATGCCATACAGTGATCTACTCTGCTCTACTCAGATCATAACGTTCCTGTTGTTGTTGGAAACTATGCATTTCCAACTCCAGTTTGCCAGTATCGCTACCTCAATGTCACACCTGTTCTACTAGGTGGCTCTGGAGTCATCCCAATGGTGGCACTTCTACATAGACTTCTGTAGGAATACTTCTACATAGACTTCTAAAGGAAGACTTCTATAGGAATTCTATAGGGGGGGGGGGGGGGGGGGGGGCATTTTACATCTGGACAGGCATCGCTGCTCACAGACAGGCAGGCTGCCAGTGTTGATATAACTATTTGAGCATTTGAGCATCTGTGTTTCATAATGGGTGCTGCTCTGGATAACAATGTGATGTTTTGGGGGATTAAAAGTTAACATCATGAATATCAGACAGATATTGTATAACTTCTGACACCTGATCAGGATTAGTAATATTATATCATGTGTTGTTGTCTGCTAGTTTAACATTCTGACCTCTGATCAGTAGAGTGGTGTCCAACTTTGAAGTTAATATCTTTATCCATGGACCAGTCACTCTTCATGGAGACACAGCTGGGTACAGGAGACTCTGATCTCTGATGATCAACCCTGACAAACAACATGAAACATTACATTTATTCATCAAATAATCAGACACATACATATTGTCATGTCTTCTAAATATTAAAGAGAGGGTGCCGTGATTTTTGTATTTTTTCCAATTTTGTACATGTTTAAGAGGTGACAGTATGTAAATAGACCCCTTGGTGTGTTTTTTATGTGCAATGATGTCTTCCCATAGAGTAATAAAATAACAGAGAACTGACTCGAGCGATAGCCCCGCCCCCTTGCCGTTCATTTCAATACAAGTTGCTCATTGGCGCTTTGAAGCACCCGGAAGACCGCCGGAAGTGCGCCTATTTCCGCATTTGGACACCAAAATTTGGTGTCCAAATGCGGAAGTATTTCTCCATGAACGCGCCCGAAGCAAGGGATTATGGGAACCATGAACGAGCGCCGTCGCGCACGAGCAAAGGAAAAAACCCATCAAAAAGCATCAAAAACAAGCTTGTGGGTTTGCATTGAGCTTATTATCTGTCATATAATACATCCGTTGTGTTTTGAGAGGTAGTATATGACGTGAGGACCGCTGGTTTATTCAGAAAACAACTTAAAAACAAACTGCCCTGTCCACGTGCACAAAGCAAACGAGCGTGCGTGCTCTCGGGGCGTTCGTGCATGAATTCCACCCGCCTGCAGTACCAAACTTGGCCACCAGCGAGGCAGCTTCAAGCCTGGAGCCACTATCTGGGGCCGTGTGTCTTCCCTTTGTATTTAGTGTTTCTTCCTGGGGGCTGAACCTTTCCAGTCAAACGTGCCAATGAAAAAAAACTCCCCTCCCCTAACTCCTCCCCCTTTTATCATGCAACTAAAGCTGTGGGTGTTGCTTCAGTTCAGGTGGATCTCTGATAGGGTGGAATCATAAAAATGACAGTTTAACAAACACTGTACACTTTTTTGGGGGAAAAAATACTTTTCATATAACATTAATACCTGATGATCATGTTTTAGGGTAGAAAAAATGCATGGCAGTCCATCTTTAAAATTATTTTCAGTACTGTTTAAATGAGGACACACAAGTCAAGTCAATTCAAATGAGCTATTAGTCATATCCTGGATGCTAATAAAAAACAGAAAACCACAAACAGCAGTGTTCCTTGAAATGTGAGTTACAAATTAAACTTCATGATTCTATGAGCTGTTAAACATGTCTCATTTCAAAGTCTTACATAGTTTTACATTCTGACCTCTGATCAGTAGAGTGGTGTCCATCTTTGAAGTTAATATGTTTATCCATAGACAAGTCACTCTTCATGGAGACACAGCTGGGTACAGGAGACTCTGATCTCTGAGGTTCAACCCTGACAAGAAGATAAACAAGATAGGAAGGTTATGTATAAACCTTGTCAGTAGACAGCAAAGTATGAAACATTTAGATTTAACTCACAGCGTGCCATTGCTAAATATAGTTTTATGCCAAAGTTTCCCCATCTTAACCCTTATTTTAAAGTGTCGGATCTCCGAAACCGTAACGCATACGGTTATACATACCAACATATACGGTTATACATACCAGTAATTGTTTGTGTGAAATATTGAACGATTGATGTTCTAAACCTCTGTCCAAAAACATCTGGGTCTCAAGTCTCACAGTGCCTGCTGGCAGTGATGGAGTAAGAATCTGAGATAATGCGATTCGAACGTAGAGCATAATGGGTGTTGGTGCAAAGAAAAAAAAATCTTAATGGCCATGTCCATTTTGTCCCAAAAGAAATGTGACAAAGAAGCTTTTGCCTACAGATATGATATCGGATCAATGGATCAAAATGTCATTATGCTTTAAGGCATGTGACATGCCAAACTATGGGCTTTTCATGGTGATGATGGCATTAGTTTTGCACATGCCCAAATGCACCCAGAATGTGCTGACTAAATCACAAGATGACCCGCACGTTTGCTATTATATAGGTTAGAAATGCAGTTTATGCTTGTTTGTGTTCTTTTAGTAACTTGATTTTTGCTTCAACTGTAACACATAGTCAGCAAACAAAGGCTCTGTATACCCCGAAATGTACAACATAGATTGACATTGTTGTACTGATTGATTCGTATTATTCTACCGTTGTATGGTATTGCTTTGTTGCTTTAGCCCATGATGCATTGATGATGTATCGTATGTATCAATTGTATTTCTATTACTGCACCATTGTATTGTATTGCTTTGTTGCTTTGGTAATGTAAATGTGTGTATTCTCATGCCAATAAAGCCCTTTGAACTGATTTGAGAGAGAGAGAGAGAGAGAGAGAGAGAGAGAGAGAGAGAGAGAGAGAGAGAGAGAGAGAGAGAGAGAGAGAGAGAAAGAAACAGAGAGAAACACAGAGAGAGAGAGAGAGGAAGGGGGGACTACAGTGGGTCATGTCCACTGCCCAGTAACTGCGCACAGAGTGCATGCATCGATGGCACTTCTAAAGTGCGCACCATTGACTGATGCATTCCACTGTGCCTGCCTACCATGTGTGATTGTGTGTGTAACGGCACATGGCCGGCAATATAGCCTACATTGACCTTTACTATACACCTTGACAATAGACACTCTTCAAGGCTACAACAGCCCTTCTCTCTGCTATCATTTCCTGTGCATGAATTGCCAGATTTGGGTGTATGAATGAGAATTATGTTGTCTTCCACTCATAATTTATCTGGTTTTAAAAACTGTTTCATTAGACAGTCACAGGCCTATGTATTAATTTGGGCAAATAGCCTACAATGCTACTACAATGTAAATCTGTAAGTGCAGGGATTTCTTCCAGGGTTCAATGCGTTTCTGTGTTTGTGTGTGGACACAGATATCGTTCTTGTGTGGACAGGATTTGTTTTTTAAATAGAGGAGGAAAATATCTGTTTTGCAAAAGATCAGGAGTCATGTAGGCATTCGACGGATGGTTGTCCACATGGGTCCAAGTCAGGACGGGAAAATGCTGTAGAGATGATTTAATTTACATTTGAAAAGGAATACATAAATATGAAACATTTAACACTGACCCTGTAGTTGGTTGACCAGGATCCATGTTTCTTCTTTGTAACTCACACTGGATGACAGCGTCTGATAAACAACAAAATATAATATTAACTCACACTGGATGACAGCGTCTGATAAACAACAAAATATAATTTTAACTCACACTGGATGACATTGTCTGATAAACAACAAAACATCATTTTAACTCACTTTGGATGACAGTGTCTGATAAACACAGGTTGGGTTGCATAAACAACAACAATGTGTGCCCCTTCAGTCACTTTATCAAAGTCACTATGGAGAACACAATGCTGTGACCATTAGTTATTATAGAACCTCCTGTATTTTTTATTATTATCATAATTTAGCCCTTAATCAGCAAAATGGTAATGTAGGAACAACAACAAAAAAAAAAAATCAAAAATGGCGCATATTTCTGGAAAATGACTAACAGACCTCTGCCTAATCAAACACTGTCGGAGTGCTCCGAGCCGCGTAGTCGGTGATTTATATATCAACAATGACCACTCAGCAATACATTATGCTGTACTAATAATATTGGTAATAGTGGTATTACATGGATAGTTGTGCATTGATAATGTGTGTATAATAATCGTAAGAAAAAGAAAAAGCACTAGTTCACTAGTACATATAATATGATGATACAATGTAAATCATTATTTCAGTAATTATTAGTAACAGTATGTAAATAGCTATTTCAATATATATATATATATATATATATATATATATATATATATATATATATATATATATATATATATATATATATATATATATATATATAAAATGTAAATAGAATGTAAATGTATTTCAGAATCAGTAATAGATGTATCATGTGGTTGTCCGTGTGTCACTTGTGAGGATGTACACACGGACACTTCTTATCACGCAGCAGAACCACAGAAAAATGAAAAAGAAAAAAAAAAAAGATTAGTTTAAGGGTCGGCTTGGCACTTTTTGCCACATTGCTCTCCTTGGTGTGTTTTCCTACATGCAGTGTGTATACATAGGATGGTACTGAATAGATAGATGCTAATAAAATGTCAAACTGTCCCTGGAAGTCCCTGCAGGCCCATGAAGTACAGGGTTATTTCACCAATAAATAATGACAATAATACGTCAATAGGTAAATAGTTATTTCAGTAACATGATGATAATGGCAATGAAGTATATATACAATAGTTATTTCAGTGATATAAACAGTTATTTCAGTACCTGCTCATGTTGTCAATGCTGAAGGTTTGCTTCTCTGTTCTTTAACACTCTGTTACCTGATAATGTGTGGAAGATATGGAAGATATGAGAGAGAGAGAGAGAGAGAGAGAGAGAGAGAGAGAGAGAGAGAGAGAGAGAGAGAGAGAGAGAGAGAGAGAGAGAGAGAGAGAAAGGTGACAGACAAAGAGAGCTAGCAGAGTCATGTTTATATCTTTATGAGTTTATGATGGTGTTATGTACTGTGTGATACATTGTGTTGAGTACAAGGTAAAAGTTCACTGAGGTCTTGACAAGAGAACTTCCACTCCCATTCATGTCACCATGGTGATGAGGGGAAACATTCCACTGTTCATATTATGCACAAACAAATTCTCCTTCTACAACACTGAAGTGTTATTAATACAAAAAAGTAGATCCTAAAAAACTACTTTCAAAGGTGTTGTTCAACGTCCAGCAGGCCAAGGGGGGAGCTAAATATCTTAATTTTCAGACCATGTTTGATTTAATTTATCAATCAATTGTGCTTTTATCAGTATATTCCATAGGCGGACATGTTCCATAGGCGGACATGGTTTGTGACACGTCGGCATGAAACAGGAAATAATCAGACCAATGTATTTGGTTTAAAGCAATTTTCATACCAGGGCCTACTATTTATTCAGAATTTGAGCCACGGTGACCACTGGTGGTCCCGTGACCACCAGAATCAAATTGTGGTAGTCAACTAGATGAGTGTGTCACGAAGGCAGCTTTATGAGCCAAGCCCAGATAGGGCCAGAATCTAGGATTAATGTGCACAGAGGGTGGTTAAAAAGGTAGGGCTACATTTGATCACTCACCTAAACTCAACTTGACTCAAAATGCAGACAGACAGACAGACAGACAGACAGACAGACAGAGTCTCCTGTTGTGAAGTAATGTACACTGCAGAGGTGAGTGATATGACTTTGAATAGCGTTGGTCACAACGTGGCCATTAGCAAATCATCATTGTTTAACCCATGTGCATTTTAGCCTGGCGGAATTATGTGTTTCTTCCCCATTTACAATTGAAAAGGCTTTAAATAAAAACACAGTTAAAACCATCATTTGAAAGGAAATCAACACCTGAGTGCAGCTGTTGTTCCATGTTGCTCTACGTAACAACAGCTTGCTACACTACGTGGAGAGACTCACTGTGCTCCATTCATTATTTTTTTCATTCAAAACATGCTCATGGGTAGACATGGGCTTTAATCTTCATAACACACAAGGACAACCTTCTCAGATGGAGTTACTTAATTAATAATATGGTATATTTAAAATGTACAGTGACAGCTCTAAGTTGTCATATACATGTATATATGACTATGCTATATCATATACAAATCTGTCCTGCACTGGTGGTTGTACATACAGTAATTCTGAATACTTTACATTATGTACAAATACACCCACCGAACTCCTTAATTTAGAGTAACTCAATTGTAAAATGCAGTCACACTGTAACAATATAACCAATAATGCCAATTACCAATTGCCGTTGTGTTAAAACATTGGCCAGAAAGTGGACCTATAGGGATATGTGCTTTTAGAGTACATCCAATGAGACATTTGCCTCAAACTGTAAACAGCCTTTCCTTATGAGTCCTGTTGATGACCAGTGTTGGTCTATATTACTTAGGAAAGTAACTTCTTTACTTTACTCGTTACCCCTTAGACAAAGCAATATCATTACTTTACTTATTACTGGATTTGAAGAGTAATATATTACATATTACGTTATTACTTTCCCAAGTTCTCAACACCGCTTTTGAAAAATTAGAGAAGTACAACATAATCCGTTTATTACAAAATAAAGCAGCAATGCGATTTGTAGTGTACATAACTGCGCAGGATGCAGTGTGTGGACTGGATCTACAATCTACTGCACATCTCTGTTGTTACAGTACCTGTCAATAGCTTGTACATCTGTTCTATTTTTGCATGCAACAACAAGCTCATTTAAAAAAAAAAGTAACTTGGCGTTACTTGCAAAGTAATGCGTTACTTATTACCCATTTTTGCAGAGTAATCTCGTTACTTTACTTTTTGGAGCAAAAGTAATAATATTACAGTAATATGTAATCTAAAATTAGTTACTGCCCAACACTGCATGTGACTACTTAAGGCACCACACTCCCCTCAAACTGTACACCTAAATGGATTTTCACCTGTCACTACAGCCTTTCCCACAAGCAGTGCAATAAATAACATATAGTTTTTTTTATGGTGGAGTGTAATGGGACAATATGCACCACACAATGTAATAATTACAAGGGGACAAAATAGGTCAGTCACTTGCACAACGACCAAATCTTAAGTCCAAATGAATGTATAGTGGTTTTAAATGACATGGAAAAAACAATGGCCCGTATTCTAAACGGGGTCTTGCGTAAGGGACACCGTGTAGCACATGCGTAGTGGTGAAGAACAAAGACCTCCCGAGCAAGGATCTGCCGTGACGCAAAGACTACCTCTAGGCCCGGGCCTGCTAAATTTGGATTAGAGGCCTATACAGGCCGAAAAGCCTGCATGAGGCCTACAGGCTTTGGGGCCTTCGCCCTGCATGACTTTATACATTTGTTTTTTTTTTAAAAGGTATAAACTACACAGTAAAATATATAGCATTGCAATTATGCTTATAATTATAGATAGGACTTGAAGGTATAATGTGGATGTTCTGACAGCCATTTGACTGTTATTTGCAAGTGAATTAATTAGGTTGATTTGTTATTTCATTTGTTTACATTTGTTTTCATTTGCTACTGTAGCCTAATCTTATTGTTATCCAACATCAAATAAAATTACTTTGCTGTTGTTCATATGCATATGCAATGTTATACAGTTTATAGATCCATAGGCAGCAGTTGCCATGTGTAAAATACATTTGGGTTTGCAATTAAAAAATAGCGGGCGGCGCCGCTTTTAGTAACAAGGAAAAAACGTATCGTCCAATCCCTTCATCCAATCCCTTCAAATGAATCCGGATCAGTATGCAACACTATGCAATGTTTTGTCTTTGCATCAATATCAAACTCTTCCTCTTCATGGCGTTCAGTGAGAAACCAACGAATAATTTGAGAGGTGGAATTGCATGTTCAGAACAGCCGCCTGTTTATCCCAACACACAACAGCACTAGTAGCCTAGTCACATTATCAAAATAAAGATTTCATTCTACCATAGCCTACTCAGCCTACAACAATTGAATTCAAAGTGGTGATTCTGTCATCGCTTGAGATTGCAAACCTCCCGTGTACAGTCAGGATTGTTACATACTAGGCCTGTCCCCGACTAAGGATTTCTATAGTTGAAATTAATATGAATAAATGTGCCGTTAGTTGCCCCCCGCGGGCAAAAAATAGGCCTATAGCCTTTAAGCCTTTAAGTTTTCTTTTCTTTCTTTCTTTTTTTTACTGAACAACAAAGCACAAAATACTTCGAATCTACACAATTAAAAAATGTAAACGAATTGTTATTTTTTTAACAATAAAAGACAAAAAACACTTATTTAAAAACTGAACAACAAAACACGACTTTGTTTCTTTCGTTGAATAAAACAAACATGTGCCTTAACACAAGAAAAACGGCACGGTTATCTTGATCGAAATATTAATTTAGAAGCAAATATACCTAGAACGACGGGGCATTCGCGGTCAGTTCACGCTAGCCTAATCCTCACAGAAGGATTTTCACAATGGGATATTTGCATTTCATTTGCGATGAAAACTTCTAGGCGAAGGAATTCACGCTGCATCGCTTGTCGATGCCCGTGTTACCGCACGGCCATGCCGCTGGCTCTGCAGTGGCGGAGTTTCTGGTCAAATCCAGGGCCGGATCTACATGGGACAGGGGAGGGCAGTGCACATCCAAACGTGCGTCTTTCTCCTCAAATCAAAGGTTGGAGTTGTCCCACCTGGCAATCTTCCAGCCCCCCCTTGCCAGGCTCGATGAGTCCGGGTCTGTTTTTTTCCCTTCTCCCCCTTCTTCCCAAAAAATGCGTCTCTTTTTTTTCTCTCTTTTACACTGGGGCGCAGACGAATGTTATAGGCCTGTGCAAAAAAGAAGAACGGCTTTTTCTGTCTTTTTAATGGGTTAACACGGGCAGAAAACTGACTATAGCAATTAGCCTACGTTTATTAATCATACCTGTGCTTTATTAAGAACATAGTAGAGGAGCGCTGGTCGGTGAGAAAAGAAAGACTTATAACGGGCGACAAATGGATGTAAATACTCCTCGGGATGAGTGGATCTTTTAGATCCCACCTCTGTCAATCTCCCGGACCAGTGTTTTCTTGAGGGTTGTAATGACAGTATTATCGTACGCGCCGGACAGCGATGCATTCATAGCTGCGATAAGCGCTCCGTATGGGTTATCATTGGCGTGTTCTCCACTGGGCTTTTGTGAGATCAAGTGGTCCTTGAGAGTGTTCCAGGTGGTTTCCAGGCTAAATGATGGAGATGTGAGTTTTTGCCGACTTTTTTGCAATTTACTTCATAACATTTCACAGACTTGGGATAAATGTTCGCTACATAAAGCAAAAAAAGAAACGTGGAACATTTCTTTTTAACATAACATTTGGTTTCACGTTTCTGCTCTCAAGAGTTAAAATATTTATATCATCTGAATTAGCGCCACCCAATTGAGAACGTAGGAGTTTAATGCGAGAATCATGCATCATTTGCGAGAATCCATGCAGCCTGGAAATGTGGACAGAAACAAAAAAAGATTTGGGGTCTGTGGGGTGAAAATGTCCTCAAATGGTGGTCCTTGGCTCAAATGCTGGTTAAATAGTAGGCCCTGACAAGGTTAAAACCACTGTCGTAGCTTAATAAATTATTTTAGTTTAATCTTGAGTCTTGACACGACTACTCACTTGTGTGTCCCGCTGCAGACGAGTCCAAATAAATGAATGTAAATAGCCTACTCTTACGAGCTTACAATGCAACGCAATTGCACTGTGAGCTGGTGAATCTGCTATAATTCTGTCTGTGCCCATAATTAACCGAATTTATAATTATACATAAAAAAACATTAAACGAATTTCCCTAAAAGGACTGTCAGGGGGATATTCAAATGAAGAATAATAGTGAAAATCGTGGATGATATTGAGTAAAGTTAATTTAATTAAACATTGTCCACATTTGAATGAAATGATTAAACCCACCGCTTATATTTAATACAGCCACATGTGGACAGGTGTGTGTGTGTGTGTGTGTGTGTGTGTGTGTGTGTGTGTGTGTGTGTGTGTGTGTGTGTGTGTGTGTGTGTGTGTGTGTGTGTGTGTGTGTAGATGTATTTATGAGGAATGGATTGTGTCTACATTTATTCATATGAAGGCCTTATACAATGTTGGTGGTCTATCTATTTTGGCCGCAAATGTTCGGGAAACGGCGCCTCCGCTGTTATTCCTCAGGTATTCCCAGAATGCATTGAGACACTTGGCAAGAGCAAACTATCTTGAGAGACTATATGCTGCGTGAGCCACGGCGTTTCCCAAACAAGGACATGGTTTGGGATTCGCTGCACAAGGAGCCAATGAACAATTAGACAGGCTTCATTTGCGGCCTATGGACATATGTGCGCATGTGCTACACGTTTGTCGTACGCAAGACTGGTTTCTGAATTCCGGCCAATGACATTATTAAGTAACTCCAGGAAAAAAACAATGACATGCATTGGTTTTCCATGACATGGGAAACCAATGCATTGCCACATTAAGCAGTCTTAACATTCTGTGATATGATGTCCAGGAGTTGTTCATAATACTCGAGTCCTGTTACATAGTAACTAAAAAACAATTACCGTTGACACTAGATTTCGTCCCACTAATATATTGATTCAGCTATTTGTCTTACTAAAAGTTTTACTGCAGATATCCATTATCTGGCTTTCTCTCCAGTGTGAATTCCCCTGTGTTTTCTTAAGTGTCGTGAAGTGTCGTCCACATTGATCACATCAATATGCTTGTCTCCGCTGTGGAGTTAGGGTGGTGTTTTTTTTTAGGGTTAGACTTTTGAGAGAAGCAGTGCCCACACTGATCATTTGCCTCAAACTGTACACAGCCTTGTAAACAGATCCATATGAGCCCTCTTGTGACTCAATTAAGGCACCACAGTTGCCCAGTGTTGCACAGTGCATCAGTTGGAGCTGGTTTGGCTCAATGATTTTTACAGGAAAAAAGGGGCAGTTAAAGGAGGAATAACATGACATTCAACTTTTTAATATTTTTTAATGTTTTTAGTGCTTCCGTGTTGTGTTTTCCATCCCCACAAATTATCTAGTTTGAACAATCAGTCTTTCTCATATAGGAGCTTTAATGTAAATTGTTCTCTGTAACAGCTTGTTTGATTTTGGCCTCATAATGATGTCATTAAGTCATCAATGTGCCCTGCTTTGTATAATCCCTTCTCTCCTTCAGTCTTCAGTTCAGAAGTTGCAGTTCCACTTTATAATATCTGCCATTGTTGATTTTCCAAGTTGACATGGAATTTAAATCAGCTAAACTGCCCATAAAGAAATGACAATGGCTGGTTATATCAGTGGTGATTGGGGCTCAAACCATTAGAAATGAGCTTGAGGGACATACTATATATAATATGATAATAGGTATTTAAAACGTTTTCTATGAATCCATGTCATTCCTCCTTTAAGAACATCCGCAGTGAGTCCAATACAAGGGGTGTTGTGTTTTGATCTTCTAGTTCCAGTGATGAGTCTTGTAGCTGCATTCTGTACTAACTGTAGGCAGTATTTGGATCATTTGCTGGGTGTTGAATAGAGGGTATTACAGTAGGAGGCTGACACATTGGATGAAATTGGTGCAACAACTTCACATAGTTTAGTTGGTTTAAAGGGCTGGTTGGATCATGTAAATGTTATGTAAATAAAACATCAAGGACAAAATCTTCTATTGTTGTGAAGGAATCTGCAACACTGCACTGCAGGTGAGTGAAATGACTGTGAATAGTGCTATCATCCAATCACAACGTGACCATTAACAGGTGATTATCATTGTTTAACCCATGAGCATTTTTACCATAATTTGAAAGGGAGTCAACACCTGAGTGCTGCTCAACCCTTCATAACAATAGCAGCTGTTGAACAATGGATACTCGGATGCAGTGTCTCTATAATACACCAGGAAAGTACAATATTTTTCTTTCACAGTTATCTCACATATTTAGTTAACTATATGGTATATTACAATTGCATTCATATTCACCCATGGGCAATGTGGTGCATTTTAGCACGTGTCTAGTCAGATAAAGTGTAACAACAGTAGCAGCTCCAATTTGTCATTTATGTGGTTATATTTTATAGTGTATTCTAATTATTTTAATTAGCTTGGAACTGTGTGAGCTTCAAAACATTTAGTTTGATAAACTTGAGCTTTAATCTTCATGGAACACAAGGACAACCCACTCAGATTCTCAAATGTATTCATATCATGTGGTTTATTTAAAATCCATTCAGATCCACCCATGACCAATGTGGTGCATTTTTGCATGTGTCTGGTCAGATAAAATGTACTAACAATAACATCTCTAAGTTGTCATGTGTATATAATACATGACAAATGTTATAGCATTGGCCAAAAAGTGCACAGAGAAGGGGTCTTTCCACTGCATGAGGCATATGTGCTTTTAGGCAAACTTTTCAGGTACTGTATGTTCTACGTAACATTCTAGGCCACATTCAAAGATAATATAAAGCAAATTTACAGGCCAAGATTTAGAATAAAGGTAAGGGCATACCTGCCTGACCTGAACAACCATAGCACTTGTCCAAATGTACTGAGTAGGCAGATATGTGATGATGGTGGTTCTGGCTGTTTTGGTAACACTTCTGGTGTGACTTTGGACGACAAGGACAAAATCTTCTATTGTTGTGAAGGAATGTGCAACACTGCACTGCAGGTGAGTGAAATGACTTTGAATAGTGCTACCATCCAATCACAACGTGACCATTAACAAGTGCTCATTTAACCCATGTTGTGGTTATATTTTTTTATTGTGGAGTGTAATAGGACACTATGCAACATACAACAGTCCATGTAGCAAGGGGACAAAATAGCTCAGAGTCACTAAATGAATATACAGGTCTGTTAAACTAAATAAACAATGCAATAAAACTGGGGTGTATATGAAAAAAAAAACACACTGCATTGTCACATTAATCAGTATTTAACATTCTCTGATGTCCAGGAGATGTTTATACACTTGAAACCTGTAAACCTGCATTGTAACTTCAAAAGGCAAAACACAAAGCATAGAAAACACAAGTACTCTAATACACTAAATTTATTCACACTAATTATTCACACGAATTAATGATTTCAGTTGTTTGTCTTACGAAAGCTTTTCTGCAAATATCAATTATTTAGCTTTCTCTCCAGTGTGAATTACCCTGTGCCTTTTAAGGTTGGACATTTGAGAGAAGCGTCTCCCACAATGCTCACATCCATATGGTTTGTCTCCGGTGTGTATTCTCTGGTGGGCTTTAAGGGAGGACGTGTCAGAGAAGTGGTGTCCACACTCATCACATCCATATGGTTTCTCTCCTGTGTGAATTCTCCTGTGTCTATTAAGGCTGACCATATCAGAAAAGTGTCGCCCACAATGATGACATCCATATGGTTTGTCTCCAGTATGAATTCTCTGGTGCCTTTTAAGGTGGGACATTTGAGAGAAGTGTTGTCCACACCCATCACATCCATAGGGTTTCTCTCCTGTGTGAATTCTCCTGTGTGTATTAAGGCTGACCATTAGAGAAAAGTGTTGCCCACAATGATCACATCTGTATGGTTTGTCCCCTGTATGAATTCTCTGGTGGATTTTAAGGTGGGACATTTCAGAGAAGTGTTGTCCACACTGATCACATCCATAGGGTTTCTCTCCGGTGTGAATTCTCTGGTGGCTTTTAACACAAGACTTTTGAGAGAAGCGTTGTCCACACTCATCACATCCATAGGGTTTCTCTCCGGTGTGAATTCTCTGGTGGCTTTTAAGATAAGACTTTTGAGAGAAGCGTTGTCCACACTCATCACATCCATAGGGTTTCTCTCCGGTGTGAATTCTCTGGTGGCTTTTAAGACCAGACTTTTGAGAGAAGCGTTGTCCACACTCATCACATCCATAGGGTTTCTCTCCGGTGTGGATTCTCTTGTGTACTTTTAGGTTTCCCTTTTGGGAGAAGCATTTACCACACTCATCACAGGAGTGAGATTTTTGCTTCATCAAGCTTCTTTCTTCATTCCCATTCAATGCTGATTTGGAAACAGAGAAAGGAAATGCTGTTAGAGGTTGCTACTACTCTATGGACTGAAAATACCAAAATAATGATTTATCTGAATTGATAATCTCAACAGGCATTCATAATTTGTCTCTACAGCCTGTATTGTTGTGAATTAAACGATACTCATTACTATATAACAAATGTATACAACAAGACAGTAAATTACTTACAAACATCTTGGTGATCATTGGGCTGTTGAGCAGAATTGTTCCTCGTGGGGTCAAGAGAGTTCATCTTCACCTGGAGTCTACAGTCAGATGGTATCAGGAATAGTTGATATCCTGGAAGAGTTGTGGAGAACTGACTACTACAAGCTATTCTTATACTAGAAAGCCTGGGTTGGAATAATTAACTGCTTGGTATTGATTGGACAAAGAGGAGAACAATAACCATCTCTCCACTAATCACAAACAAACTGCTGCATGTGTGCCATCCCTCTCTAGCTCCTCCCCCAGGTCATGCACATCATAGAAATAAACTGTTAACTGTGAGATTGCTTTGTAAGGTTCATATTGAATGTTGCTTTTTCACAATAAACCTTACAACTTAAATCTATATGGCACCTTTTTAGAACATGTAAAAACATGCTTAACGTAAAAACAACAAAGGTTTGTTTTTGGATTGTGGTGCCAAGCCATTCTGTTCGATGAAATCTTAAAATATTATTATTTCAAATTATTTTTCCTCAACAGTGGAGGAAATTGTTGGGGGCAGTTCTGAATAGTTTCTGTGTTCCTGGAAGTCCATCAGCTGTGTAGGAGCAGGTTTGGCTCAAGTCTCTATTTGGGAATGATTTTGAGGCAAAAAGGGGCAACAGGGAAGGAGCTAAAGTAGGAACAACATGACATTTTTAACATTTTAGTGTTTTTAGTGCTTCCATGTGTGTTTTCTATCCCCACAAATTAGCTTGTTTGAACATTCAGTATTTCATATCATGTAGGTACTTTAATGTAAATTGCTCTCGGGACAGCTTGTTTGATTTTGGTGTCATAATGATGTCATCAATGCACCCTGCTTTGTATAAATCCCTTTCTCCTTCAGTCTTCAGTTCAGAAATTGCAGTTCCTTCGCTTATAGTGTCCACCATTGACATTGATTTCCCAAGTTGACATGGAATTTAAACAAGCCTGTTTTTACTACTATATTATACTACTGTATTATATCCTCCATATCAGCTAAACATTTTTCTAGGAATCCATGTTATTTCTCCTTTAAGAACATGTGCTGTGAGTGCAATCCCAGGGGTGTTGTGTTCTGATCTTCTAGTTCCAGTGATGAGTCTTGTAGCTGCATTCTGTACTACCTGTAGGCAGTATATGGATCCTTTGCTGGGTGTTGAATAGAGGATATTACAGTATGAGGCTGACACATTGGATGAAATTGGTGCAACAACTTCACATAGTTTAGGTGGTTTAAAGGGCTGGTTGGATCATGTAAATGTTATGTAAATAAAACATCAAACAAACAATGGCTACTGCTGTGACATTGGATGACAAGGACAAAATCTTCTATTGTTGTGAAGGAATGTGCAACACTGCACTGCAGGGGAGTGAAATGACTTTGAATAGTAATATCATCCAATCACAACGTGACCATTAACAGGTGATTATCATTGTTTAATCCATTAGCATTTTTACCATAATTTGAAAGGGAGTCAACACCTGAGTGCTGCTCAACCCTTCATAACAATAGCAGCTGTTGAGCAATGGACGCTCGGATGCAGTGTCTCTATAATACACCAGGAAAGTACAATATTTTTCTTTCACAGTTATCTCACATATTTAGTTAACTATATGGTATATCACAATTGCATTCATATTCACCCATGGGCAATGTGGTGCAATTTAGCATGTGTCTAGTCAGATATAGTGTACCAACAGTAGCAGCTCTAAATTGTCATTTATATGGTTATATTTTATAGTGTATTCTAACTATTTTGATTAGCTTGGAACTGTGTGAGCTTCAAAACATTTAGATTGATAAACTTGAGCTTTAATCTTCATGGAACACAAGGACAACCCACTCAGCTTCTCAAATGTATTCATATCATGTGGTCAGATAAAATGTACTAACAATAACATCTCTAAGTTGTCATGTGTATATAATACATGACAATTTATGTTATAGCATTGGCCAAAAAGTGCACAGAGAAGGGGTCTTTCCACTGCATGAGGCACATGTGCTTTTAGGCAAAATTTTCAGGTACGGTATGTTCTACGTAACATTCTAGGCTGCATTCAAAGATAATATAAAGCAAATTTATAGGCCAAGATTTAGAATAAAGGTAAGGGCATACCTGCCTGACCTGAACAACCATAGCACTTGTCCAAATGTACTGAGTAGGCAGATATGTGATGATGGTGGTTCTGGCTGTTTTGGTAACACTTCTGGTGTGACATTGGACGCCAAGGACAAAATCTTCTATTGTTGTGAAGGAATGTGCAACACTGCACTGCAGGTGAGTGAAATGACTTGGAATAGTGCTACCATCCAATCACCACGTTGACCACGTGACGTGACAACAAGTGCTCATTCAACCCATGTTGTGGTTATATATTTTTTTATTGTGGAGTGTAATAGGACACTATGCAACATACAACAGTCCATGTAACAAGGGGACACAATAGAGTAGAGTCGCTAAATGAATATACAGAACTCAATAAACAATGCAATAAAACGGGGGTGTCCATGAAAAAAAAACACACTGCATTGTCACATTAATCAGTATTTAACATTCTCTGATGTCCAGGAGATGTTTATACACTTGAAACCTGTAAACCTGCATTGTAACTTCAAAAGGCAAAACACAAAGCATAGAAAACACAAGTACTCTAGTACACTAGATTTATTCACACTAATTATTCACACTAATTAATGATTTCAGTTGTTTGTCTTACTAAAGCCTTTCTGCAAATATAAATTATTTGGCTTTCTCTCCAGTGTGAATTACCCTGTGCCTTTTAAGGTTGGACATTTGAGAGAAGCGTCTCCCACAATGCTCACAACCATATGGTTTGTCTCCGGTGTGTATTCTCTGGTGGGCTTTAAGGGAAGACATTTCATAGAAGCAGTGTCCACACTCATCACATCCATATGGTTTCTCTCCTGTGTGAATTCTGTCTATTAAGGTTGACCATATGAGAAAAGTGTTGTCCACACTCATCACATCCATAGGGTTTCTCTCCTGTGTGAATTCTCCTGTGTGTATTAAGGCTGACCATTAGAGAAAAGTGTTGCCCACAATGATCACATCTGTATGGTTTGTCCCCAGTATGAATTCTCTGGTGGATTTTAAGGTTGGACATTTCAGAGAAGTGTTGTCCACACTGATCACATCCATAGGGTTTCTCTCCGGTGTGAATTCTCTGGTGGCTTTTAACACAAGACTTTTGAGAGAAGCGTTGTCCACACTCATCACATCCATAGGGTTTCTCTCCGGTGTGAATTCTCTGGTGGCTTTTAAAGGTAGGGGAAGTGATTTGAAATTCATGGTGTAGTACCAGCCTGGTGCACTAGGGGCCCCCAACAGTAGCTACACTATGTGAACCTGCTGCTCGCTCCTGATTGGAGGAGAATTGTGGTGACCTGGGGAACTTTTATTAGCTCCTCTGCTAACGTGGGGGAGGGGGAAACTCCATATGTGGTTTCCACACCTTATAATAGAGCATTTTAACAGAAAAAAATATTTTTTGGGTATATTTTTTTTTTACCTTTAAGATAAGACTTTTGAGTGAAGCGTTGTCCACACTCATCACATCCATAGGGTTTCTCTCCGGTGTGGATTCTCTTGTGGACTTTTAGGTTTCCCTTTTGGGAGAAGCATTTACCACACTCATCACAGGAGTGAGATTTTTGCTTCATCAAGCTTCTTTCTTCATTCCCATTCATTGCTGATTTGGAAACAGAGAAAGGAAATGCTGTTAGAGGTTGCTACTACTCTATGGACTGAAAATACCAAAATAATGATTTATCTGAATTGATAATCTCAACAGGCATTCATAATTTGTCTCTACAGCCTGTATTGTTGTGAATTAAACGATACTCATTACTATATAACAAATGTATACAACAAGACAGTAAATTACTTACAAACATCTTGGTGATCATTGGGCTGTTGAGCAGAATTGTTCCTGGTGGGGTCAAGAGAGTTCATCTTCACCTGGAGTCTACAGTCAGATGGTATCAGGAATAGTTGATATCCTGGAAGAGTTGTGGAGAACTGACTACTACAAGCTATTCTTATACTAGAAAGCCTGGGTTGGAATAATTAACTGCTTGGTATTGATTGGACAAAGAGGAGAACAATAACCATCTCTCCACTAATCACAAACAAACTGCTGCATGTGTGCCATCCCTCTCTAGCTCCTCCCCCAGGTCATGCACATCATAGAAATAAACTGTTAACTGTGAGATTGCTTTGTAAGGTTCATATTGAATGTTGCTTTTTCACAATAAACCTTACAACTTAAATCTATATGGCACCTTTTTAGAAAATGTAAAAACATGCTTAACGTAAAAACAACAAAGGTTTGTTTTTGGATTGTGGTGCCAAGCCATTCTGTTCGATGAAATCTTAAAATATTATTATTTCAAATTATTTTTCCTCAACAGTGGAGGAAATTGTTGGGGGCAGTTCTGAATAGTTTCTGTGTTCCTGGAAGTCCATCAGCTGTGTAGGAGCAGGTTTGCAGGTTATAGTGTCCACCATTGACATTGATTGCCCAAGTGAAACACGCCTGTTTTTACTACTACATTACACTACTGTATTATATCCTCCATATCAGCTAAACATTTTTCTAGGAATCCATGTTATTCCTCCTTTAAGAACATGGGCTGTGAGCAGTGGCGTAGGGAGCAGAGGATGGGCCCTGGTGCAAGAATATTTTGTGGGCCCCTATCTACCATTGTCATAAACAAGGAACTTGTACGCATGTGTGCGCACAAACACCCACTACAGCTATACTGTATAGACTAAAAAACGTGCCTGGCTAGTGGCTACACAATTATTTCATTCATTTTCAATGATCTTGGCCATGAAAACCACACACACACACACACACACACACACACACACACACACACGCACACGGACACGCACACGCACACGCACACACACACACACCACCAGATGCCAAGCTCAATCTCTATCCTCCATCATTACTAATATCTAACAGCCTGCCCTGACCTGGGCTCAAACATGATGTCCCCAAACTATTACATTCACATATTCACTTTATGTCCAACACCAACAAAGCTGGTATGCACTTCCACAGCATAAGCAACAAGCATCAAGAACACAGCACTAGCTCTAGGAAGTGAACAGAGTTTGCGCAACTCCGTCTGTACTCTATAGAGCTGCGCACTGACTTGGGTTAGTTTTATGGTTACCCGACCAGCAGCAGCAGGGACTTAAGACTATGGGCACGATTTTGGTCACATCAGCCCTTATGCGCAATTAACGCACATAGCATTGGGGAAGAGGCGTTCCCACACTAAAGTCGCTAATTTCGTAACCATGCCATCTCCCTTAAACACCTCCTATACCCGTTAAATTATGCATAGGTGTGGTTTGGGCGTTTTTAGCTTTCATCCAATCCGTGTTGGTCTTGCCATTCCCTTTAATTCATCCCTTATCTATTTCCCTTATCCCTACTGCTATGTCTGACCCTCCTAAGCACGCAGCCTGGCTGCGGGCTTAGGACAGACACATGCATGAGTAGCCTATTCTCAAAGATTATAGCTCTCATTTTCAAACAATTATAGATCGGTCAATTCTCAATCATTTCTTACCATTCAACATGTTATGTTGAAAAAACATGTTCCATGTTTTTTTGCTGTATGTGGCGTGCATTTATCCCAAGTCTGCGAAATGTTATAAAGTAAATGGCAAAAAGGTCGGCAATTCATGGGAAAAAAAAGTTTTTTTTGATCATTGATTTCTCGGTCAATTCTGGACCATTTTTTACATTTCAAAGTGCAGCGTGACGGGAAAAACCTTCTCTCTCAGATGTATAGTATATGTGGGTAGGTCTTCTCTACGATGCGGGACCGAGCAAACTGCAACTGTCGGGGATTCGGTGGAAATGGTCCGCCGAATTGCCGACTTTTTTGCAATTTACAACATTGCGTCACAAGTTAATTAATGTATTTAATTATATTATATACTGTACATTACCTAAACACAAGGAAGTGACCGACAGCAGGCAATCTACAGCTGTTTATAGGACAATCCATAAATAAGGAGATGAATTGAACTGGCGCCTTTCCACGTGGAGTCGTGGACATCTCCAAAGGCGCACAGACGCCGCACTGTGCGCACGTGGCTCTGCCTTCTCTTATCGGTTAAGGGGTGGTCTCTGATGGCGTTATCTAGTTCCCAAATCTATTTGACGAAATTAGCAACTTAAGGGACTGCGCAACAAACACGCCCATGACCACACCTCCAGCCACAAATAACGGTGTCGGCATAAAGAATAGTGGCTAAGGGAAGAGAAAAGGTGACCAAAACAGCAATAAGGGAATTCACTGCGGGTATCGGGTAACGTTAGGGACAAGGGGTGGAAGGAAAATCGCGCCCTATATATACAATATACACGTAGTCTAATCTTGGCAAACAAATAATTAAACCAGCCTTTGGTAAGGTTCAAGGTTGGTCTTATGGTTCACTGACCACCAGAAGCAGGCTAGTGGGGAAACGTAGTCCAATCTCGGCAAACAAATAATTAAACGAGCCGACGGACGGCATTTATTGGTAATCAAAACAGTGTGTTACCCGTGGCTGTGTTGGATCGGTCTCATCAGAAAGGAGAGAAAGGAGAGCGGTGTCATGACTGACGTATTCACTAATGTCAGTCACATCACAGGGCAGTAGAAAACTTAGCTACCGATGACAACATGCACGATGTTAATAGTTAGTAGGCCCGGCCACTCTCAGCGTTTATGTTTAACCCCCTAACGACCGGCCACAGGTCCATGTGTAGTCGCAGGGGCCCGCTGTCAGCAGCCTTTCTTTTCTTTTTCCCCCTTCCCTCTCAGTGGGCCCCCAAGGGGGCTGGGCGTCGGTGCACCGCACCGGCGATAATTACGCGCCTGGCTGTGAGTCCAATACAAGGGGTGTTGTGTTTTGATATTCTAGTTCCAGTGATGAGTCTTGTAGCTGCATTCTGTACTAACTGTAGGCAGTATGTATGGATCATTTGCTGGGTGTTGAGTAGAGGATATTACAGTAGGGGGCTGACACATGATGAAATTGGTGCAACAACTTCACATAGTTTAGGTGGTTTAAAGGGCTGGTTGGATCATGTAAATGTTATGTAAATAAAACATCAAACAAACAATGGCTACTGCTGTGACATTGGATGACAAGGACAAAATCTTCTATTGTTGTGAAGGAATGTGCAACACTGCACTGCAGGTGAGTGAAATGACTTTGAATAGTGCTATCATCCAATAACAATGTGACCATTAACAGGTGATTATCATTGTTTAACCCATGTGCATTTTTAGCATAATTTCAAAGGGAGTCAACACCTGAGTGCTGCTCAAACCTTCATAACAATAGCAGCTGTTGAACAATGGATACTCGGATGCAGTGTCTCTATAATACACCAGGAAAGTACAATATTTTTCTTTCACAGTTATCTCACATATTTAGTTAACTATATGGTATATTACAATTGCATTCATATTCACCCATGGGCAATGTGGTGCATTTTAGCACGTGTCTAGTCAGATAAAGTGTACCAACAGTAGCAGTCATTTATATGGTTATATGTTATAGTGTATTCTAATCTGTCCTTCACTAAAGGCCCTGCCTGTCCTGACTACTTTACCACATTCTGTGAGATGACTCCTCTTATTTTAAACCAACTGTAAATTGTTTTTACCCGGCAGTAGTCCTTGCATGCTTTAAATTGCCCGCTTTCTCCACAAAGTGCATTGAGAGTGCAATGTTTGACTACCTTTGCAAAAGTATGAGTCACTACAGCCTTTCCCACAAATCGTGCAAGAAGTAAATAATCATAGGCAGTAATAAAGACATTATGTTTTTTAATTAGCTTGGAACTGTGTGAGCTTCAAAACATTTAGATTGATAAACTTGAGCTTTAATCTTTATGGAACACAAGGACAACACACTCAGCTTCTCAAATGTATTCATATCATGTGGTTTATTTAAAATCCATTCAGATCCACCCATGACCAATGTGGTGCATTTTTGCGTGTGTCTGGTCAGACAAAATGTACTAACAATAACATCTCTAAGTTGTCATGTGTATATACTGTAGAACATTTCACAGAAGTGTTGTCCACACTGATCACATCCAGAGGGTTTCTCTCCGGTGTGAATTCTCTGGTGTGCTTTTCTCTCCCGTGTGAATTCTCTTGTGGATTTTTAGGTTTCCCTTTTGAGAGAGGCATTTACCACACTCATCACAGGAGTGAGTTTTTTGCTTCATCAAGCTTCTTCCTCCATTTTCATTCAATGCTGAATTGGAAGCAGAGAAAGGAAATGCTGTTAGAGGTTGCTACTACTCTGACTAAAAATACCATCAACAGTCATTCATTATTTGTCTCTACAGCCTGTATTGTTGTCAATTAAATTATACACATTACTATATAACAAATGTATACAACAAGACAACGAACATCTTGATGATCATTGGGCTGTTGAGCGGAATTGTTCCTGGTGGGGTCAAGAGAGTTCATCTTCACCTGGAGCCTGGAGTTTACAGTCAGATGGACACACTGGGGTGTCTATGAAAAAACACTGCATTAATCAGTATTTAACATTCTGTGATGTGATGTCCAGGACATGTTTATACACTTGAAACCTGTTGCGTTGTAACTTCAAAAAGCAAAACACAAAGCATAGAAAACACAAGTACTCTAGTACACTAGATTTATTCACACTAATTCGTTAATTCAGTTTTTTGTCTTACTAAAAGCTTTTCTGCAGATATCACAATTATTTGGCTTTCTCTCCCGTGTGAATTACCCTGGACAATAGAGAGAAGTGTCGCCCACAATGATCACATCCATATGGTTTGTCTCCGTTGTGAATCTTGTGGTAGTGGGCTTTAAGGTTGCACATTTCTAGAGAAGTGTTGTCCACACTCATCACATCCATAGGGTTTCTCTCCTGTGTGAATTCTCCTGTGTCTATTAAGGCTGACCATTTGAGAAAAGTGTTGCCCACAATGATCACATCCATATGGTTTGTCTCCAGTATGAATTCTCTGGTGGCTTTGAAGTTGGGACATTAGAGAGAAGTGTTGTCCACACTCATCACACCCATATGATTTCTCTCCAGTGTGAATTCTCTGGTGGCGTTTAAGGGTGGACGTTCAGGAGAAGTGTTGCCCACACTGATCAAATCCAAAGGGCTTCTCTCCGGTGTGGTCTTTTGTGGATTTTGAAGTTTCCCTTTTGGGAGAAGCATTTACCACACTCATCACAGGAGTGAGATTTTTTGCTTCATCAACTTCTTTCTTCATTCACATTCAATGCTGATTTGGAAACAGAGAAAGGAAATGCTGTTAGAGGTTGCTAATACTCTAAGGACTAAAAATACCCAAAATAGTGATTTGTCTCAATTGATAAATTTCAACAGGCATTCGTAATTTGTTTCTACAACCTGTATTTTAGAGTCGCTAAATGAATATACAGGACTATTAAACTCAATAAACAATGCAATAAAACGGGGGTGTCCATGAAAAAAACACACTGCATTATCACATTAATCAGTATTTAACATTCTCTGATGTCCAGGAGATGTTTATACACTTGAAACCTGTAAACCTGCATTGTAACTTCAAAAGGCAAAACACAAAGCATAGAAAACACAAGTACTCTAATACACGAGATTTATTCACACTAATTATTCACACTAATTAATGATTTCAGTTGTTTGTCTTACTAAAGCTTTTCTGCAAATATCAATTATTTGGCTTTCTCTCCAGTGTGAATTACCCTGTGCCTTTTAAGGTTGGACATTTGAGAGAAGCGTCTCCCACCACTGGCGTAGCGGAGGGGTCCGCAACCCCCGCAATGCGGGGGGGCCCCCAGCAGGGGGAGCCCCACTCGCCCAAAGCTTTTTTCCCACCTTGACACAATTGTAAATGCTTTATTTTAAATAATAAATAAAGCAAATATAAACCTTGAAATGTGAAACGAAATTACATGTGAAGGTGGCTGGCAATAGAATCAGAATTTAATATTTTATCTTCCATTAGAATTAAGAAACCGGTCCCTTTAGAATGCGTGCGTGATGTGTGTCACGTGATACTGCAGCACCACCTTACTACCGGCCTTAGAGCTAGAGCGGATGTTTTGATTTTCAAAATGAGCAAGAGAAAATACTGTGTTTCGCGCAATGATAATAATCAGATAAAACAACCTAAGATTACGGCAATATTTAAACCTACTAGTACTGCTGCCCGTGCAGTTCTACCAGGAATGCAATTAACAGTGATACGGACGTCAGGGAGAAGGAGGCCGACGATGGTGCTGCTACTGCACCTGCAAGTCCACGTGCACCGGGGGCCTGGTCAGCGGCGGCCGGGGAGGATGAACCCGGGGCTGGGTGTGATCGTGGAGACACACCGGCATCGCTCTCCCAGCACTACTACCACTACCAGTACCATTATGCCCAGTGTCACCGACGTGGCTACTGCCCTCAAACTATTTTTGACTATCCCAGACTTCCCAGTCACCGTTGCAAGTGCAGACCGATCATTTTGCAAACTGAAAATCATAAAGACATCCGAGAAGCACAATGACACAGGAGGATAGATTGTCTGGTACTTCTGAACATAGAACCAGCGCGCCCGTCAACTGGATATAGTTTGCGTGCAAGAATGCGACAAGGGAAGCATGCTTTGAACATTATTAAGGTAAGGATATATCTGGGCTAATATAGGTTACTATGAATGAATAGTGTTTATTAGTCCCTATTCAGGTTGCAGGAACAGCGCTTGAGCGGTCAGTTTCTGACTCCTCAATGTCGCAACCCTTCTACTAGATGGCTCTAGCTGCATTTGTGTTGTATGGTTACCATGACAACCCGTATTCTCCCCTAACGGCTCCGATGCCGCTCTGATCCAAAAAGTTGAGATTATAAATGTGGCATCCTCACTCAGTTTTCAAGCGATTGTTTTAATTCCAACTTGCCAATAGAGTGTATAATTTATATATTTTATATTTTCATTGGGTAGGCTATAAGTGTAGGCCATGTTTTTTTTTTTTTTTCATCCTTTTTACCCACGCAGCTTAGAGACACGTGCGCTGGCAGTCAATATTTGTTTGAATTGTCTCAAAGGCTGCAAGCCTCACTCTACAATACCTGGTCTGTCTGTTGGACATTTGAGTTTGTACAGTATTGGTGTGTTGGCTGCAGTTATTGGCTGCAAACATGCAGCATATTATCATTTGGACAATTAAACATATTTTACTATAGGCCAATTGTGTGTGTAAATTCTTAATGCAGCGAGCACTCGTAATGTATAGGATACACCAGGGGATTTCAACCTTTTTGATGCCAGGGACCACCATTTTTTCAGAATTTGAGCCACGGACCACCACTTGAGGACATTTTAGCCCCACAGACCCCAAAACTAAAGATTTCTTCTGCTTTTGTCCATCTTCTAGTTGTGTAGACTTGGGCTAATTCAGATGATGAATATTTTAACTCTTGAGAGTGTAAAAATGAAACCAAATGGACCCGCAAGGGTCCATTTGGACCCGCAAGGGTCCATTTGGGGTCCATTTGGTTTCATTTTTACGTTCTCAAGAGTTACATCTGTCTGGTTAACCAACTTAGCTGGCGACCACCTGGAACCCTCTCAGGGACCACTGGTGGTCCCCTGACCACCTGTTGAAAACCCCTGGGATACACTGTTGTAAAAGGCCCCTCACCTAAACCTTGCAGGGGGGCCCCCAGATTTTCAGCAACGCTACTGTCTCCCACAATGCTCACAACCATATGGTTTGTCTCCGGTGTGTATTCTCTGGTGGGCTTTAAGGGAGGACATTTCATAGAAGCGGTGTCCACACTCATCACATCGATATGGTGGCATCTGTGTGAATTCTCCGGTCGCAGCCTAATTAATTAATTAGTCGCAGCCTAATAAGCGCTAATAAGCCGTTTTTAGAAATAATATGTATACATTTAGCGTCTACAAAACTTATTAGGTTTTTAATGCCTAATTTGAACATTATTTTAGTCCTTCTGTCAACCATCCTGGCGCCCAACCGTATCGCCGAACGGCTTAATTAGAACGAATGTGTTCTTTATTAGTGCTTTATTTCATTGCATTATGCTTCATTAGAAATAACCTCTGGTTATTAGAAAGACATGGCCCCTCCTTAACTGAAACTGCATCCACCCCTATTTATACATGCTATATAAGGGGTCATCATTATGGTGGTGGGTTATAATAGGCCTTTATTTGCTGTAATTAGCAGCTTATAAGAAAAAAAAGAGCACCACAATTTATACATTGAACATTGCGGTCCTCATATGCTAAGTTCTTATTAGGAGTTTATTTGCTTTAATATGATCTTATTAGAGATTATAAAGGAAAAAAGAGCACCGCAATTTATACATTGAACATTGCGGTCCTCATATGCTAAGTTCTTATTAGGAGTTTATTTGCTTTAAGAAAACAAATCATATGTGGCACAATGGCTGCTGTATGAATCATATTTCTAAACATTTGAACAGACAGAAGACAAATGTTTCAACAACTTGTTTTATTACAACAAAAAAAGTGGAAACATACATAATACAAACAGGCATCAACAGGGACGGATCTAGTGGGGGCAGGGGTGGGCAGAGCCCCAACCAAATGTCCATCCTGCCCACCCAATGAAAGGTAATATCCATGGTTTTCAGTGGTCCGGACCCCCAGTGGTTGAGAGGTCCAGGTGGTGACCAGCTAAATGGTGGATTGTTGGTTAACCAGATATTTAACTCTCTCAAGTTAGAAGTAGAAGATTAATGGTCGTTTTGATCTGTATGTTCGACTGTTTTGTCAAACATACAGATTCAGCCTGGAGTTGTGGGCAAAAGAAATCTTTAGTTTTGGGGTCTGTGGTGCTAAAATGTCCTCAAATGGTGGTCCGTGAATAAATTGTGTCAAAAGGATTGAAAACCACTGCTTCACATGAAGAATTTGGAGTTGCCCACCCTGCCATTCTTCCAGCCCACCCTAGTAGGGCTGGCTAAATCCACCTCCGAGCATCAATAAAATCAACAATCTAAGAAAAAAATAAAATCTTTGTTTCTGGGGGATCCGAGAACATGTTTTCCATCTTTAAATACACCAAAGGGTCAACAACATCACCAAATATAATCAGGCGTGCGAGAAACAAAATAACCTTTCTTGGCCTTCTGAATAAGAATGAGACAATAAGGAACAAATAATCTTGACTTGAAGTTATACTCTGGGGAAATGCCCAATTGCGAATAGTAAAAAAAAAAAAAAAAAAAAAGCTAATGCCATTCATCAAAGATATAGTTTTTCTTGGTTATATGACACACTGGCAAAATCTCTTAACCAACCCAAGCTATGGGGTTCATGCTCCATTCCGACACCTCGCTACTCCGACATTGACTCTCAATTGTCGGAGTAGCAATACTTGTATTTTTTGGGAACATGGCGCTACTCCGACAGAAGGGGTAGCACCATTCCGACAAGCATTATGTGTCGGAATGCCGACCATTATATTTTTGTCAAAAATAACACTATTCCGACAAGTGATGAGGAAAAAAATAATATCGTAGTGAACCGTTCGCGGATGATCAGCTCCGCCGGCGGCAAAGATAGTTAGGGGGTTAGGGCCAGGTTTCGGTTATAGGCAGGATAAGAGAAGAATAGCGGAATAGCGTTGGACCTTCAGGAGTGCCCGGCCGCTCGGCGTTGGACAGCGGTAGGGTTTGGACTCGGACCCGGGTCCATTTCAGTCCATTTTTTTATGAACGGGTCCCTTAACGAGTCCCATCAATCAAAATTTCGCTCCTGTGTAATGAAGGATGCATGCACGTTGTTGCAACGGACCACAATAAGGAGCAGGCGGACTTCATTTTCAAACTCCTACCGGGGGAGGGGGGTCTGCAGTGTTGGACAGACAGAGAGCTTGTGCGCGCACTAGTTCTCTGCCCCTCTCTCTCTCTCTCTCTCTCTCTCTCTCTCTCTCTCTCTCTCTCTCTCTCTCTGTGTGTTGATGACGAGTTACTATGGCAACCCGTTCCTTGACACACGTGGGGGGCGGGGTCGAAGCCGTGAGAAGTGTAGAGTAGAACTGAGTCGGTTCACAACAGCCTGCATGGATTTTGAAATAAAATAAATAAACGACTATCTGCGGCCTTCTGGTGTGTGTGTGTGTGTGTGTGTGTGTGTGTGTGTGTGTGTGTGTGTGCGTGCGTGCGTGCGTGCGTGCGTGTGTGTGTGTGTGCACACACGCGGTGCGTTAAACAAGTAAAATAAGGCATTTGAACGCAAACCTGCTAAATGGGAAGAGAGCAGGCGCGCAGTGACACCCCCCCCCCCCCCCCCCCCCCCCATTCCCGTGAATTGGACTGCAGTTCGTTCGAGTGACATTTAGCCTATAATATTATTATTTATTTTATTGTATAGCCTTTTAATACTGTTCATACAGTAGCCTATTACTGTTTATACTGGGGGGGGGGGGGGGGGGGGGGGGGGGGGGGTGGTACATAACGGTATGTCTATAGTTTCAAATGGAGGGTAAAGAGGGGGGGGGGGGGTCAATTATGCTAATCTTTTAAATGTAGCCTACTTAAAATAAACTATAAAAAACATAATAAAAGATCCACTTGCCCTGGACGACAGTGGACGCTGTGCGCTCTCTGTCTGTCCCTCTCCTTGAGTCTTGACTTTGGGGTTCTCATATTCACACGTGGCGTTACGGGTAACCATGGAAACATGGGGGGGCAACCGAACGAGTCAACACTCTACATGATGTAAATTGTTTTTAATTTATCGGATTTCACAACAAAAAATACAGTTTAACATATCCTATACCAAATTAACATTGTTAATGTTTGATGAAGAAAGTATCCCGCGACTGACTAGTGTGAAATGACTAGGCAAATAAATCAGAATAATCAACAAGACCCTCTCTCATGCTGTAGAACAGTGGTTTTCAACCTTTTTTTTATACTAGACAGGGACCACCATTTATTCAATATTTGAGCCACAGGCCACCATTTGATGACATTTTCACCCCGAAGACGCCCCAAAAAACTAAAGATTTTGCGAACAAAACAGTCTACAATTCTTAATTAACTGGTGCTGAGAATATTTAAACTCTTGACAGTGCCATGAAACCAAATTGAACCCTTGCGGGTGCATTTGTTTTCATGTTTACGCTCTCGCGTTACATCTGGTTAACCAACTCTCCATCAAAGCTGGGGACCACCTGGACTGGAAACCCTCTCAAGAACGACTGGTGGTCCCCCGACCACCATTGCTGTAGAACCATTGCTGTAGAACATGCATTTAAAGCAGAATCATAGTTAACAAGGTATGAATATATGTGCAAGATGAATCCCGACTTGCGCACTGTCATTTCGCCGGCTGATTGCGTCTGAAATGTTTCACCAAACAATAGGCCTAATAATAAAGCTAATCATAGTAAGGTAACAGTGTCTCTTGTTCTCAGCATGGCATTCTAGGCAGTAAGGGAAATAGACAAATGTGCGCTGTTCCTCTCCACCCTCCCTATAGGCTATATTACAGTAATATATCCCCAATTAATTTTCCTCGAGGGCCATTTGACGAGGGTACCAGGCCGGGGGCCGAGTCCACGCGCGCAGATTTTTTTTTCATGCAGGTCCTACGCATGTTTTTATTTTTTCCATTAATCAACTAAAGGGATATTTCACTTGATTTTAACATCTACTACATCTACATCTACTTTGTGAACACCCCGCACACAGTTGTTAAGATTATTTAATATTCATTTCTGCTGCCCTGCCCTGTCCCCTCATATCAAACAAATAAAAACTGAGTTACTCGAGCTACTTAAAAACGTCTGGGGTGTTTAGGCCTACATGAGCCTGAGCTGATAAAATGACCGTAATAAATCTTGAAAGTTAAATATCTCCTTTAATGGCTTAAAGGAGTAATCTCCAAGCATTATTTAATTATTCCTCATATAGCCTATAGGCTAGGTGTTCTGGCCACTACTTCAAATGTGGAGGGTGGAACAGTTTTTGTTTCTATGGTGGAGTAGTCCTCCAACAGTGTAGCCTACTTAAGTACAGTACTAAATGTACCTAGTTACCTCCACTGCTACTTAGTGGGGGAAAACAACACAGAATTCACATTTTTGTCACTCTGGAAACACAGGTTGTTGGACACATGAGGCAAGCACAAAATAGGCAACACAAGAACAATTTTAATAACACTGAATTACAGAAAAACGAAGAAAATCTAACTAATCTTTTCAATGTTAACAATTAAGATAAACAACAAAGTAAAAACAAATGAATAAAAATGTCTATAGACTGGCAGTAGTATGCCCATTCAACATTCTAAATTAAACTAATACAGAAAAAACTAATAAAAATGTCTATAGACTGGAAACAGTATAAATTAAAATAAATAATAATAATAATAATTAAATGTCTCCTATATGGGCCTCAATGGCGCAGCACAAGAACAATTTTTAATAGTCACACAAATTGTCACACAAAAAACGAAGAAGATCTAATGTTTTAAATTTTAACCATTTTTAAAAGTAAAAAACATAAATAAATAAAAATGTCTATATATATATATAGACTGGCAGTAGTGTGCCCAGTTCTAAATTAAACAAATATGGAAAAAAAACAAACAATGGCTCAGCCACGCCTCCTGACATCATGGCCTGGCAGTTAAATGAAATCTGTAATTGCAAATTTCACCCCCTCCCAGTACTGGTTGATGTTTCGGAGGCCTCTCTCCAGCTGCATCCGCTGTCTGTCCAGGCGGCGTTGGAGGCGCCTCCACTTCCTCCGGGTCAGTGGTGGTCTGTCGCCACGTTCCGCCTGGTGGCTTTCAGTCTCCACCCGGCGCTGCTCATCTTTGAGCCTAGTTAGGAAGACCCACAGTGATGGGTGCTGCCGGACCACCGTTCTGTTCCATCTGTTATGGAAAGCTGAGAAAATTAAATAAATAAATAAATAAATAAATAAATAAATAAATACACACATGTGGCATAGGGCCCAATGTCATTTTCTCATTTATTTCATTTGACATTTAGCTAATTGTATGTAACCTCACTTTGGAATTATGAGTGTGCTTTTTCTGTTGTGATGCCATAGGTTTCCACATTGAAACATGTCATCATGACAGTAAAGGAGTGACAACTTGTGACAAAATATTTTCCATTTTTTTTCCGCAATTCTTCATAAGGACCTCTGCTCTTCTCATTATGTTTCCCCTACACCCCTGTCTGAACACCCCCCTACACACTACACTACAGTATGTCTACTCAAAAATTGTAAAGACAATCTGTCATATTTTCAGCTATGTTATACTTTATTACTAGAGTACTACAGCAAAGCAGTTACCTTCGACACGGTTGTTGGTCCTGGTATCCGAGCCACGGCCGTACACGTTCCAGACGGCCGGGGGGAAGGTGGCTCCTCGAGTTATATATGTGTTTTCCACATATTGCAGGAAGTCCCTCAACTCGGGGTTGTACATTCCCCCCAGCCGTCTGGGCTCAGGGGATGTGGCCATGACCCGGAAGTTGTTTCTGACCGTGAGCAGTGGGAGGAAGCCAATTGCCAGGAGCTTCCTGACCAACTGCTTTAACTCCCTGTCTTGCTGGTATGGACCTGCAAAAGTTATGTAGAAATACAACAATTAACTCCAGGGGCGGATCTAGGCATGGGCATGGGAGGCAATGCCCCCCTAAATGCCCAGATTGCCCCACCAAACATGATGACATGCAAAACAACCCAAAACAAAACAACCCAAGATATGTCAAATTAAAGTGAAATGATTTGAAACACTACTACTGCTACTAACTATTACTACAGTTGTGGCACCGCTAAACCAACAGCATTTCATCATTGAAAATAGAAAACTCTCTGAGTCAGACCTTTAGCTTTATGCATGCTGTGTGTCTGTTGCAACTTCAACAACAACTGATGTTATTATTGATGCTTTAGGCTACTTGCCTAATAAAAGTCTTGTAACCGCACCCTTACCATTTTCTCCTGCCCCCCCCAATTGGAAAATGTTACATCCGCCCTTGATTAACTCTGGAAATTGATTGGGTTCAAATATGACATTCCATGTCATAACCACCTCACAACTACCTCACAATGCATGTACGTTTGCAATGTATTGCACAATGCATTAATCACAAATGTTAATGATAATAAACATTTGTGAGGAACAATCATATGAAGACAGTTTGGAAAAGTGGTGAAGCTGACCTCTCTGAAGTTAATTCATTTAAGTTATTGTACAAAGTTGATAGGGTTTTGTTAAGAACATACTGTGCATATAAAGAAATCAAATGAAACATGCTGCACTGCCACTGACCCGACAGTCCCAGTTCTTGTAGTTTGCGCCACCAAGATTGGCAGAGGTGGAAGTAGCACCCCTGGTGCCTTATCTGGGGGAATTCCGCCCTGAAGGAGTTTATCAAGGCCGCCTCGAAGTCTGTCACAACAGACTCTGGAGTCCATCTGTAGTACAAGCACAGACAGGCAGACACATACAGCAGAATAGGTTACCATTATTTCTCAATAATGAAACAATATTACAGTTTGGAAAAGCATGCACACGCCATCACTCCCTTAATCAAGTGCACACACACACACACACACACACACACACACACACACACACACACACACACACACACACACACACACACACACACACGCACACGCACACACACCTTTGCCCTGTAAGGTGACGAACTCTCCTCGCCACCAGCCTCAGAACACTTCGGTACATCGCCTCGGTCTTGCCAGTCATCAGGACCATGACAAATGGCAATGTGCGGTCCATGTACAAGCCATGTATGGTCACAAATTGATAGAAAGGACGCGGACACGTCTTGAAAGTCCCATCCATGTATATCTGAAACAAAAATCACATGTTTAATTAATATACCGGTATGAACAGACCGCCCATGAAATATGTAAATGAGCAAACTGTGTGTGTGTGTGTGTGTGTGTGTGTGTGTGTGTGTGTGTGTGTGTGTGTGTGTGTGTGTGTGTGTGTGTGTGTGTGTGTGTGTGTGTGTGTGTGTGCGCACGCAGTGTTGGGACATGTGCACTATGTAACTTAATATATTACATAATATATTAATTATAATATACTAATTACCAAAATGCAGTAACTTGTAATATAAATATATTACTTAACAAAAACAATCTAATATATTATACTTTTCTTCCTGCATAACTGCATTACTTTCAATATTACTTTCTGCCAATCTGTCTCGTTGAGAAATTATCATTTTTTATCATTTGTCATCAAATTATTCATTCAGGAGTGACATTTTTTCAAGTTGATTTCATATGGATTTGGCCAGATATAGCCAAGTTCGCTTGCTTTATTGTACTGTAGGTATGCCACTTATATGCAATATTTGATTAATAGTGAGACTAAATATTTAATTATATATTTTGTAAAAAGTTTTTTAATATGTAATAGTAATATTAATATATTACACTTGCTCAGACAGTAATATTGTGAAATGAAGGTAATAATTAATAAGCAATATATTAACAAGGTAAAGTAATATTCCCAACAGTGTGTGTGTGTGTGTGTGTGTGTGTGTGTGTGTGTGTGTGTGTGTGTGTGTGTGTGTGTGTGTGTGTGTGTGCGTGCGCGTGCGCGAGAGAGGAGAGAGAGGGGCGCGCGGAGAGGGGGGATTGTGTTTGGTTTACTTTACCAGGGACCATGACTAATGACTATACATATCAGATAGATAGATATTTGATACAAGCATCATTAGTCCTTTATACTATAGTTAACAACAGGTGAGTTTCCTTTGCAAGTTCAGTTCACATAAGTTTGATGGGGTAGCCTACCTGGCGGCAGCCTGCCAACTTCATCAGGTTGGTGTCCGTGGCGAACACCAAATAGTGGTGCTGCCGATTGTGTTTCGCCAGGAAACGCTCCCCCCTCCAACTCTGGCTCCATGGGGCTGGCACGTCTACCTGCTGCTTGCGGCGGGGGATTGCGGGCATCAGGCTGCGCCTCCGCCTCTCCAGGCGCGACCTGACGGCCTCGAATGGAGGCATCGCCGCCACATCGGCTGCCTGTGCCAGGATCTGATTGAATATTGTATTTTGAATTATATTTGATATAATGGACTTGGAAAGCATGACAAACATTATGCTGGATGTAAAAAAAAAAAAAAAAAAAAAAAGAGGAAGAGAAAACGTACCGTGTCATAAACCCTCCTGGTTGGGAGGGACGGGTCCGTGGCCACTAGCTGTAAAGTTTGTTGAACGAGAGCGGTGGTGGCCACGAGGTCAGCCTCCTCTGCGTGACCATGACGCCCCGGCCCGTGTATGATATTAATGTCGGGGTCATCTGCCTCGACATTAAAATTGACCGTGGTCATGTAGACCCTACAGCGGGCCGTGGCACAACGCCAATAAATTCGGTTATCTCGAACTTTGTTTCGGACGTACCGAAAATTGTCCAAGATTAAGCACCTGCCACGCCGGGAGTTTGCGATTTGCATGTAGGCCATGATTTAGTCTATGTTACAGAACGAAATATTCAGCTGCCTTTTATAGGCTTGCTAGGACTACTGATATTCGTAAAAGTGATTGTTGTCCAACAGATAATACACAGGGGCTTGTAGGAATTAAAGTGACGATTAGGGAATGTGTAGGCTTTGCTTGTGGACCTAAAAGTGATTCCATGTTCATCAGTTTTGAGTTTATGTGGCTGATATTTTATGCAAGTCGAGTGCATGTAGCCTACTCTTTATTCAGTGGTCAGTGGGCATTGGCACAGGCAATCGGCTGTGTGCCGCTCCATCCCGCATTTTTATGATGAGTCCCACTAAAACTTGAAAATAGTTCACAGTCACACATCAGATACAGATGTATATGGGGAAATGGCTGGACAAATGTTATATGTCGACCCTATTATGCTTAATATGCAAAAGGCCTATATAGTCATGCACCACATCAAAGGCATCCTCCCTCCCAACCTGGATCCCTACCAGTTTGCATATCGGGCCAACAGATCAACCGAAGATGCAATCTCCACCGCACTTCACTCTGCCCTCACCCACCTGGACACCAAGGACGCACACGTACGAATGCTGTTCATCGACTTCAGCTCAGCATTCAACACCATCATCCCCCAGCACCTCATACACAAGCTGGACCAGCTGGGAGTGAACACCTCCATGTGCAACTGGCTGCTGGACTTCCTGACTGGGAGACCGCAGGCAGTCCGAGTCAGCGGGAACACATCCAGCACCATCACCCTGAACACGGGGGCCCCCAGGGATGTGTGCTCAGCCCCCTCCTCTTCACCCTGCTGACCCACGACTGCACTCCAACGCACAGCAACAACATCTTCGTCAAGTTTGCGGACGACACAACTGTGATCGGCCTCATCCACAACAACGATGAGTCCAACTACAGAGATGAGGTGAGCCAGCTGACCACGTGGTGTGCAAACAACAACCTCCTTCTCAACGTGGAGAAGACGAAGGAGATCATTGTTGACTTTCGGAGAGCGCACACCCAGCACTCCCCACTGAGCATCAACGGAGCTGCAGTGGAGAGAGTGAAGAGCACCAAATTCCTTGGTGTACACATCACAGAGGACCTCTCCTGGAACACTAACACCACAGCACTGGTCAAGAAGGCTCAGCAGCGCCTCTACTTCCTCCGTAGACTGAGAAGAGCCAGAGCCCCAGCCCCCATCATGTGCTCCTTCTACCGCGGCACGATCGAGAGCATCCTGACCAGCTGCATAACTGTGTGGTATGGTGGGTGCACAGCTTCCTGCAGAAAGTCCTTGCAGCGCACAGTGAGAGCAGCCAAGAAGATCGTGGGTGTCCCCCTTCTGTCCCTGCAAGACATCTACAACACACGGGTGACCCGCAGGGCGCTACAGATCGCAGGCGACACCACCCACCCTACGCACGGCTTCTTCAACCTCCTCCCATCGGGGAAGAGATTGAGGAGCCTCCGGGCAAGGACCAGCAGGACCAGCAGGTTGAATGATAGCTTCGTTCACCAAGCCGTCAGGTTGCTGAACTCCCTCCCACTCCCTCGCACGCCACTGAGCACCCTCCCACTCGGTACCCCCCCCATGCTGCCACTCCTCCCCCCTCCCACGGTGGGGGTGCACGCGCACACACGCACACGCTGAACTCCCTACACACACATGCACACGGACGCTGGACTTCAACTACCCACCACCCCTTACACAGGCACACACACCCACGCACATGCACGCACATGCACGCACTCACACATGGTCACTCACACATGTGCGTGTGGTCACTCACACGCACTCACACATGGTCACTCACACATGGTCAACTCACACATACAACCGAAGGACTGGATCGAACTGCTGCTATCCTATCCTATCCTATCTTGCACATGTATACCTCACCTCATAGTAAGCTATGTGTTGTTTGTTTAGTTGTTCTAGTTGTAGCTATGTAACCTCGTATATAGCTTTTGATTTTTTAGTTGTAGTTTTCTAGCTGTAGTATACTGTAGTCTCTAGTAGTAGTTTCTAGTAGTTGTATATACGTCCTGTCTGTTTTAGCTTCACACTACCGCCACTTTATCACCTGGTTAGCTAAGCACCTTCACCTCAAGTTAGGTGTACAGTTTGCACTTTACTGGTCTGCTGCACTACTGTTGTCTCGTCCATATATTGTCTCGACCTTGTCTTATTGCACTATTTGTCTCAACTTTGTCTTATTGCACTGTCTATTGTCTTGACTTTTGTCTTACTACACTGTCTTGTCTATTGCACTGTGGAAAATGGAAACGCTATTTCATCCCTGTATATGTCCTGACATACACTGGAGTGACAAATAAAAAAACCTTGAACCTTGAACCTTGAACCTAGTGGTATATCAGACCATGCACTCACATGGTGCGAGAGAGATGCGCTTTGATTTGGTAACATGCCTGATCATTGATTCTAATCATCCCGCGGACCCCCATTTTTATTTCAAGGGCCAACAGCTCTAGCAGTGATTAACAAATCTATCGAGACAGTCTCGCTTTTTTCTGAACAAGAACGTGTGAAGTAGGCTATGTCTATGGACTCAGTGATCGGTGTTTTTTTTTTCTCGAGGAAAAAACAGCCCTTAGCGCGCAGCATTGCCCTATACGAGTTCAGCCCAGCCCGAGGCCCGTTGGTTAGGAGCCTGGCCTGCACTCTGATAAACCCACACATAAGAACAAGGAGTCAAGATCACGGTCACACACAGATCATAATAAAAAGTAGCCTACTTAGTTTTTTTTGTTGTTGTTAGAAATTTGCGTGCGTATATTGCGCTTCATATAATGAGAGAGAGAGAGAGAGAGAGAGAGAGAGAGAGAGAGAGAGAGAGAGAGAGAGAGAGAGAGAGAGAGAGAGAGAGACTAATGCACAGACGGTCCAATTTGGGTGAAATTCATGTTGGAAATTTTTATATAATACAATAATATAACGGCACGTGAGCACGCACGCACACACACACACACACACACACACACACACACACACACACACACACACACACACACACACACACACACACACACACACACACACACACACACACACACACACCAGAAGGCCGCAGATAGTGTCACGGTGAGACATGGTGTTGGACCAAATGCAGAACCACAAGCAGGCAGCAGGCAGATAATGTTCAAATGAGGATTTATTTGCTACTCAGGAGGACACACAAGGCAGGACAGGACACTGTGACAACAAACTATAAACTGGCAGGGAACACTGAACACAACAAGGTTTAAATAGACAAGACACAGGTGCAACAAAACTACAATCAACACATGATAGGCTGACACTAAACAGGACACAGGTGAAATGCAGAGACTAATAAATACAGGACAATGTAGGTAGCAAGCATAGCATAGACAGGAAACACTGGGAACTACACAATAAAAGCTCACAGTACATGATAGTACCTCCCCCCAAGGGATGGGTCCCAAACATCCCAAAACCAGTCAGAACCCCAAGCCGGGCGGGTGGAAGGGGGTAGGAAAGGAGGGAAACTGGCACAACACAATACAGAGGACTGGTAGAACCAACACTACAAATCTTACAGAACTATAAACTAATACAAGTCAGGGTAAAACATGTGGCAGGGCAAAACAGTAGTCACACAGAAAAACAGAGAGGAAGACACACAGGCAAGCACACAGACAAACAGACAGGCACACAGACAGACAAACCAAGAGACAAACAAACCAACTGACACACAGTAAAACAGGCAGACAAACAGGCAGTCTCACATAACAGTCGGGTAAACAGAGTAGGGGAACTAAAGGACTGAGGAGCAGACAGACGCACAAGCATACTGGCAGACAGACAAGCAGACAGACAAAGTGGGAGACAGGCGGACAGACAGACTGGGAGACTGGTCAAGTTCAATGGGCTTGTTGGTGGACCAAAACAACCACTCATAGAGGGGGAACACTGTTCAGAGTGGGGTTGAGGGGGCTGTGGACCCAATGCTGTCGAAACCCCTGTAAGAACGTTATGAGGGGGCGGTGACATGTGTTCGATCGAAACAGGTGGAGGCGGAACATCAGGGGAGGCGAGCTGCAGCGGCGGGACCTCAGTGGAGGCAGGCTGCAGCGGCGGGACCTCAGTGGAGGCAGGCTGCAGCGGCGGGACCTCAGTGGAGGCAGGCTGCAGCGGCGGGACCTCAGTGGAGGCAGGCTGCAGCGGCGGGACCTCAGTGGAGGCAGGCTGCAGCGGTGGGACCTCAGTGGAGGCAGGCTGCAGCGGTGGGACCTCAGTGGAGGCAGGCTGCAGCGGCGGAACATCAGTGGAGGCAGGCTGCAGCGGCGGGACCTCAGTGGAGGCAGGCTGCAGCGGCGGGACCTCAGTGGAGGCAGGCTGCAGCGGTGGGACCTCAGTGGAGGCAGGCTGCAGCGGCGGGGCCTCAGTGGAGGCAGGCTGCAGCGGCGGGACCTCAGTGGAGGCAGGCTGCAGCGGTGGGACCTCAGTGGAGGCAGGCTGCAGCGGTGGGACCTCAGTGGAGGCAGGCTGCAGCGGCGGAACATCAGTGGAGGCAGGCTGCAGCGGCGGGACCTCAGTGGAGGCAGGCTGCAGCGGCGGAACATCAGTGGAGGCAGGCTGCAGCGGCGGAACATCAGTGGAGGCAGGCTGCAGCGGCGGGACCTCAGTGGAGGCAGGCTGCATCGGCGGGACCTCAGTGGAGGCAGGCTGCAGCGGCGGAACATCAGTGGAGGCAGGCTGCAGCGGCGGGACCTCAGTGGAGGCAGGCTGCAGCGGCGGGACCTCAGTGGAGGCAGGCTGCAGCGGCGGAACATCAGTGGAGGCAGGCTGCAGCGGCGGAACATCAGTGGAGGCAGGCTGCAGCGGCGGGACCTCAGTGGAGGCAGGCTGCAGCGGCGGGACCTCAGTGGAGGCAGGCTGCAGCGGCGGAACATCAGTGGAGGCAGGCTGCAGCGGCGGGACCTCAGTGGAGGCAGGCTGCAGCGGCGGGACCTCAGTGGAGGCAGGCTGCAGCGGCGGAACATCAGTGGAGGCAGGCTGCAGCGGCGGAACATCAGTGGAGGCAGGCTGCAGCGGCGGGACCTCAGTGGAGGCAGGCTGCAGCGGCGGGACCTCAGTGGAGGCAGGCTGCAGCGGCGGAACATCAGTGGAGGCAGGCTGCAGCGGCGGGACCTCAGTGGAGGCAGGCTGCAGCGGTGGGACCTCAGTGGAGGCAGGCTGCAGCGGCGGGACCTCAGTGGAGGCAGGCCGCAGCGGCGGGGAAGCCTCAGAGGCGGTGAGCTGCAGCGGCGGAGCCTCAGAGGACAGCTGCAGCGGTGGCGTCTCTGCGTCACTGTGCAGCAGCTGAGCCACTCTGGCGCTGCTTGCTGGTGGTGGTGAAGCCTCTCTGGTGCTGGGCTGAAGCGTGGGCTCTGGTGTAGTGGGAGGCAGTGAGGGCTCCTGGACACACTGGTGAGAGCAACCACGCCTCCTCCTAGTGGCTTTAGGACAGATAGGTTGAGGAGGAACAGGATCTGAACAGGTGGGTTCCAGGCTCATGAAACCAAGCCGAACTGAAGGAGCAGGCTGGTCGCTCACCATCTGAAGGCTAGAAGGGCTGGGGCTGGCTGACTGGAAGGCAGGCTGGGTAACAGGACAAACTGGAGGTACTACTGGTTCTGGCGGCTGGTGGTTGTTGGAAATCAGGGATGCCAACATAGCAGTTAATTTCCTGGCTGTACCATCCACCAGTGTGGCTAGTACTGGTCTCCTCTTCATCAAACAAAAGGTCTCTTTCAATGCCAATCTGAGAGCCATTTCTTGCTGCTTGACACAGGTGATGTTCTCAATAACACTCACATAGCTGGTGATGGCTAGGAGGTCGTCGTCGATGTCTTGGAGTTCTGTTAGGTCCATATTTGGCCAGTTTATACTGTCACGGTGAGACATAGTGTTGGACCAAATGCAGAACCACAAGCAGGCAGCAGGCAGATAATGTTCAAATGAGGATTTATTTTCTACTCAGGACACACAAGGCAGGACAGGACACTGTGACAACAAACTATAAACTGGCAAGGGAACACTGAACACAACAAGGTTTAAATAGACAAGACACAGGTGCAACAAAACTACAATCAACACATGATAGGCTGACACTAAACAGGACACAGGTGAAATGCAGAGACTAATAAATACAGGACAATGTAGGTAGCAAGCATAGCATAGACAGGAAACACTGGGAACTACACAATAAAAGCTCACAGTACATGACAGATAGTCGTTTATTTATTTTATTTTAAAATCCATGCAAGCTGTTGTGAACCGACTCAGTTCTACTCTACACTTCTCACGGCTTCGACCCCGCCCCCCACGTGTGTCAAGGAACGGGTTGCCATAGCAACTCGTCATCAACACACACACACACAGAGAGAGAGAGAGAGAGAGAGAGAGAGAGAGAGAGAGAGAGAGAGAGAGAGAGAGAGAGAGAGAGAGAGAGAGAGAGAGACTAATGCACAGACGGTCCAATTTGGGTGAAATTCACGTGGGAAAATTATATATAATATAATAATATAACGGCACGTGAGCATGCGCGCGCGCGCACACACACACACACACACACACACACACACACACACACACACACACACACACACACACACACACACACACACACACACACACACCAGAAGGCCGCAGATAGTTGTTTATTTATTTTATTTCAAAATCCATGCAGGCTGTTGTGAACCGACTCAGTTGAGTCTACTCTACACTTCTCACGGCTTCGACCCCGCCCCCCACGTGTGTCAAGGAACGGGTTGCCATAGTAACTCGTCATCAACACACACACAGAGAGAGAGAGAGAGAGAGAGAGAGAGAGAGAGAGAGAGGAGAGAGAGAGAGAGAGAGAGAGAGAGAGAGAGACAAGGAGAGGGGCAGAGAACTAGGGCCCGATTTTCATTCCCCCGTTGTCCCTAACGTTACCCGATACCCGCAGCGAATTCCCTTATTGCTATTTTGGTTACCTTTTCTCTTCCCTTAGCCACTATTCTTTATGCCGACACCGTTATTCGTGGCTGGAGGTGTGGTCATGGGCGTGTTTGTTGCACAGTCCCTTAAGTTGCTAATTTCGTCAAATAGATTAGGGAACTAGATAACGCCACATCAGACCACCCCTTAACCGATCCGCGAAGGCAGAGCCACGTGCGCACGATGCGCGTCTGTGCGCCTTTGGAGATGTCCACAACTCCACGTGGAAAGGCGCCAGTTCAATTCATCTCCTTATTTGTGCTGGATTGTCCTATGAACAGCTGTAGATTGCCTGCTGTCGGTCACTTCCTTGTGTTTAGGTAATGTACAGTATATAATATAATTAAATACATTCATTAACTTGTGACGCAATGCTGTAAATTGCAAAAAAGTCGGCAATTCGCGGAAAAGAAAATGTTTTTTTGATCATTGATTTCTCGGTCAATTCTGGACCATTTTTTACATTTCAAAGTGCAGCGTGACGGGAAAGACCTTCTCTCTCAGATGCTGTATAGAATATGTGGGTAGGTCTTCTCTACGATGCGGGATCGGGCAAACTATAACTGTCGGGGATTAGGCGGACCGTTTCCGCCTAATCCCCGACAGTTGCAGTTTGCTCGGTCCCGCATCGTAGAGAAGACCTACCCACATATTCTATACAGCATCTGAAAGAGGAGCTTTTTCCCATCATGCTGCATTTTGAAATGTAAAAAATGGTCCAGAATTGACCGAGAAATCAATGATCAAAAAAAACGTTTTTTTTTGCCGCGAATTCCAGAGTTTTTTGCAATTTACTTTATAACATTTCGCAGACTTGGGATAAATGCACGCCACATACAGCAAAAAAAAAACATGGAACATGTTTTTTCAACATAACATGTTGAATGGTAAGAAATGATTGAGAATTGACTGAGCTATAATTGTTTCAAAATGAGAGCATAATCTTTGAGAATAGGCTACTCATGCATGTGTGTGTCCTAAGCCCGCAGCCAGGCTGCGTGCTTCGGAGGGTCAGACATAGCAGTAGGGATAAGGGAAATAGATAAGGGATGAATTAAAGGGAATGGCAAGACCAACACGGATTGGATGAAAGCTAAAAACGCCCAAACCACACCTATGCATAATTTAACGGGTAAAGGAGGTATTTAAGGGAGATGGCATGGTACGAAATTAGCGACTTTAGTGGGGGAACGCCTCTTCCCCAATGCTATGTGCGTTAATTACGCATAAGGGCTAATGTAACCAAAATCGGGCCCCTAGTGCGCACAAGCTTTCTGTCTGTCCAACACTGCAGACCCCCCTCCCCCACGCGCACCCGACTAAAATCTGTCGGAATAGAGGTATGTCTGAATGGGGAAATGTCGGAATGGAGCCATGTCGGAATGGAGTCATGTCGGAATGGAACCATGACGGAATGGAACCATGTCGGAATGGAGAGGTGTCGGAATGGAGAGGTGTCGGAATGGAGCCATGTACCCCCAAGCTATACATATATTTTGGGACTTATCTTCCATTGTCAGATGATAGCTGTAATAACTACCATTTTTGTTGTTTTTAAAGATTTGGAAAAACATTAAGAGTAATTGTATCTAATAAAGGCGTGTGTGCGGTGTGTGTGTGTGTAGTGTACGTGTGTAGGAATTGCAGGTTAACATAGCATCTAGCATGTTCCCAACAGTAATATGGTCCCTCTGTCAAAATTTGAGGGCCAGGTGGATTGTTGGTTAACCAGATAGAACCAGATAGAACTCTCAAGAGTTAAAATATTCATCATCTGAATTAGCCCAAGTCCAAACAACCATTAATCTTTTACATTCTCTAGTTGTGTAATCTGTATGTTTGACGGTTTTGTCAAACATACAGATGCAGCCTGGAATTGTGGGCAAAAGAAATCTTTAGTTTTGGGGTCTGTGGCGCTAAAATGTCCTCATGTTGAGCATCACTTAAACAGGAACATTTTTTCTCCCCAGAAAAACTAGAATCTAGTGCCAGAAAGTAGAATCTAGAGTTTAAAAAAAAAAAGATTCTAGCGTTGGTAACTAGAATCCATCAGAAACTAGAAAGCAGTATCAGGAACTAGAATTTGGTGCCGGAAACTAGAAACTGGCATCAGAAACTGGAATCTAATGTCAGAAACTAGAATCTAGACAAAATGGGTTAAACAGGAATCAGGAGCTTGTCCTTCTTCATGCAAGCTATTTTTGTTTGCACTTCTTCTGTCATTGAAGATTTTATTTTCTTTGCATAGTCAATTAACGTTTCTTTTCCTCTGTCTGGTAGAACCACCTGTGGGGCAGCAATGCCAATCTCGGCAATGGCTGCCGTGTTAGAGAGTGTAGCCTTATCAAGGTCAAATGTTTTTTAATGTGTCCTTGAGGCTTCTGTGTTTTTTATAATGCTTCAGCAAGATGTCGTAGCGCTCCACCACTCCTTCAACGTCTTTAACTACAAGAAAAACAATATGACAAAATAATCAAGTTATAAAATCCTTTATATATAGATTGTTGGCCATGATTTATGTTCCTTAAAATGAAATTTGGTATACATCTGGCCTAAATCTACACGAAACCAACCAACATGCTTGAAAGGGCCCCTTTTGCAACCAGAGATCATTCCAATTAGGTTTAGGACACATGGGACACTTTCTTGGGGTTTTATGTGTATAATAGTTTTAGATATTTTAATTATGAGTGGATGTTCGTGAGGTCATGAACATCCAGGAAGTTCCTTCCTGTACTACAGTCACACCACAAGGAGGGGAAGTGCACTTGAGGTGAGACTTTGTAGCACACATTAAACCCAGGTTTTCCTTATGTCCTAAACAGCATTAAAATGAGCTCTAGTTGCAAAATGTGTTTAAGCAGCATGTGACATGTCAATCTAGGGTTCCAAATCCATTCCAAGCATTAGTTTTTCCTCTAAACATACACTTGGCCTAGAAACTAATTAAATGATGACAAATGTGTGAGCACATTTAAGTGGCTATGGCTGTTTTTTTTTTTTTTTTTTTTTTTTTTTTTTTAGCTAATTATGGGAATCGATTCAAAAATCACAAAACCCTATAGACTACACAAAATTTCCCAACCGTTGGCTGCTGCTTTTCGTCACCACTAAACCCCTTATACCTAAACCTCCTTGCCTTATTTACTATTTTGAATAGTTAAAAAGGCCAGTGTACAGTACAAGCTCACAATGTGTCAGTGTAGATTGGCTAGTTGAATTAAAAAATGCTTTTTAATTTTTAGTGAGTGACAAAAATGGAGCCCTTAGTGTGAAGGGACCAAAACCTGAGCAGACTATTTACACACACACGGATGTAGAGGCACATACCTCTCCTGGGGAAGTGTTTTTTGGACTTCTTCCTCTTCTCCACGGAGGAGGAGGAGGAAATGGGGGAACTACGTCGGCTTCTCTTCTTCCCTTTCTTTCTTCTTTCTGCAGATGAGGAGGAGGAACTACGTATTTTTTTTCTTTCTCTTCTTCCTCACAGGGGAGGAGGAGGAGGAGGGATCTTTCCTCTTGTAAGCTAATGAAAATAGAAGCAATAAGGACCATAAGCACACACACTGAACATTGGCAAGACTTAAGTTATGGTTAAACATTTTGTAAAACTATGCCTGAATATGTACGACTGTACAGTCAGTTTTGTTGCAATTATTTTTGTTGCATCCACCAACAAGCTATGTTCACAAGGTCATCGTTAACTGACTCCTGTCAAAGTTAAGTCATCCACATCCTAGACCTAGGTCATTCACATGCAAGAGCAGATCCATCTTTGAGTCAGTAGTTAGAGATCAATGTCTCTGGTGTGATCGGCACTACATCACGTCTCAGTAAGATAACTCCAAATCTTCAAAGTGGCATTAACACTACAAATGAATATCAAAATCACTAACCCTTTGAGGACTTGTGTCGATGCCTATTTTTTTTTACGCCGTCGCTTGTGAGAGGACACAGAGCTCTCCGAGGAGCTCTGTGAGGAGGAAGACGCCTGTGGTGAACTCCATCTGGGTACTAAAAGTAATTACACATATGAATGAGAAACTTCATTTTTAAAGCATACTTTAAATGTAACTTTGACTGGTAATCACTGCTGGTACTACAGTTCTTAGATTGACTCCTACCCCAATCACTTTGAGAGAAAACATATTTAGAAAGGCTTTGAGGGTTCAAATTCAGGAGTGGCTTACAGTTGTGTTCAAAATAATAGTAGCCTGATTTAAAAAAATGAGTAAAGCCCCAAATCCTTATAGTGGTTTTTATTTCCATGCATTGGGAACACTGCACATCATATTCTAAATGAAAACATGAAGAAAAAGTAGAAATTATTTAATTACTTTACAGAAAAAGAAAAATGAACATTGGGCTGTTCAAAAAATAGCATTTTACTTTACAAACTCAAATATTTACTGTATTAACTGAAAAATATCCAGGATTCAGCATTCCTGTGAATCACTAAACTAATATTTAGTTGTATAGCCACTGTTTTTGAGAACCGCTTCACATCTTGATACAGTATTTGATGAGCTCAGTGACTAATGGGCCGATTTTCATGATTCTGACATCAAAGTATATATTTTCTGGGGTGCCGAGTTGATTTATGAGGTAACTGAAGCAATTAAAGTTCAGGGTCATGTGTCAAAGGTCAATGTCATGGTCATTTTGTATCTAAATGTCCTGTAATAGTAAAGTGACCCATATCAGTTCAGAAACCTACCTTTGGGAATTATTCTCTCCGCCGTAATAATACCAATTGGTATTGCATCTTACATTATATTGTTTTAATCAATGACTAGTCACCTTTACCACATGTATGGCATATAGAGATTGGACATTCCTGGAATGAGTAATGTTGCTAAACATGTGGGTTGCACCCCCCAAACGTTTGCCAAAATGGCTAATGGCTTGCATCAACCCTTGTTTTTGAGGGTCAGTATGCCCAGATTCTGAAGATATGGGCTCTCACAAAACTTGGTCTTAAATTGTGAAAGGTACCAGGAATGACACCAAATGATGCTGCCACTGTGTATGCTGAAACACCAGCTTTCAATTGTCCTATTGGACGGGCCTTATCCTGAAGGGACGAACATAGCATCTTTATTGCTACTGCTTAAAGATGAATATAAACAAAGTCAGGAAAGTGACAGGAGTCATGCTTATGTGCCACGCATGAGTGGCACACACCTGTGTAACTCAGGCACAGGGACATCTAGGGCAGAGTTCAGGAAGTAGTCTTGGTCTTAGTCTAGGCTAATCTGCCTGAGAGACGCAAGCTGGTGGTCCAGGTGGTACGGCGGAAAGATGAAACAGGGAGGCACACACAAGCTGTGGTGCAGTGGATGGCATGGGAAGGAGTGGAGAAGAGGAAGATCTCCTGGAAAGATCTGTGGGATATGGAGGGCAAGAAAAAACACATTTTTGGACGGACATCTTGGATTTTGGGGGCTGCCATCTTGGAATTTTGCAGGGCACGCAGAACTTTTAGAAATAGTGGGGTTTAAAGAGTGTGTGTACCAATTGTCATGCCTGTATCACCATTTGATTGACTTAAGAATCAATGTTACATATGTCTTGCTCTCCGCAATCTGTGAACGTACCTATATGCTGTATCTCGAGAACCGTAGGAGATACAGACATGTACTTGGTACCAAATTGTTCGTAATGCTCAACTTTATATTAACGTTCAATACATTTATGGGGTGTAAAATCAATGCATTTCAAGTTATGAAGTTATTACAACATTTTATCGGAGATAAAGGCCAAAAAACTGTATTCAGCTACTCTTCTGAAACTGCTATCACACATTTTTTGGCTTCCTGGATGTCATACGAACGTAATGATACCACATATGTCTTGTCCCTTTGGATGGCGGTATTTTTTCCGGCGTCCCACGGCCTAAGAGCTGTGTAAGACATGGTAGACATGTTAAGAATACTGATGAGGATATTCAGTTGAACTTTGTTTTCTTCCGTTGGATTCTAGATGTTGGAATGATGTATCACCATCATGATCAATCATCCAATCCACTTTGTTCTGCTCATTGCATTTCTATATTTATACAGTAAGTCTGTTATCATGTTCATATAGTCTCACTCTGTCAGCCTTTTTTGCCATTCTTGCTTCTACAGTAGATCTATTGTCAAAAGGCCTAAATGTACAGCATATACCGATACATTAAGGTTAAAGTGGTTTGCATGGATGGTAATAATAATCAATCAATTTGGATCTGAGATGCAGTGAAGTAGAAGTAATAGTACTGGAAATCTAAGATACACAGGTAAAGTAGAAATACCTCATAGATGTGCTGTACTTTAGTAATGTCCACCCTTACTAATTGCGAAACATTGTTTTATGAGTCAACAGTAATCAAACCAACCTCCAGTATGTATGTATGAGTGTATTCAGGGTATCTGCACATTTCTAAAGTGATCATTTACTACCATTGTGTCTCTGATGAAGACCACATAGGTGGAAACGTTCTAGTTCCCTTGTTCTAGCAGCGAATAATAAAAAGTGTTGAAATGTCTGTGCTGCTCCAGTCAGTGTCTTCTCCTCTTTCTCCTGCAACTTGTGTCATTGTTCCTGTGATGCAGCTGGAGACTCCCTTTGATCACTATGATCACCATTTGAGTACCTCGAAGATGAAGGCAAACTGCTGCAACAAAAGTAATGAACACATTTCACAATATTGTTTTCATTCAAAATAAACATAGCCAAACACATTTTATTTTGGGGTGGTCCCTAGTACCATTTTGATTATTTTTGGGAGTCCCCAGTTCAAATAGTGATTTAATTTAAGGGTCTGCAGATGGAAAGTATGAGGGCCACTGTAATAACCAGCGGAATAATGTTTGTTTTTAGGCCCACTTTGCAATCTCCTCAGAGCCCTCCATTAGGCCCTGTGCCACAGGTTGAGAACCTCATATGAGATCGGCTATTTTTTAAATATTGTGGAAATGTAGTGCAATCCTTGGATATATATTCTTTCAATGTGAACATTTCTAATTCAAATCATTGCAGGTCCCTAGAAAAACATATTTTCAGATGGGGTCAGCGACCGATTGCATATAGTTTTGGGGGTTCTTGTTTGAGGGAAAATGTCTGAGAACGATTGACATACAGAAACTATAAATTAGCTTTTCCAGAAAAGTGATGGATTTACAAGCCATTTGTAGAATTGTCATCATAGAGAGGCAGAGAGTTTGCTGTGCAGTCTGTGCTGCAGAACAGCTATGACTTACTCATGCAGGGTATGGTAAACAGTGCTGTATTCTAAAGCATTCAATGAATCATTATTTGTATCATATACTGTACCTGTCTAATTCCCACAGTCTTGCAAACGTTAAAATTGTACTTGTTAAACTTTAATTAGGCATTTTGTCATGTAGGTAAAGTCTCACGGACAGATTAATCGGTATGACAAACTTCATCCATAACTGCAATCTATATTAGGATTACCCCAGCAAACATTGGACGTCCAGCGGACGTCCAAATGGCGTGCAGATTAGGTCGGTCCGTCCAAGACCAATTTTGGACGTCCATGTGACGTCCAAACAAGGTCCAATATTTTGACGTCTAACTTAGACCCAATTTGAACGTCAATAAGACGTTCAATTTTTGCACGTCATCTTTGGATGTCCATCGGACGTTTGACACACGTCCTGGAAAAGACGTCCTCCTGCGTACTTTTTTGGGACGTCCATTGGACGTCAGAATCAGGTCCTACAAAGACGTCCGGCTAGGTCCGTTTTTTGGACGTCCATTGGACGTCAGAATCAGGTCCTCCAAAGACGTCCGGCTAGGTCCATTTTTTGGACGTCCATTGGACGTCAGAATCAGGTCCTCCAAAGACGTCCGGCTAGGTCCATTTTTTGGACGTCCATTGGACGTCAGAATCAGGTCCTACAAAGACTTCCGGCTAGGTCCATTTTTTGGACGTTCATTGGACGTCAGAATCAGGTCCTAGAAAGACGTCCGGCGAGGTCCATTTTTTGGTCGTCCATTGGACGTCAGAATCAGGTCCTCCAAAGACGTCCGGCTAGGTCCATTTTTTGGACGTCCACTGGACGTCAGAATCAGGTCCTCCAAAGACGTCCGGCTAGGTCCATTTTTTGGTCGTCCATTGGACGTCAGAATCAGGTCCTACAAAGACGTCCGGCTAGGTCCATTTTTTGGACGTCCATTGGACGTCAGAATCAGGTCCTACAAAGACGTCCGGCTAGGTCCATTTTTTGGACGTCCATTGGACGTCAGAATCAGGTCCTACAAAGACGTCCGGCTAGGTCCATTTTTTGGACGTCCATTGGACGTCAGAATCAGGTTCTACAAAGACGTCCGGCTAGGTCCATTTTTTGGACGTCCATTGGACGTCAGAATCAGGTCCTACAAAGACGTCCGGCTAGGTCCATTTTTTGGACGTCCATTGGACGTCAGAATCAGGTTCTACAAAGATGTCCGGCTATAGGTCCATTTTTTGGACATCCATTGGACGTTTGAATCAGTTCCTGCAAAGACGTCTGGCTAGGTCCATTTTTTATGTCCATTGGACGTCAGAATCAGGTCCTAGAAAGTCATCTGGCCAGGACATTTTTTGGATGTCCATTGGATTTTTGTGGACCTCGACTGGACGACCACGTCATGCCTATATGGGGATACTCTGACCTAGGACATTGACCATAATATTAGGAAGAGACTAACGAAGCCCTTTTTTCAAATATTTTTTTCTAATTAACGCATCGACTGGGCGACCACATCATACCTATATATGGGGATACATGTGACGTAGCGCTTTGTAGACATAAAGCTTCGTAGACATAATAGGGATATGCAGCAATGCTAACTTAATCGAGAGAGAAACAAATGAGTGCTTATATCTATTGTATTTACATGGTGGAATTCTGTCTTCTCCCATCCCGCATCAGCACATACTCTTGGTTGAGAGGATGTGGGATCAGAGACAATGTTCTGAGCCCGTCTAATGACTGCTTTATAAAGATGGCTCGGGGGGGGGGGGGGGGGGGGGGGGGGGGTGATTGGGGGGCTGGACATGCCCATGATCTTCCCGGCCATCTTTGCAAGTGTAGCACCCAGCCATGAGCCAGCGACAACAACCCCGCCAATCGGGCTCAGCCCTATTGGCGCGACTTGTTGTGCGTTGGACTGGCGAGTGGGAGTCCCGGGTTCGATCCCCGCTTCCGCGTAATACTACAATCTGGCGTAGTCGGCAGGATTTGGAGTGCGGGTGTTATTCCCAATATACCCGTATACGTCCTTGCGGGTCCACATGAGGGACATCACGTACGGGGGTCCGTGGTGTGAAGTGTGAAGCGCGAGGACGCGCTCCAAAAGATCAAGGGGGTGAATGTAGCACCCAGCCATGAGCCAGCGACAACAACCCCGCCAATCGGGCTCAGCCCTATTGGCGCGACTTGTTGTGCGTTGGACTGGCGAGTGGGAGTCCCGGGTTCGATCCCCGCTTCCGCGTAATACTACACAAGCAATCTGCGATTTAAACTTAAGATTCAAGTTACCAAACCAGCTGGTGATACCAGAATTGACTCAATGCTTGCTCTGTGAAAAAGCAACAAACACTAACTCCAAACAACCTCAATCTACAGAGGAAGTGTAAGCGATGCCGATGATGTATCTTAGCACAACAGGATGTAACATGCATGTTCCAGCTCATATCAATATGTACTCCTAGGTACTTATATGAGGAGCCCTGACACATGGTGTTGTTATGAATACTGATCATGGTCAAGGTCAATAATGACCTCTTCCATTTTCTTTGTGTTTATCATCAGGTAATTCTGATCGCACCATTCAGCATACCTTCCCACTCCAGCTGTGTGGCTGTGGTGGGCAGATTGGCTTGTGAGCAGGCTGAGTATAATGGTGTCATTAGAAAATGTAATCACATACTGATTTGGATATGATCTAGCTTACATAGTCATTAGTATACAACGTAAACAAAAAAGTGGAACTGACAGTCCCCTGTGGGACCCCTGGGCTACTAAGTGCTTCCTCAGAGAACACATCATTGAACCTGACGCTTTGTGGTCTCTGAGATGACCTCCTGCTACACCCAGCACATCATCTCTACCAGCTCTTTCCTTCAGGGAGAAGTACTGGACTGGTCTATTATTATTAGTGTAAGGACAGCACACACACACACACATACACATCATCACATCAGCGTTCAATTGAGTCATATAGAAGCTTTTGTACAAGAATAGAACAGCTGTACTAAAATCTACTGGACTTTAGTCTGTTTTCAGCTCTAGTAAGGCTGTTTTGAAGTCTATTAGGCTGCTTGAAACTGTATACTGTTGCTTGGAAATATTAAACTATGCATGGGCCATGTACAGAATCTCATGTAAAGGTCATTGCCCATGTACACAGTGATTAAGCCCACATGCAAGAAGTTACAGAGCGGACAGGAGCCTAGTCCAGCACAGGCTAGTACACCTAAGACAACAATGATGCGGTATTGGCACTCCCTACCTTTTGACAAACTAAAGACAACTTTCAATACTACGCTGCTGCGCTATACAACATGTGAAAAGAGGCCCTCATCCAGATGTACTGCACACACACAGGACAGGCCATTATAACAGGAGGTATCTAACAGGTTTAGGTTCTCCTTTGTACCTATAACCACACTCCTATGATTCCCTTACAGAGGGGGGAGGAGAAGACGCTAAGACAAGTTGTAAAGGTCTCTCCATTACACTGAAAACATGTTGTCTTGTCTTCTCTCTTAATTATGTATTATATCAGGGATGTGTACCTGCTGTGGGGGTGTACGATTCACATGGGTGCCTTAATGTATTGTACTGTAATGTCTTGTAATATATTGCATGTTTAAGTCTGTATGTCCAAGACAAATTTCTCCTTAGAGATGAAATTAAGTAACCTTGAACCTTGACATTGTTGTATGGTGATAAGGACTGGACACAGGGTGACCAGACGCCCCTCTTTGCGCAAGACAGTCCCACAGACTTTTCAAGCGTCCCAAAAATATTTTAGGGCATTTTGAGGGCCCCAAAGGCCCCAATACTGGATGGTCCACCCCTGTATGCCAGATGGCCAGTCTGCCCCTGTCCCTGTCCCACATTGTCCCACACAGACAGCTGCACTGTCCCTCAAATGAACATTTTGGATCTGGTCACATAACAGGACCAACAGTAGGCCTACAAAGTATACTATCTCATTTTCTTGTAAACAATTGGGTCTAATACGTTTAACATTGTGACACTAAATAGACTTGGACATCATATTTCTGAATAAACAGGCTAGTCTAATTGTTGATCTATGCAGGCAGTATTTTGACATATGGATCTGAATCAAACTTAAAATTTAGATTTATTTAATTTATTATGATGATATATGTGCTAGTCATCACAACCATAATTAGATTAGGATTCTATATTTTGTCATATAAAACAATAGTGAAAAACATATGCATCAACATTTTAAAACTTAATTTTATATTTATTAAATTTATAATGAAGATATATGTGCAAGAGAGTGTGATCACATTAGATTTTATGTATTGGGGGGGAAAAAACATTAAATTAAATAATACAGTTTGAATAGTGTGGTAAGAACTATTGTGATTGGCCGAGGCAAAATGACCTAATACTGAACACCCCTGTGATTGGCTGCCCCGACTTGGTGGGCGGGGCCATCCTGCAGCTACCATTCAACGCTATACAGCCGTGCCAACCGACGCGACACTCCAGTTCGGTTCAGAGAGAGAACTTCAGACAAGTTTCTTCTTCAAAACAAATCGAAGGTAAGCAGTATTATAAGCGAAATGATATGGAAGAATGCAACTGTAACCCAACCGCACATGAACAAGCACATGTCCAGTCGCTAAAAATGTATGTTTGGAGATGTTGCAAAGGTTATTCTAGAATCTATAGCTAGTGTGAATGCTAACTTGTGCTAACAAAGCTAGTGCAGCCACGGTACATTAGCACAGGCGAAGCACGCTGTTGTTAGCAGAACGCCGGTAAGTTATACATCAGGGGAGCCCAACCAGTAGATCGGGATCTACTGGTAGATCTCGGCCTGATCACAAGTAGATCTCTGGAGATGTGGGGGGAAAGAAAAAAAATGGGGTGGAGAAGAAAAAAGAGCGCGCGTGTGTGTGCGTGCGCGCGCGTGTGTGTGCGTGTCAGTCTGTCTACAAAGCGGCTCATTTGGAGGATTGTTGTCTGCTGTCTGTGAATTATGCCAACAGTATTGTTCTGCAACTTATAATGGAATATTCTGGACTGTTCTTATTATGATTGCATTTGCAATGGCAGTGTTTGACCAAGTCTGTTGTACTTATGTTGTACTGTTGTAGGCCTATTTATGACAAGTCTGTTGTACTTTATGCTTATATGGACATAAAGTAAAGTGGTAAAACAAAGTAGTGTTGTGTTGTTGTGAAGTTGCAGGCTGGCAACGATGCGTGTGGTTTGAAATGTTGATATTGAACTGGTAGATCCCAGAGGGGTGGGCTGCTGAAAAGTAGATCTTGGGTCAAAAAAGGTTGGGCACCCCTGTTATACATTATACTACGTTATTTTTTAACATGTTTGGTTGGTTGAGGCCTGTACTAGCGAGTCAGCCTGGCCGCCACGCCGTTGTTAGCAGAAACAAAGCAGAACGTTGAATATTATATTATCTATTATACTTCATTATTTTTAACATGTTTGGTTATGAGGCCTGTACTAGCGATGTATGGGCTTGTTGCTCGGCTGTTTTCAGTGGCAGCTTTATCCACAAGACCAATGCTAGGGTTTAAGTGGTTGGTTGAATGAATGAATGAATGAAATTTGTATTGACAGAAATTGAGAAATCAGGTCATGTACACACAGCAACAAAACTTATAACAGCTTGGAGAATTACAGTACAATTCAAGTACAACTGCATCAAATCTGAAAGAATTCTTGGACACTAGTTAAGCATACACTTGTTTACAATAGTGGCCAACTTGTTCATTTCATTAAGACATTCAGAGACATGCAGTATAATTACTTCTGTAAAGCCAGAAGTAGCAAATCATAGAGGAGGTAAAATCATAGTTGTGGTAAAAAGGGAAAAGAGAAATGTACAAAAGGGAGAAGGGGTAGGTAGGGGGAATTGTATTTACAAATTAATTTTTACAGAGACCAGTTTCGTATTGCAGCCATTGCCTGCCTGTATTAAACAACGTCAAACTCACAAACTTCGCAACTGTAGAGAAAGCTTGATATATCCTCTGTTGATCTGCAAGGGTTTTGTCTCATAAAAATCCACTGCTAGACATATTATGAGCTACTTTCTGTCCGGGGTAGTCCTCAACAAACAACATGAGCTGCCATCTTGAAAATAAGAATCAATGAGTGAAATTTTTATTGACAGAGATGACAGTTACAGTACAAGTCAAGTACACACTGCAACAAAACTGATAACAGCTTGGAGAATTACAGTACAATTCAAGTACAACTGCATCAAATCTGAAAAAGCTGATTGGACACACTAGTTAAGCATACACTTGTTTACAATAGTGGCCAACTTGTTCATTTCATTAAGGCATTCAAATACCGTACATATAAAACAACTACTTCAGTAAAATCAGAAGCAGCAAATCATGGAGGTAAAATCATAGTGGAGGTAAAAAGGGAAAAGAGAAATGTACAATGAGGAGAGGCGGGGTGGGTGGGGGGATTTTATATACATTTTTGTTTTACAAAGGCCAGTTTCGAATTGCAGCCATCTGTAGGTGCCCTTTGAGAGCGGTTTTGAAGGAGTCAAGGGATTCACATGCCTTTATGACTGTTGGTAGGGCATTCCACATTTTGGTGGCATATGAGTGGAAGGAATTAAGACCCTTGTTTGTGCCAAATCTGGGTCGGACGGACATGGTTAGTAGCACTCCCTCTGGTGTTGTGGGAGTGGACCTCATTGACATTTAGGAAGTATTTGGATTTGAGTATCGTATCTTGTGGACCAAACCCATTGCGAGATGTTGTACTCTGTCGTCAACCCTAAGCCAACCCAAATCGCTACCTGCTGTTTGTGTATGTTAGTGTATAAAACAAGCACTCCCCCTTGGCTCTTATTTTCAAGATGGCAGCTTGCGATGTATGTTGAGGACTACCTAGGACAGAAAGTAGCTCATAATGTGTCTACGGTGGATTATTATGGCACAAAACCCTTGTAGATCGACAGAGGATGTATCAAACTTTCTCTACAGCTGCAAAGTTGTGAGTTTGACGTCGTTTAATACAGGTCATCACTGATGACATTTCGGCTATGGCTCTAGATGCAATACATTCCAATTATAAAAGAATCTAGAGTTGCAATGCGGCTAGGGATTCGCAAGTCTTAATGACTGTTGGTAGGGCGTTCCACATTTTGGTGGCATATGAGAGAGAAGAATTGAGTCCCTTGTTTGTGAAAAATCTGGGTTGGACATGGTTAGTAGCACACCCTCTGGTGTTGTGTGAGTGGACCACATTGACATTAAGGAAGTATTTGGACAGGTACATGGGTATTTTGGTAGTAGAGTATCGAATCTTGTCTACCAGACCCATTGCGAGATGTTGTACTCTCTCGTCAACCCTAAGCCAACCCAGACTGTCAAAGTGGGCAGGTGTGAGGTGTGTTCGTGGTGTGAGGCCACCTAGCAGCCTGACCAGTTTGTTTTGGGAGGTCCTTAGTCGGGTTTTCAGTGCCTTTTGTGGTGCTGTGGTACCAAGAGGTGCAGGCGTGGTCAAAGAAACCTTGTACTAGGGCTCCCGTTATAGTCTTCAAAGTGTCTTTGTTGACCAGTGGGGAGATCCTGTATAGGAATCTAGTTCTTTGGTTGACCTTTTTTAACTGTTCATTCACTGCTTCACTGTTAATTATAGCTGGATGTATTGTAGACTGTAATCCATTTACGGTATTTATCTGCTCATCGTTATGTTCTTTTTCAGTGTTATTGCCATAGTACTAAAGTCGGATTTAGCAAAATGGTCTATGCCCACGGTTCTCTTAAGTAAGGTCCGGGCACCCAGGGGTCCTTGAGGGAGCCCCAGTGGGTACCCAGCTAAAGGATGGATGTTAGGATCTAAATTATTGGTCTGTAACTCTGATAGTGTACAAATGGGGAAAAGCTTAAAGTTAGCATTGATTTTACTATATAAGCTGGAGTTTTTATAGATGCAAATGCCATTAAATGGATGTCCATTAATGCATGTCAAACTTGGGGCCTACAGGGGTTGACACTAAGGTCTCTGAAGAACTTGCCCATCGGGCAAGTGCAAGTCAGGTTCTACTTGCCCTCAGGTCATGGTCACTTGCCCCCCAAAAATATATTGTAAATTTTGCATTTAAGTTTACTTCCTACTTGGGTGCTTTGAACCAGGGGTTTTCAACACGTGGTCCCTGACAGGGTTCCAGGTGGTCCCCAGCTAAGTTGGTTAACCAGATGTAACTCTTGAGAGTGTAAAAATGAAACCAAATGGACCCTTGCGGGTCCATTTGGTTTCATTTTTACACTCTCAAGAGTTAAAATTCATCATCTTAATTAGCCCAGGTCGCAATGACCACCTTCAAGACAAATTTATCTTGTGTTGTGTTATTGCGCACTAAGTCACACACTTGCCCGATCGGGCAACCAGGTAGCAGTCTTCACTTGCCCCACCATTTTTTTTACTTGCCCCGGGCAAGTGGGCAAGTCTTGGTGCCAAGCCCTGGGCCTAGAAATTAAAGTTCACGATGCGACGTGGTGCGTCGCATTGTGAACTTGGCGGTTGGCTGTTTTCAGTGGAAGCTTTCCCCACAAATCCGATGCTGGAGTTTAAGTGGTTAATGGTGTTGACCTGCTTGAAAATCAGTGTTTGGAATCTAAAGAACCTACTTCTGTCTTTTGCAGCCTCACATGGATCTAGTCGTCGTAGGTTGGACCTCTCATCACCATGTAATTATTTCTTATGTTAATAGTGACCTTGTTAAGAAAAACACAAATACCATTTGAAAACTTAAGAACCTTCTTTTGGCATGTTTTAATGCAGGCCTTCTGATATTGATAAAATCTGCTTAGTTATTTTCTAAAACATCCTTTTTAATTGTATCCCTCTTGAACAGGTCCAGATCCTACTTTGAGGGATGGGTTGTTACCGTTACCATGGGAAGGTACTGTAAGTTCTGAGCCACTGTCTTTCAATGAAGACAGGACTCGGCCAAGAGAACTTTTTATTTTCTTTTAAATTTTCTATCCTAATAATATGCCCTCTCCTTGACCGTTCTACCAGGACTCACAAACTGCTATTGAATTAGTATTTTTCAACATTCGTTGTTTCTGTCTATAATCTCAGACTTAACATTTGTGTTAATAGATTTTTTTTCTCTTTTTTTCCAGTATACCAGAAGAAGTTTCTAAACCTCATGCTCGAGGTCCGCAACGAGATGCGCAGAATTAAGAGCCATGAGCCGACATCAGCCGATCGTATTGAGACGATCGAGTCACTAGAACAGCTCCAGTGAGAGGAGAACCGGCTGGGAGATCCTGAAACCTTCAACACACTGGTAGGCTTTAAAAGCCCAGAACTAACAAACATTAGAAAATGAAATGTGTATACTTATTTTTAAGCAGCGCCAGCTGCTTCTACATTTGACTTTGTGCGTATGTTAGTATGTCTGTGTGTTTGTGGCCCCCAGCCAATTGGATTTGACAATTAGGATGACGTATGTTAGGCCGGGTTTAGACTGCAGTCACATACAGCCAAATCAGATTTAAAAATCAGATTTAAATCAGATTTCCCGATCATTTAGCCCAACCGTTCATACAGCATTTGTAAGTGATCAGATCGGATCTGTCAAAGAACTGTGTGCCCTGCATCGGCTGCTTTGGTTGCTGTGTTTAAAAGGCATGCATTACAATGTAGGCATTGTTTACTTGCAGATCTGCTATTTTCCCAATATATTTCTGTGGAATGGAGTCAAACAAACATCCAGTCAAATACAGTATGATTCTTTTGGTGTCACAGCGTGAAAAGGTAGAGAACCACTTCTCTACAACATATCACTATCCAGTCGTGGAGTTGAACTATAAAATTGTTTTATTTCAATTTCAACGCTTGCCACTTATTAATCAAAATGCAATTATTGCACTCTGTAGTCTGTAGACAGACTGCAAGTGATGTTTTTGCTAGTTTGAAATGTAATGTGTAGTTAGATCAGGATACTGAATCCAGACTGAGTCACATCGTTAGAAATCAGATTTGAAACCACATATTGAAGTGGCTCAGGTCAGATGTTTGAAAATCAGATTCCATGTGACCTGTCTGTGTTCAGACTTCTTTTCACGAATCAGATTCCAATCTTGAAGTGAGAGATCTGACTCGGGCTATATTTGGCTGCCAGTGTAAATCCGGCCATATGTGTGTCTGTGTGTTTGTGGCCCTCCCCAGCCAGATCAGATTTGACAATTGTGTATGTTACAGTTGTCATGTACTTATTCCAACAGGTGCTCCAGCTGTCCCGCATTCGTGGAAGAAGCCTGAGGGACTGTACATAAGGTCATTGACAGGTGTGTTCAACATGAGACATACTTGAACCCTTGTGTGGTGTTTGTGTAAGCTGTGATTTTTTTTTCTATATCTGATCAGTTATTTGGTGTGTGGTTGTGTACCTGCTGTTCTTTACGAACTTTGTTTGGTGTTGAGTGACAGGTGATAATGGGGGACGACTAATCGGGAGATAGCCAGCGAGATCCAATTGCGACTGCAACGGCAGTCGCAACACCCGTTGCAACGGGAGCCCTCCCGCCGCGAAGGGCACATCCGTCACCACAGGCCCTCTCCCGTCACGGCGGGAAGCCTTCCGTTGCAATGGGCCTTGCGACTGCCGCCGCCGTCGCAAATGGACTAAGGGGGATGTTAAGGGTTAGGAGTATTTGGGAACATGATATAAAACTTTTCATTTAAATGTCATTGTTATTTTTTCCCAGACTCTTCAGTAATGCAGTCCAGGCAAAAAAGAAGAAGAAAACGAAGGAGAAAACGGCCTTTGGGACAACCACCCTGTACAAAGTAGTTAAAGGTAAGCCCATAATTCATGTTAACCAAGCAGAGTTGGAAATTAGCACTCGCCACTAGTGAGCAGTTTTCCTGTTTGTCGAGAAGGATTTTTAGCGACTAGTGTATACAACACGGCTGTCTGAATACAGCGAGTGCACGTGTAACGCCCGGGATTCGAACCCGGGTCTCCCACGTGAAAGTCCAACATCTTAACCACTAGACCAAGAGGACATCCCCTTGGTCCGGGGGCAGATATTGGTTTTTCCAGGCCATCACGGCAGAGGCTGTAGCCACCTGCTACACTCACCTCCCTTTTGACCTGCTTCCACGGGGAAACCCGATCCGGGTCACGGCACCAATGTAACGCCCGGGATTCGAACCCGGGTCTCCCGCGTGAAAGTCCAACATCTTAACCACTAGACCAAGAGGACATCCCCTTGGTCCGGGGGCAGATATTGGTTTTTCCAGGCCATCACGGCAGAGGCTGTAGCCACCTGCTACACATGTTCTATGTCATAGTTCTGTAACTGTATCATACACAGTCGGATAACGATTTGTCTTTAATCTGCAGCATAAAAACTGTGACAGGATGACACTATGATGCCTACTATGTCATTATAGTGATGTCAGTAAAGTGTTAATTTTGGCATTTGGTGAGTAAAACAAATCTGGCTGGCAAGTAACTTTTTTCATCTACTTGCCACTTGGCAAGTAGGTCAAAAGTTAATTTCCAGCCCTGTAACCAAGGAAAGAAAATATGCACCCTATATTTTGGCAAAACATTTCTACAGCTCACCAGCAAACTGTTTCTGGTAGAAACCATTCCAGAGGGAAGGAAAGGAGCCCGCTTTGTATTAGCTCTAGTAGTGGATGTTCAGGCAACATGTCTTTGCATAATGGGCTTTTCACACGGACTGTGTGAAACTGGCATTGTCGCCATGGACCTGTGGTGATGTTTTAAAGTCATCACGGATCCAGTGCCTAGCGTAAAAAAAAAAAAAAATCAACATTCTTCAGCTCTCCCCCTGCTTTGTTCTCCTTTGCATGTCCAAAATAAACACATGCCTCTTATTGGAAATGAATTACCAAGATGCGTTTCACCACAAGTATAGAGACTTTGACACCATGTTGCCTTTGCATAAATGTAATTTTTGCTATTCTACTCTGCAGATGCCGTTTTGAAGATACACCCGGACGCCACAGAGGAAGTCATCAAACAACATGCAGCGGAACACCGCATGCCACTGCCAGGGGCATGCATGATTTATTTTATTTTTATACGTTCGTGTTGTTTTCTGGCACAGGAGGGGTAATTGTTTAAATTGATGGTGGTTAGGTGTATTGGCTGAAGTGGCTCTTACACTTGTTTTACATTTGGCCTGTCTTTGGGTGCCTGCCTGGACTTTTGGGCCAAGTCACAAACTTTGAAACTTCTAAGATTTTGTGCACCTAGAACTGCAAGGGTCTGGAAAGTTCAGAGACCTGAGTGGGAAACACATTCTGGAGTTCATCATCAGTTGGACTCAATCAAGCGACTTTCTCTCTTTTAACCTCTTCTCCCCCTGCCTGTGATGTCAAGTTTGTTCCCGTTTCATCCCTGTGTTCTGATGTAAAAAAAAAAAAAAAAAACATCTTTCGTAACATTGGTTCTCAAATCTTTCACATCATACGAGTTACCGAAGTTAATGTTTTATTTTGCACCTGAGGTTCCCTTCTGGGACCACAGTTCAGTGTTTGTTTCAGAAGAGTCATGCAGAAGATAATGTTACTGATGGTTGTAATCATGTCAAGTTTCACCACAACATCTTTAGCGGTTTGGAAAGTTCTATGAATAATTTTCATCTCATGTTTGCAGAAAGGAACTTCCACGTGTTGATAAATGGTCTTTGAAATGAGGTACCGTTGGGAGACTTGTCTGTAAACATTTGTAATTGACAATCTTTTTTGACCTCCTTTTGAAATTATTTATATTTATATTTTCTGTTCTACCCAATCTCACGGTTTCATTTTGAGTTTTTAAATTATATTTGTTTATTTATTGTGTTTATTTTAACTATGTATTTGACCTAACAACATTCATCCTATTCTTTTTGTTATCCCATTGATGCCTAAGTCTCGGTCATCAATGGGATAACAAAAAGAAAAGGATGGCCCCCAAAAGTATTTTGGCACATTATAGGGGCCCCAAAGGGCATTTTAGGCCCGAAACAACCCAGTATACAGCCCACCGAGCATACTCTGCATGCAAAGTTTATATTGTTGCAATATAAGTTATTGTTGCAAAGTTATTATGCAAAGTTTTATGTGCATCACTAAAAGTGCTTGTTAATAAATAGTGAAATGTATGTGTTTTTATATGTATGTCTATTTTAAGGGAGCATGGACTGGACCGCTAGAGACGATTCTGGTCCAAATGTGGTCATTGTGGACATTTTTAACGTTCAATTCTAGTCTATTCCCCCTTCTCCTCTGCAGCCGGCTCTGTGCATAACTAATCCTCGTTTTCTAAAGGTGGCACCATTTTTATCCTGTTCATTTTCCCTTAGTTTCTTTTGGAACAGCATACCAGTATTAACTTTGCTGTTTAGCCAAAGTAAGGGGGGAAATGATCAGGATAGCTATGGTCATCTGAAGATGGGACTACAATTATGCGCACAGCCGGCTGTATAGAAGAGGGGGAAATGGATTAGAATTGGACGCTGAAAAGACCACAACGACCACATTTGGACCAGAATCGGCAGTCCAGTTGACGTTCAAAATTGGATGTTCAGAAGACGTCAGAAAAAGACGTTGAAAAGACGTCCACAATTGACCACATTTGGATACAATCGGTCCTCATTTAGCGGTCCAGTCGACGTTCAAAACTGACGTTCAGAAGACGTCATAAAAAGACGTCATAAAAACTTTCACTCTGGACCCCCCACTGACCAAAATTGGACGTTCAAAACTGGACTTCCAGGGAACGTCAGAAAAAGACGTTGAAAAGACGTCAACAAATGACCACATTTGGATTAGATTTGGGCCTCATTTAGCCGTCCTGTCGACGTTCAAAACTGACGTTCAGGAGACGTCATAAAAAGACGTCATAAAAACTTTCACTCTGGACCCCCCACTGACCAAAATTGGACGTTCAAAACTGGACTTCCAGGGAACGTCAGAAAAAGACGTTGAAAAGACGTCCACAATTGACCACATTTGGATACAATTGGTCCTCATTTAGCGGTCCAGTCGACGTTCAAAACTGACGTTCAGAAGACGTCCTAAAAAGACGTCATAAAAACTTTCACTCTGGACCCCCCACCGACCAAAATTGGACGTCGAAAAATGACCCATAAATGACGTCATTGGGACGTCTCATTGCTCAGTGGGACCCTACTTCTCAATTCAGGAATGTATATTTTTGCAATACGAATGCATTTTCCTATAGGATTCCTATAAGATCTTATGAAATTCCAAAATCGTATTTCTGTTGGAATCCTATAGGATTTGTATGTCAGGATGTGGACACAAATGGTACCGAATACTAGTAGGAATGTCCCAGCTAGGACTTGGCGCGTGTGGTCAAGCAGGGGGAGCCCTTGTCATTGACATGAAATGAGTGTAGCAGGAAAAAAGAAACTGTTTTGCAGCTTTAAACAGGGATAGGCATAAGTCGAGGCACTCCTTGCCTCCACTTTCACTTAATGTGGCCAAACAGGTTAAAGGTAGGGGAAGTGATTTGAAATTCATGGTGTAGTACCAGCCTGGTGCACTAGGGGCCCCCAACAGTAGCTACACTATGTGAACCTGCTGCTCGCTCCTGATTGGAGGAGAATTGGTGGTGACCTGGGGAACTTTTATTAGCTCCTCTGCTAACGTGGGGGAGGGGGAAACTCCATAATGTGGTTTCCACATCTTATAATAGAGCATTTTAACAGAAAAAAAAAATGGGTGATATCTGACAAAAGTGAAATCAATTTCCCTACCTTTAATCAAACTTCACAGTGTATGTGTGTTTGATTAACTCTACCTCCTCAGCTTTCATGAGAAACACATCAAAGCTAACCCTAGTAGAGAAAGAAATGATTCGACTACGCAATTCTCAATTAACAACATCACAATCAATCGAAGTTGATAGAAAAGATTGTATATTACGTATTGTCATGATGAACATCCATTGTTACTTAACTCATTTACCTGACTTAAAAAAGAATGCAACGATAAGAGAAGTTGATGTACTTTGTTTTGTGGAAACTTTTCTGAAACCAGGTCAAAGCCTTGATGAAAATGCACTTATTATAGAAAACTCCACAACCTTCCGCTATGACAGAAAAACAGAAAGGGGAGGCGGCGTCTTGACTATAGCAAAGACATTTTCTCCAAGACACCTAAAAAAGTCATTTTTCAATGTGGAACACACAGCAGTGACATTGACCAAATTCGGAACTAGAATCGATATCATCACCCTATACAGACCGCCAAACGTCAATTCTTCATCCTTCATTGATAACCTTTGTCAACTTCTAGAATCACTAAAAATGAACACTCTAACAATAATTCTTGGAGACTTTAACTACGACATATTGAATAACCCAAATCACATAATTCTGAATACCATGCTGCAATACGGATTCCATCAATTTGTTTCAGAGCCTACCACAGATAATGGCACACTCTTAGACCATGTATATGTCAACAGAGCCGACAAAGTTTCCACTGATGTACTGGATGCTTACTATTCTGACCATGACCTAATCCATATACATTTAGATTTATCAAATTAATAGTAATGATCACACGGTCACACCATGAGTACACCTAATCAACCACGCTGCCCTCCTCATCCGTCAATCTCTTGCATCCATTTTCAAATCCAGATTGAATCTGCTCCCTTTTTCCCTATTTTGTTTTTTACTTTCACTTTGATAATCAACCGCCACAATTTTATCAAAGACCCCATCTTTGGAGAGACACACGCCTGCATCCACAACCACGGACTCTGAGCAGCTTGAATCTGCTCCCTTTTTCCCTCCATGTGAGAACGGTGCATCTATTTTATTATTATTTTTTTTTTTTTTTTCACTTTGATAATCAACCGCCAGAATTTTACAAAGACCCCGTCTTTGGAGACACAACTGCCTCCACAACCACGGACTTTGAGCAGCTTTGAACCAATCCTTACAGACACCTCAGACATTCAGCAAAACTTCAGCTTTTAAGAAAACAAAGACATGAACAAGACTAGCCTCATACATCACTATTAGTATTCCTACGATTTTAATGATTTTATTCTCCAATTGAATTAAAAGAGAAATTCACAATGCAGAAGAGTCAGCACTTCTATGTCCCTACTTATAACGTAACAACAGTAAGAGGTTTTCCCATTATTTTTTTTACCCAAAAATGCAATTTAAGGTGATGACATAATGATGCCAAAAATAAGAAAACTACTATGTCATTAGTATTACCCCATTACACTCACCATGCCTATTTTGAAATATGCAGATATTCAAACCTGAGCCCGGACGGTGGAGACAAGCCCTGTGCCCCTCCGGGGCACAGGGCTTGTTTTCTTTAAAGCCTTTAGCAGTCTGGATAGGAAGAATACACCTATAGGCGGCCTATGCATTGCAGCAACAATGATTGACTCACCAAAAGTGGAAAGTAAGAGATTTAACTCAAATTCAACGATTTATTTGTTTCTTCCTGCTATAGATTGTGGTGACCATATGAGGACTTCTTCCCAGTCCCCAGTGAGCCCCTGGGGTCATAAAACCCTACTTTCAGTTTGGGCTTTTGGAGAAAAGTAGTTCAACCAATCAGGATGAGAGAGGGCATTCCTCCAACCAGGATCGAGTGGAGGCGGGCCTTAGTGTATGTGCTGTTGGCCAGTTGTGTGCTTCCCCCCACTGGATATCTTGTTAAAGGGAAGACCGGTGGGTTTTCAAAATGCTCCTTTAATTACAGCCCTTTACTTTTTTTCCCCACAAAAGTGACATGGTCTCATGCCTTTTTGCATCAATCCTGTCTTGAAGTTGTACCCAAAAGCACCTTCTTTGTTTATTAATGCGTTATGTATTTTAAATGTAAATGCAAATATACATATTGTTCTGTTAATCTAAATATTGCCAGACGTGAAAATAATGGATACATTATTCCATAATCACACTCACATTCAATTGGGCACACTATTATAAAGAACCACAATAACAAAACAGATACTTCTTTGCTTAAAATGTTTAATGACTGCTTCATATTGACACATTGCATGTTAAAAATCATTAAAGATAGAATATTGGTCATATTAAGATTAGGATAGATGGATAGTAGTAATTAGTAAATAAATATTTAAGACTATAGACAATATTCATGCCAACAGTCATTTTAGAGAGGTAACAGGTTCATCCTATACCCAACCTAAATCTTCACACTCAAGTTTACGACAACCACACTTTTCAATGACGGTGTAAGTGTGCATCCTTGTTGTGCCATCCTCGCATTTCAACTCTACTGTCTTCTTGCTGGTGGCCAGCTCTTGACAGCATTCGCATTGGTGCATGAAACCATGTGTCTCTGGCAAATACCTTTAGAAACAAGAGAAGAACGGTGTCAGTGGTAGTGGTAGCATTACTTTTAGAGGTCTTGTAACACAAACATGCTTTTGGGAACATATCTGGGAGCATGGCAGTTTACCACATTACACATGCAGTAAAAGCCTATATGCTCTTTGGTCAGGGATCACCAAAAGAGATTGGATTTAGCTACTATGGAATATCAACATGAACATAAAGTAAAGTATACTCTAGTATTCTATGAAGGAAGGACAGGCTGAGGAGAATCATGAATTCTTGAAGGCGGGGGGGGGG
>CM076986.1:35598622-35688727 GCA_039105355.1 Benthosema pterotum
CCCCCCCCCCCCCCCCCCCCACCCCCCCCCCCCCCACACACACACACACACACATACAGAGTGAGAAGTTTCACAATATTACAGGCAAAAGTGGACTTGATTTCAGTATTTTACTATTACTGACTTGAGAGTCTCCAACATGCAGTGTGGACTCCTCAGTCCCATGGCCAGAAGGTTGATTCCAGAGTCCTGGAGGGGATTATTGCTCAAGTCAATTTCTCTCAGACGAGAGCTGGAGCTGAGAGCTGATGATAACTCCTGACAGCATCTCTCCGACAGGTTACAGCCACTCAACCTGAAAAAAACATTATTTGTTCTTTATCAGATATTCTGTTGAATAAAGTTCAATAATAATGTATGTATATGTATCTGTATTTATCAGTGAACCTACAGAGCTTTATTGGACTCTTTGAGCACAGGCAGTAGCCTCAGAAGAGCCTCCTCTGAAGCAGAGTATTTCTTCAAGTCAAACACATCCAGTTCCTTTTCTGAAGACAGCAACATGAAGACCAGAGCTGACCATTGAGCAGGAGAGAGCTTGTCTGTGGAGAGACGTCCTGACGTCAGGTACTGTTGGATGTCCTCCTCTAGAGAATGATCATTCAGCTCATTCAGACAGTGGAACAGATTGATGCTTCTCTCTGTAGATCGAGTCTCTTTGATCTTCTCCTTGATGTATTGAATGGTTTCGCCATTGGTCTGGGAGCTTTGTTCTGTCTGTGTCAGCAGCCTTTGTAGGAGTTTCTGATTGGTGTCCAAAGAGAGGCCCAGCAGGAAACGCAGGAACAAGTCCAGGTGTCCATTTGGACTCTGTAAGGCCTTGTCCACTGCACTTTGGTAGAGTTCATGTAACATAGGTTTGGGGTCAATACCTTGGACCTGCTGGGGGTTGTTTGTAGTTCTGACAGTAGGTTGACACCATCCTCAACAAAGGAGACAAAGACGTGAAGAGCAGCCAGAAACTCCTGTACACTCAAATGGACGAAGCAGAATACTTTGTCCTTGTGCAGCCCTCTCTCTTGTTTAAAGACCTGTGTAAACATTCCAGAGTACACAGAGGCGTCTCGGACATCTATACCACACTCTCTCAGGTCTGCCTCATAGAAGATCAGGTTGCCTTTCTGTAGCTGTTCAAACGCCAGTTTTCCCAGAGCCAGAATTACCTTGGTATTCTCTGTCTCTTTAGAATGTGTCTGAGCTCCATTGTGATATTTCACACTCTTCTGTCTGAACAGAACCAGCAGGAAGTGGAGGTACATCTCAGTCAGGTACTTTGGCAGCAATGCATTCACATCTGTCTTCGACAGGTGATCTAGAACTGTGGCGGTGATCCAGCAGAAGACCGGGATGTGACACATGATATGGAGGCTTTTGGATTTCTTGACGTGGGAGATGATTGGGCGTGCCTTCTTCTCATCCCCAAATCTCTTGACAAAGTACTCCTCCTTCTGTGGATCGGTGAATCCTCGCACCTCTGTCACCCGTCAACATATTTGGCTGGGATGTTATTGGCTGCTGCAGGTCGTGTGGTTATCCAGATGCGAGCAGAGGGAAGCAGGTCGCCTCTGATGAGGTTTGTCAGCAACGCGTCTACTGTGGTTGGCTTGGTGATATCAGTTACAATCTCAGTATTCTGGAAGTCTAGTTGAATCCTCAGTTCATCTAATCCATCAAAGATGAACATGACTTGGAATTTATTCAAGTTGCAGATGAGTGGTTTCATGATCCCACCAAAGAAATGCTGAAGGAGTTCCACCAAGCTGTACTCCTTCTTCATCATCAGGTTCAGCTCTCGGAAAGTGAGTGGAAACAAGAAGTGGACCTTCCGGTTGGCTTTGTCTTCTGCCCAATCTAGAGCGTACTTCTGAGTTAACACCGTTTTACCAATGCCGGCCACGCCCTTTGTCATCACCGTTTTGATTGGCCCATCTTGTCCACGTAAGGGTTCGTACATGTCTTCACAGCTGATTGACGTCTCTGGTCTGGCTGGTTTCCTGGATGCTGCTTCAATCTGTTTGACTTCATGTTCTTTATTGACGTCTCCACTGCCTCCCTCTGTGATGTAGAGCTCTGTGAAGATCTGCTTCAGAAGGGTTTGGGTTCCCTCTTTAGTGATCCACTCAGACACATTCTGACACTTCTTCTTCATATAAGACTTGAGTTGTTGTTGACAGACAGGAGCAAGAGTTTCTGCATTACCAAAGAACAGAATAAGTCTGATCAGCTTTCATTCCAACCAGTGAAAATAGCTTATTGATCGATTGATGAATACAGATGGCCATAGTTGCTTATTGTAAGATGGAAATCCTCAACTCCGACTTCATTCTCTATATTTTAGTACTATTATCAAGCCAAGTCTCTGTGTAGTAGTATAGGGAAAAAACATGTTTTTCTCTTTATTTAGGTTCATTTCCTTTAGCAATATTACTCTTAGACAGTTTAAATTAAAATCCTCTTGATTTTTTGAAAGATCATCGTGTCTATTACACTTACTACACTTGGTGATTTGTGTGTCAGGACAGTTTAATTGGTGCATTAATAAATTACAAATTTCAACGTAAAAGCTACTTGTTAGAAAATAAACTCTCCAACATTTTAAATGCATTAATAAAGCCTTATCGATTTCCATCATATTAAAGGTATTAATAAATACCAATTAATAGATAGGTATTAATAGCTATGTCATAATTTCTTACTCATCATCAGGAGGTCAGCCAGCTCCTCCATCTTCAGACTCCTCAGGAGGTGCAGTGTGATCATCAGAGCTCCCTCTGTGATGCTTCTCCTCTCCTCCTCCCCCTCCCCCTCCTCCCCCTGACTCCCTAAGCATTCTGGGTAATCTGTTGTCAGAACCTTCTGGAACCTCTTCATCTCCTTCTTCACCAACGTTACGACTTTATCTTCCAGCAGCTGAAACACACAATAATAATATAATAATGTTTAAACACAACAATATTCAATTGATTTCTCTATTTCCATAGACTGGTAAGCTCATGTACAACACCAGTAGGAGCATATGATTCAAAAAACAGCTTTGGCGTCGCCAACCCGCAAGGTACCGGCTAGAGACTGGCAGCCATGTTGGCTGGGTGGACCGGCCAATTCCGTCAAGGTTAGGTAGGACCGGCAAGGTTAGGTAGGACAAGGTTAGGTAGGACCGGCGCCTCATGCGGAGGTTGTAGTCTTTGGACTGGCACTGCCAGTCCAAAGGACTGGCAGTGCCATATCTTGCAAGTTTGATTGGATCCTACAAACTACTTGCTCAAATTAGGTGCACTGTTCCAATTGCTCAAGCGTCAGGCTATTTTCAACACTATCAGTATTAGATGCCACAAAATTAGATGCCATAGATTAAATGCCATAAACGGTCTGCAAAGTCTAGCCCTCAAACAAACAATAGCGAGCAATGCACTTACCCTCACAGCAGCGCAAAACCACCACCCGACCCACCAGGCCAAACTAGCAACCGAAAAAAACAAACGAATGAATTTAGCACTTCCCAGAACTAAATCAAAATCGAAATCAAAACAGCATACCAGATAACTGAAAACCTTTTTAACTGTTATTTGTTTGCGACCGGACGAGCGCCCAATTATGTTACGGCCCCATATATGTCTAGGGGTTTATTGGACCGAACATAAGGGTAGACGGACACCAAGAGTATAAATCCAAATATTTATTTTATATTCTATATAATAATAAATATTTCCAGGTATTTATATTTTAATAATGCAATTGGCTCGAATACTATTTACAATAAATGGGGTTTAGATTAACAGAAACACAAAAGACAATAAATGAACTAACAAACAAAAGAACAAAAGGCTAAACAAAACACAGGTATGCTATCAAACACTCTAGTCGTGCAGCGGGTCGGGGGAAGGACTGACGGTCGCCGTTCCCCAACCTGCCTCAGCCTGACAGGTCCTATATGTAGGGGCTGGCTGCGACCAACGGCCAACGAGGGTAGAGGGTTGATCAGGCCCACCTCCCTCAAGCCAGCCCCCGCTGATGACTCAGGACCTGCAGCTGGGCGAGATGGACAGAAAGAGAGAACACCAATCAGACACCGGTATCTAGACAGGAGTTCACTACCACTAGCACCATGCATATGTGTATATATATACATAAAGAGATATCCATGATATTCTATATATATATAATACAAATATACATTCCATAACATTACCTCATATAGATATATAAATTATAGGTACCATATAAATACATATCTATATTACAATACCATACCTCATATAAATATATATACTAATATGTTCCTTATACATAAACATATATATATTTATATTACCAACAAATAAATAAAACAAAACAAAACACGAGACTCAGTCCCGTGACAGGAGCATGGAAGTACATTAGTTAAAAACGCTACAGGACAACACTCCACCCATCCCAAACTCTCCTCTCTGGCTCCATAACTATGCACTGCACTTCCCATTACAAAATGCAGACTCACTCCCAAACATCTGCCATAGTCTGACATTCCACCTCTTTGTACTCCATCTTAGCATATAGGCCTCAACCTTGTCTGTGTATGTATAGGCTCAATTTAGCATTTTATGTTGATATACTGTCTCACACTATAGTGTGTACACACAGTTTCAAGATATGTGCAAGCTTAGTGCAAGCCTTACCACATGTTTCTTTGCTTCTATTGTTGTTCTATTGTCAGATGTTTGTGCATCTGGTAAAGAGCCTCCCCTAGGGAGTCATTGATGTGGGTAAAATGATAAAAACTGTATAACTTTTACAGGTAATTCATGAAGGGCAAGCGTAAAACCCAACTCATAAGACTGGCTCAGAGAGCAAAATGTCAAAGTTATATCAGGACTGACAGAATTTGCTCATCCAGTTCTTAACTAATAGAAACATTTTCCAATATTAGATTTTTATCTTAAAATATTGCTCGATCAGTGGTCGATAATACCGGACATCCCTAGTTTTGCCATTTATGTTTATGAACTTAGAATATATGCTTTAAATTGTCAACAATGGGAGTACAAGAGATTGGAAATGTTCTGAAAGTGATTCTAGCAGAGCACCTTCTCAACCTGATGAAATGCTTGGGTTACACCTACTGGTTGATGAACTCGTTATTTATGAAGTTAATTTTATTTATTTATTTATTTATTTTTTTTAGATTCAAATCTGTTTGTAGCTTTGTGGTTCAGACATCTGGTTAGAATGGCTCTTGGGTTTCTCCTTAGGGAGGTCCTTGAGACACATTCTATGTTGTAGAAGTATTGAAGGTGCTGTCCGTTGCCATACCTTAAATAAGGTTAACAGTGTTGTTATGCATATACCCTAAATATGTTGTAGATTTAGTAAAGGTGTTGTTATACACTGAGATACCTTAAATATGGAATCCAGTCCTGATTGATGTTCCTGAACTGACTCACCACTGGAACACTGAGATATCTGCTGCTGGTCACTGTGAAGGACACACACACGCACACACACGCACGCGCGCGCGCGCGCACACACACACACACACACACACACACACACACACACACACACACACACACACACACACACACACACACACACACACACACACACACACACACACACACACACACACACACACACAGTTAATGCAGGAATTAAAGCAGGAAACCTGGCTCGCAACAGTTTGAATGATACAAAATATGACATTTTTTAGGTTATGTTGGGAAGAATAATGGCTACCACGGGAGACAGCCATTTTCGCACACTGATTCTATGATCCTATCTGTGTAAGTCTAACAACATCAGGTTGATTTCATGACAACTTGATGATATGACAGTAAAGGCAGCTTGAGGTTATGGCGTGAATCTCTTCTGATGCACAAAATGCAGGAGGGGCAAGGTTTTCGGTCGCGGAAAGTATCCAATGGGACGTGGCAGTTATCTTATCCGTAATGGCAGGTATCCTATCGGTCGGGGGATAAGGTTAGGTTTAGCTTAGGCATAGGTTTTACTGGGGATTTATTTAAGGTTAGGGGTTAGGGTTAGGTTTAGTAGCAAACAGTGAGGGCGCCATACTAATATGTATGCACTGCAATAGTTCAGTGAAGTCTATTTTTTATTTTTAGGCATCAAATTAAATCTTCAATATTCAATGTGCACTTATGCTATTTTCTCCATAATCATAATCCAAGTTTAAAGTACCAACATATGCCGGTATAGATGTCAGTAGCAGCTGGAATTCCAAAGTAAACTGTGTTTATATGGGCTGTGTCCGAATGCATAGGGTTGTTCCCTACTCCCCATATGGGGCTCCAGAGTTAGTAAACTAGAATAGTGATGATTTTGGATGGTATTCCCTATAGGGAACACCAAGGCTGTCAGTAGAGGGCGCTATAGCCCCGCGGCCATGGGCTAATGTGCTTTTTATTGGCGTTGGAATATAATAATTCTCTTAAAATAACATAGGCCACGTGGTCATCAATAAATTCATATTATATCCATATTAGTCATTAATATGAAAACAGTGAATCACCTTGACAATATGCATTTGTAGTATTACGCGGAAGCGGGGATCGAACCCGGGACTCCCACTCGCCAGTCCAACGCACAACAAGTCGCGCCAATAAGGCTGAGCCCGATTGGCGGGGCTGTTGTGGCTGGCTCATGGCTGGGTGCTACATTCACCCCCTTGATCTTTTGGAGCGCGTCCTCGCGCTTCACACTTCACACCACGGACCGCCGTACATGATGTCCCTCATGTGGACCCGCAAGGACGTATACGGGTATATTGGGGATAACACCCGCACTCCAAATCCTGCCGACTACGCCAGATTGTAGTATTACGCGGAAGCGGGGATCGAACCCGGGACTCCCACTCGCCAGTCCAACGCACAACAAGTCGCGCCAATAAGGCTGAGCCCGATTGGCGGGGCTGTTGTGGCTGGCTCATGGCTGGGTGCTACACTATGAAGCATTAACCAAGCACTCCATATATAACAAAATAGCCGTTCTATAATGCAACGTCCGTTTGTGACATGCATGTGTCTCATATTACAATAGTAATATGAGACATATTCTACAGCAACTGATTCCAACGTCAGGTGCTGGGTGATAATCAGTTTGGTAGTAGGGAGGAAAAGAGATGGGGTTTGTTTGTGTTTTTTTTTTTTTTTTTTCTTTTTCGCTGGTTCAAGTTATCACTCATCTGAGTTGGAGTGCGTGTGCTCAAGAGGGGAACCGCGCAATGGTAGATTTGCTCTGCCGAGAAAATGTAGTGACCATCGTATCCCATTGTGGGATTCCACAATGCACCTGGAATCCCACAATTCCAGGTGCATTGTGGGACATTTCAGTCCACTATATTAGGGTGCAAAAAGGCTCACTACATATTCGGACACTCAAACAAAATGGCGGAAGGCTAAAGTAGTACCAAAAAGGCTCACTACATATTCGGACACTCAAACAAAATGGCGGAAGGCTAAAGTAGTACCCTATATGGGGTATAGGGAATGGATTCGGACACAGCCATAGACTACATTCTGTTCAGTGTCTGCAATATATCCTAATCCTGTAACACTGCAGTTCCTAAGATTGTGTGTATATGCGTGCGTGCCTGCCTGCGTACAGAACAAACAAGTGAGGAAGTTGTCACATTACATAATTATACTGTCTGCTAATAAAATGGTCTTCTAACTTAAATGGTCTTCTAAGTTAGATATTAGTTTAATATCTAACTTAGAGTTAGACATTAAACTTTATTATTCTATGAGCTGTTTAAACATGTTCCGTATCAAAGTCTAACAACATAAGGTTGGTTTCAGGTCAATGCAACTCGATAGTAGTAGTACAGGTCAGCTGTTTTTACTGCTTGTAAATCTACCTGCTAGTGAATCCAATGTTACTTCTCTAGTGATTCCAGCATTAAGACAGCTCAATACAAATATGAATATGAAAGCCCCCCCTTTGCGTGGGACAGCCCATCATTACCAAGACTAGGAAGGTGTCCTGCAAAATGAGACCCTGTCCCACATTGACAGGCATCAACTTTCATACTGAGTCCCTGTCCCCCACTGTGACTGACAGACATCAGTCTCTACTCTCCACCCCAGTCTACATTTTTCTCTATAAACCGCCTGGTTCCAGTGTTTCTAATTTCTTCTATGTTTCAAATTGCTTCTACAAAAGTATAGAAGCAATTAGAAGAAATTTGAAACACTAAATGTATAGAGAAAAATGTATACTTTTCTATAGAAGCCTATATGGAATTTACCTTTATTAAATATTGCAGATTAGGCAACAATGTTTAGTGCTGTTAATCAACCTATATAATGAGCCATTAGTTAATGGTGTTGCACACGAATCTCCAATGGGAAACAACAAGTTCGCAATGCACCATTCCACCCTCATTGTGAGATGATGAGATCTTTATTATTTAGGTGAGGCTTTTATAACTGCCAGCTCACTGGTATTAATTTTTAAATGGTTAGTTATTAATGTATACAGTAGGCTATATGTGAATGAATGGCGTTATGTATTAAGAGAAGGATTTAATATTGTATTTGCTATGGTTGCATTTTCGTTTTTCACCATAACCACTTACAAGCTCTCATATTTGCTTGCGATCAATCAGCAGCATCCTACTCAAAGTGGATTGTATCCATATTCCCAAACGCCCTGTTTTCAATAATTATTTTGTAATACATTTGTATTACAAAATTGCCTATATGTGCAATTTATCTTATTAACTAGTGCAGATTAGGCAAGCATGTTTATCTCTGTCTTTGCATGCACGGGCTAAAGGTAGAATATCAATCTACTGTATACCCTATAATGGAGACTCCGGAGAGCCATTATCTGACATTCAGCAGTGTTGCACAGCATCTCCAATAACTCACAAGTGCAAAATGCATCATTCCACTTTTCGCTGTGAAGTATAAAATCTGTAAATTGTAAACTAAGAATCTTATGCCACAATGCCACATAGATTGTGCATGTTACAGTGCATATATAGCCTTCACTACAGCTTTCTCTGCACGCCCGGAGCAATCTCTTCTGGATGACTACACTGATTAACATAAATGCAATGTGGATGCTTTAAACTTTAATCCTGGCAATTTTATTAGGCGGGTAGCCTGGCCTAACCCGCAATGATTTTGGCCTTGGGGGGGCAGGGTGCTGTGGGATCCACACGGCAGATCGAGCTGATCTGATTTGATCTCACGAACGTGTCGTCATCCCCGGCCCCTCCCACGCCCGTCCACTGCTGTTCTACGTCACATCATTTAGAGCGACGCCCACCCCGAAGGTTGACTCCCCCCTCAAGGCCACTTCGTGTAACAAGTTAGTCCAGGCTTTCCGTTTTCGCGCAACGCGAACGAAAATGAAAGCCTGGGTGTCGAGGCTATTAGGCGGGTAACTTCCTGTAACATTCCCCTGTAGAGACACCCACCATGTGTTGTTTTCTGTTAGTTTTACAATATACATTCTGATGTCTTATCAGTAGCGTTCAATAAAACTATATCATGTGTTTTTTTCTGATAGTTTTACATTCTGACAACTTATCAGTAGGGAATAAAACTATATCATATGTTTTTTCTGATAGTTTTACATTCTGACACCTTATCATTAGGGAATAAAACTATATCATGTGTTTTTTTTCTGATAGTTTTACATTCTGACGTCTTATCAGTAGCGTTTAATAAAACTATATCATTTGTTGTTTTCTGATAGTTTTCCATTCTGACCTCTGATCAGTGGACTGGTGTCCATCTTTGAAGTTAATCCATCTACCCTTGGACTGGTCACTCTTCATGGAGACACAGCTGGGTACAGGAGACTCTGATCTCTGATCAACCCTGATCACCAACATGAAATATTACATGTGTAAAAGAGGGAGTCTTTTTCACAACATTTAACAATCACCATGACAACCATCATGAAATAATACATTAATTGATCACCATGACAACCATCATGTAACATTTATACATCAACTACTCAACTGTTATATACAGTATATCATCACATTGACATTACATCCCTTCCATTAAAAAAAGTTAAAGAAAAAACAGTCATGTGCTATCATTATATTATAATGTACGTTATTCCCGTATATTATTCCTATCTTCTTCTTTCTTCTTCTTTCCAGTTTAATGGCGGTTGGCATGCCCTTCAAGCCAACCAATAAACAAAAGATAAACCTCCTACATGCTATTCACTAATTGGTATCTCTTAGGTAGCCTACTTAATGACATACTGATAGACTTTGCCTGCTGCATTTCCTAGAAGCCCGGCCATTGTAAAATCTTGATCTTGATTAACCCTTTCTATAGCGTCATAAATAACTGATTCCTCTCGCTGCTATATTTCCTGCACTGCAGAAGTAAATGCTCTATTGTTTCTTGTTACTTTCACACCATGTAGATTATCCTGTGGGGTGCTTCCCTATTACATGTAACATTAAGACCCGAGTGTTCGATTCTCATATGTGTAATGCTACTTTCCTCCTTCCTACTCCCACAAAGTACTTTCAGTACCCAGCAACCTCAGAATCTTATATAGATGCTGCCCGACCCCCCCTTCCTTCCTGTGCTTCTGCCATGCTTCAGGAAAGTAACTTTTAACACGCTTAATGGGACATGCATATTATGCCTATATTATTAATTAAACATGAACTAATTTGTTGTCGATTTGTCTTGATTCAGCCATGATTCAGAAGCAACAGGTTCAGATGCTGCACTGAATCTGGTCACCCTAGTATATGACCCAGGCCTTTCTATCCATCCAGTCCAAGTTACCCTCATTAAATTTTATAATAATATGATCTGTTTAAACATCAGTATCAAAGTGACAAGGTGTAACAACATCAGCATTATAGCAGAGAAACACAACACAATGACAGAGACGTTAGAGGTCACGTGGTTTTAGTGTCAATTAAATGTTGTACATTAACAATTATTATAGTTTACAGTATGTCACATAAAACTCCAAGCTATCCAAAAATCGAAGTGCTTTCTGTGCTGGTCGCTCCAGTATTGCACAGATAGTAAGCATCACGTCTATTACTTAAGTATCCTTAATAATTACTTCCAAATCTAGTTCAAATGTGAACATGTTCAGCTTCAAGCATGCATTTAAGCATGTACTGTGCTCTTTACAAATATTTCCACATTCAAAACCCAAGGTTAAAGTACGGTACCAACATCAACTTCTATAGATGCTATTTTACCGCAGCTTGTGCTTGTGTTTATAATTGAAAACTTCAGTAATGCCCATAAACTACCGTAGGTACGTTGTATAACTTATGAGAGGCCTGTGTATGTTAGGAATGTGTGCTTGCGTGCGCGCGCGCGTGCACGTGTGTGTGTGTGTGTGTGTGTGTGTGTGCGTGTGTGTGTGTGCGTGTGTGTGTGTGTGTAATATGGCTTAAACTGAATAGAAAAAAAGAGTGGTATTTTATTATGTACATTAGTGAGGACTCATTATATGATCTCTAATACATCATGTGTTATAGATCTGATACACAGTTTTCCATTCTGACCTCTGATCAGTGGAGTGATGTCCATCCTGGAAGTTAATCCATCTACCCTTGGACTGGTCACTCTTCATGGAGACACAGCTGGGTACAGGAGACTCTGATCTCTGATCAACCCTGATCACCAACATGAAACATTACATTATTCATCATGATAACCAACATGAAACATTACATTATTCATCATGATAACCAACATGAAACATTACATTATTCATCATGATAACCAACATGAAACATTACATTATTCATCATGATAACCAACATGAAACATTGCATTTATTCATCACCATGACAACCATTATGGAACATAGTTATTAAAGATGGCGTAACGTGTTTTTTTTGGCCCAAAAACATGATCATCAGGTGTATTATTATGACATAATCAGGAAGTTTTTTTTTTTTTTTTTTTTTTTTTTTGCGATTTGAATTTCATGGTGTAGTACCAGCCTGGTGCACTAGGGGCGCCCAAGAGTAGCTACACTATGTGAACCTGCTGCTCGATCCTGATTGGAGGAGAATTCACCCTCCACCTGGGGAACTTTTATTAGCTCCTCTGCTAACGTGGGGGAGGGGGAAACTCCATATATGGTCTACACACCTTATAATAGAGCTTTTTAACAGTTTTTTTTTTTTTTTTTTTTTTGGGGGGGGGGGGGGGGTGATATCTGACAAAAGTGAAATCACTTCCCCTACCTTTAAGTGCATAGTATTTGTTATAAAGCTGTTTGTATGTGGCAATGCCCAAGTATGCATAATGTATGTCTTTTTTGCCTCAAAGCCTGTATCTGCTTAAGGGTAATAAAAATAAATAAATTAAAAATAGTACTCAGTTATGTTATAATGGCTTTCAGTAATCAAATTAAGTCATGAAGTGCATTTAATATTATTCAAATGTCACACTAATATGAAACATCCAATGTTTAAATTTCTTCATTTTCTACCTTTACTTTCAACATTATGAGATGAAAAACATGTAAAAAACAAAACAAAAAATATGTCATTACATAATATTTCAGTTGGTGTCTATGACATTAATTTGTCTACTTCTATGTAAAGTAACAAAAACATCATGTGACCAACGTCTGACGGAGTTGACGAGTTTGATGAAAATTAGGAATGTAAATATTTACTTCTTAGATTAGGTATGTAAATATTTACTTTTCAAAAATGATTGAAATGACAGGTAAGAATGTTAGTAGTCACAGCATTGTTTTCTTTCAATTCATTTTTAAAACATTGTTTTATTAATTTGGGTGGGCATGTCCAAATATGGAAAAATGAACATTAAAGAGTAAACTGTCTGGTGTGTTCACATGAGACTGGGTAGACCATAAAATGAGCAAAAGTTTTTTAGAAAGTAGAATATCCCAGATTCACGTCAACTCCGTCAGACAAAAAACCTGTTGACATCTGACGGAGTTGACAAAATTGAATATGTTTCATCTTAACCAGCTAAAGTACAAATGAGCCATTTCATTTTTACCTGAGTTGTTAGCTACACGTAACCCTAAATAAAAACAATAAGCATTTTATTGAAATTATTAACAAAGATCATAATAATGTCCTGACAGAGTTCAGTTGTGACCACAGTGATGTCCTCATTGTTTGTTTACTTTAAAATATCAAACAACTGGATGTTTGTTGGAACTGGTGCTCCACTGTTGCAACAAATATAAACAGGACATGGAAAATGAATCCTCAGGGTAAAACTGCCAATTTTATTTTCTGAATAATTTAAGACTTAAAAAACCTAACGGAGTTGACAGACTGGGGACACATGTTTGAAATGAGATATTTAATGGAAAATATGAATAAAAACATTCTGACCTCTGATCAGTAGACTGGTGTCCATCCATGAAGTTAATCCATCTACCCTTGGACTGGTCACTCTTGATGGACACACAGCTGGGTACAGGAGACTCTGATCTCTGATGATCAACCCTGATCACCAACAGAAAACATTACATTTATTCATCACCATGACAACCAATATGAAACATTACTTTATTCATCGCCATGACAACCATTATGAAACATTAATTTAACAACTACTCACATTAGTTCTACATACAGTACATTTCATAACATTGACATATTACATTAGGACATGCTCAAGGCGGCACATTATAAGATTAGATGATTATATGTGTATACAACATATTTTATATGTTATTATCTGAACTCATTTGTTCTGGATTTGTCTTAAAGCCATGATTCAGAAGCAACAAGTTAATTTAAATGCTGCACTAACTGGAAACATCAAGCAGCCCCCCCTTCCCATCCAGCTATGTCTAAACCTCATTAAACTTTATAATCATGTGGTCTGTTTCAACATGCTTATCAGTATCAAAGTGTAACAACATCAGAGCAATACAACACAATGACAGAGGCATTGGGGAATAGAGGTAATGTGGTTTTAGTGTCTAATAAATGTTGTATATTAACTATTATTATAATAATAGTTAATATAGAATACATCTTATAGACTGACATCAAAGTGCTTTCTGTGGGGGTGGGCATAGATTATCTATTTATCTTCTCCTTCTTTGACAAACATTTACCTGATCTCTATCCTCACCGGGCCGTTAATCATTGGTGGCAAACAGTGTTAGATGGGTTTAAACTTCTGTAAAAATGCAGCAACCCAACCAACCAGAAATGATAAATGGTACTGATATTTTTGCACATTTTGCATTTTTAAATTGGCTGAATATGCAGATATGTCTCCAAATTTGTTTTTGTCACACATTTTTGTGACAAAAAATGACGGATGGAAGACAGATGACCAAAATAAAAGAGGTTTCAGTGACTGATGGAGACAGAGGACAAAAGTAAAATGCTGTATGTTTTGGTGACTGATGCAGACAGAGGACTAAAGTAAAAGGTTTCAGTGACTCACCGACTGATGGGGACAGAGGAGGTCTCTTCAAAGCGTTTGATGAGACTGGCAACGCTGCCTGTCAGCTCACGGCTATATGAGGGTGAAGGAGAATTGTTGAGTCAAAGTAGAATAGACATATCAATACATGAATTAAAGGGATTAAAATAATACTTTGGGTCATTTTATCATCTACTCAGATTCATGTGAACACCCAGGCAGTTTTGAAGTTGTTTCATTCAGTATTTAAATATTTTAAAACCCACTATAACTTAAAACACCATTTTTTTTCCATTGACTGTTTTCATTAATTTTGTTTTTATATTTTGTGAGTGGCATTGGAAGAGAAATAATTATTACAAATAAATTAAAACATTAAATAAACACCCTCACATATTGGGAGGACACTATTTTCAATCGATCTGTCATGGATAAAATGTAGTTTAAAGTTATAAGGGGTTTGTCTAAATACTGAAACAAGCAACTTAAAAAGTGTCCCAGATGTTCACATAAGACTGACTAATGCAATGACATGAAGCATGAATTAGAATATTGTTGTATAGTTAATTTTCTTCTATAATATTATTAAAAATGGACTTCTTCATATTCTCAATCCATTATGTATTAAGTGAAGTATTTAAAACCTTTTTGTGTTTTCATTTTGATGAATTATGGTGTACAGCTCATTGCTCAAATTGAATGATTTCCAAACCAATAAAACCGACATTTTCTTAAACAAGAAATGTCAACTGTCTGAAAAGTATATTAATTAGGGGTGTAACGTTACATTCTAGCAGGGATTTGATGCATATCATGATACATGATTGTCAATACGGTACATGGACGATATTGGGTTACTCTGACGATATGATGCGATTATGTCAATGATTTGAGATCGATATAGTTACTATTTAAAATACACTGCCATTGTCTAAGTAACTAAAAGGAACTTAAATTTGATGTTGTATTAATGCAATTGATTATCTACAAAGAAAACGATTCAATACTGATTATTTGCATTGCAAAACGATACGATATGATAGTCAGTGTTGCTGTTTTCATATCAATATACTTCAATTCTTGAAATTAAAAATATTTTTGATGTCGTTAAACCCCTAATATTAATGCATGCAGTTAATCTGCTCTACATTTGAACAAATAAAATAACTGGAATGGAAGCCCAGTTTTGCATTGATAACAGCTGTTATTTTGTGTTTGTCAGCCTCACACCTTCTCCTGACAATACCACCCAGATTCTTTGTGTGGTTAAAGTCAGGACAGTTGCCTGGTCAGTTAAGCACAGTAATACCATGGTCAGTACAGCAGTTACTAGTAGTTCTATCTCTGTGGGCAGGTTCCAAATCGAGCTGGAAATGAAAATTTGCATCTCCACGAAGTCAGTCACCAGTTGATAATATATAACATGCATTATGTGTTTTGCCATGTCCAGTCTCAACACAACAATCTAGAATGATATTTTACAGCACTGTGTTGATTTGTGCATTGAGATTTTTATTGATGCTACTCTTCCTTTTCCAGCAGCATTTGGCACCTGCCCATGGAGCCAAAACTACAGATGGTTTTTACATAAAATACTCCTGATGGTTTTTACATAAATTGTTGATTGATGACCCAAACAGCTCTACCACAATACTGTAACAATAGTTGACTATAGTGCCACTATTGTTATCTCAAATTGTGATATGGTACATGAACTCCACTGCTATTGTGTCAGGTGAGTCTATGATGGAGTCATCTTATGTAAGTAGTGGTGCAGTTGCTCCTGATTGCTTAATCAGGATGTAGGTCTACATGGGTACAAATCAGATAAGAAAGAAGAACAAATACTCCAGATGTGATAGAGCATTTACGTTCACTGAGTAGTAAACTAACTATTACAGTAATTTACTTGTTAATTAATTATTAGTAGAAAAAAATAACACTGACCCTCTAGTTGGTTGGCCTGGATCCATGTTTCTTCTTTGTAACTCACACTGGATGACAGTGTCTGATAAACAACAACAAAACAACATTTTAACTCACTCTGGATGACAGCGTCTGATAAACAACAATAAAACAACATTTTAACTCACTCTGGATGACAGCGTCTGATAAACAACAACAAAACAACATTTTAACTCACTCTGGATGACAGCGTCTGATGAACAACAACAAAACAACATTTTAACTCACAACGTGTGTCCCTTCAGTCACTTCATCAAAGTCACTATGGAGAACACAATGCTGATAAAAATAACAATAAACCTGTTGTGCCATTCGTTATTATAGACCCTCCTGTATTGTTATAATATTATTTATCTAAGTGTTATGATAATTTTATGTATTTATATCTATTACATGGCTTGTGTGAATGCTTGATTCTTATTGGACAGTAACCAAATTCAGAGGTCTTGTATTCTGTATAGTGACCGCTCGGCTCTAAAACAGGCAAACACCAGCCACACAGCTGTTGCTCCGAGCCTCGAAGTTGGTGATTTATCAGTGATTTATCTATCTATCAACAATGACCACTCACCAATATCCTGTACTAATAATATTGGTAATAATGGTAATACAGCAATACAGCAGGATAGTAGTATAAATAGTTATTTCAGTAATGCATATAATAGTAGTAATAACATGTAAATACATATTTCCTTAGAAGATATGGTAATGAAATGTAAATTGTTATTTCAGTAATAATTATATTGATGGTAATAAAAAGTATAGTTATTTCAGTAATACATAAAATATGGAGATGCAATGTAAATAATTATTTCCTTAACAGATACGTGATAATGTAATGTAAATATTATTCTCAGTAATTGTTATAATAATGGTAATATAATGTAAAGAGTTGATTCACTATTATATGGTAACAAAATATAGTTATTTCAGTAATAGATATAACAATGTAATTATAATGTAAATGTATTTCATTAATAGATATAATAATGTACATTTAATGCAAATGTAATTCAGTAATGGATATTCTTTGTAAATATAATGTAAATGTATTTCAGTAATAGATGTTATAATGCAAATATAATGTAAATGTATATGGTTGTCCGTCTGTCACTTGTGAGGACGTACACACGGACGCTCCTTATTGCGCAGCAGAGCCACAGAAAAAAAACAGATTAGTTTGAGGATCAGCTTGGCACTTTTTGCCACATTGCTTCCCTTGGTGTGTTTTCTACATGCAGTGTGTACATGGATGGTGCTGAATAGATAGATGTGAATAGATGTGAATAGGTAAATAGTTATGTCAGTAATATGATGATAATGATAATCAAGTATATATACCATAGTTATTGCAGTGATATAAAAACGTTATTTCAGTACCTGCTCATGTTGTCAATGCTGGAGGTTTGCTTCTCTGTTCTTTAACACTCTGTTACCTGATGATGTGTGGAAGAGAGAGAGAGAGAGAGAGAGAGAGAGAGAGAGAGAGAGAGAGAGAGAGAGAGAGAGAGAGAGAGAGAGAGAGAGAGAGAGAGAGAGAGAGGGGGGGGGGGTGACAGACGGAGAGAGCTAGTTTATAGCTTTATGAGTTTATGATGGTGTGATGTGGTACTGTGTGATAACTGTGATACAGTGTGTTGGGTACAAGGTACAAGTTCTCTGAGGTCTTGACAAGAGAACTGTCACTCCCATGTCACCATGGCGATGAGGGCCGGGGAAACATTCCACTGCACTGTCCATATTATGCACGAACAAATCCTCCTTCTACAGCACTGAAGTGTTATTAATACAAATAAGTAGATCCTCTAAGCTAAATATCTTAAAGGGGTATTCCACTTTCAAAAAAACCTTTGGTCATTTTATGGTCTACTCAGTCTCATGTGAACACACCAGACAATTTATAAGTTACTCCATTCAGTATTTAGATATTTGATGTTCATTTTAGCTCCCCCCACGGCGCCTCCTTCCTATACAAACCCATTATAACTTAAAGCTCCATTCTAACCATGACAGATTATTCAAAAACAACTCTTATCTTTTCTCTGGTGACTGATATCGTCCTCCTAATATCTGAGAGGGCTGTGGAATTTCATCTACAGTTTTCATTTATTTTTAAAATATTGTTTTTAATTTGGGTGGGCATACCAAAATATGGAGGCGACTACATTTTCCAAAACAATATTTTAAAAATAAATGAAAACTGTAAATGAAATTCCACGGCCCTCTCGTGTATTAGGAGGACAATATCAGTCACCAGAAAAAAGATAGGTTGTTTTCAAATAATCTGTCATGGTTAAAATGGAGTTTTAAGTTATAATGGGTTTGTATAGGAAGGAGGCGGATACAGCGGATACGCTAAAATGAACATCAACAGTCCCAGGCTGGATTTCAGAGAAAACAAAACAGTCAAGATCAAAATGACCATTAATCTTCTACATTCTCTAGTTGTGTAGACTTGGGGCTAATATTTTAACTCTTGAGAGCGTAAACCTGAAACATTGGCCACAAAGTGGAGAAGGGGTCTTCCCATTGACCTATAGGGATATGTGCTTTTAGACTACATCCAATGAGACATTTGCTTCAAACTGTAAACAGTATGTTATGAGTCCTCATGTGACTACTTAAGGCACCACACTTGCCTCAAACCGTACACCTAAATGGATTTTCACCTGTCACTACAGCCTTTCCCACAAGCAGTGAAATAAATAACATGTGTGGTTATAGTTTTTATTGTGGAGTATAATGGGACAATATGCTGCGTACAATGTAATAATTACAACCCATAACAAGGGGGAAAATAGGTCAGAGTCACTTGCACAATGACCAAATCTTAAGTGAAAATGAATGTACACTGGTTTTCCATGACATGGAAAACCACTGCATTGTCACATTAAGTGGTCTTAACATTCTGTGACATATGTCAGGGAGATGTTTATGCACTCGAGTTATGTGACACTGTAACTTAAAAAAGCAGCAAAAAAAACATAAAAAACAAGTGCTGTATACACTCGATTTAGTCCCACTGATTCATCAATTCAGTTATTTGTCTTACTAAAAGCTTTACTGCAGATATCAATTATTTGACTTTCTCTCCAGTGTGAATTCTCCTGTGTTTTTTTTAAGGGTGGACATTTGAGAGAAGTGTCGTCCACATTGATCACATCAACATGGCTTGTCTCCGGTGTGAATTTTCTGGTGTTTTTTTAGGGTCAGACTTTTGAGAGAAGCAGTGCCCACACTGATCATTTGCCTCATGTTACAGGTCTGACACGGAATAAACCAGCCACTGTATCATATTCAGGGGTTGACACTAAGGTCTCTGAGGAACTTGCCCATCGGGCAAGTGCAAGACAGGTTCTACTTGACCTCAGCTCATGGTCACTTGCCCCGCAAAAATATATTGTAAATTTTGCAGATGTAACTCTTGAGAGTGTAAAAATGAAACCAAATGGACCCTTGCGGGTCCATTTGGTTTCATTATTACACTCTCAAGAGTTAAAATTCATTATCTTAATCAGCCCAGGTCTACACAACTAGAGAATGTAGAAGATTCGGTCATTTTGATGTGTATGTTAATTTGCCTGTTTTGTTTCCCAAATCCAGCCTGGAATTGTGGATAGCTAGAAAGCAGGGAAAGACACAGAGGCAGAGTGCAATGACTGCCTTCAAGACAAATTTATCTTGTGTTGTGTTATGGTGCACTAAGTTGCACACTTGCCCGATCGGGCAACCAGGTAGCAGTCTTCACTTGCCCCACCATTTTTTTTTTACTTGCCCCGGGCAAGCGGGCAAGTGTTAGTGTCAAGCCCTGATATTTAATTTTTACTTCTGTAAAACAGAAGGAAAGGGCACACTGTACTGCAGAGAACAACATGTTGCATTTGAAGTATACACTTCCTGTTTAGTGATGTAACCAGTCTTTGTTTTCTTTTAACAGATACCTTTCTTTTACAGATAATAATGTATAACGTATAACTATCCTGAGATTAATATAAAAGGAAAACAATTATTAACCAAATTCCACATTCTCGAATATTCTTAATATATGTGCCATTACATTAGGCCTTTCACTTTTTGTCAATACCACCAAGGGCCTTTTTAAGTAACATCTGTAATTTTAAACACACACACTTTCATATCAGCAAACATTCATATTTATGTTCCAACTTCTCTTTCATATTAGCAAACATTCATATTTCTGTACCAACTTGGTAGAGTACCAGTAGCAATCCAAAACTATGCAGACCAGGGTTGCCAACGTATGGAAATTGTCAAGAGTGAGAAACTAGCGTCGTAACGCGTTTGGCCGTCGCCCAGAGGGCGACGGCCGGAAAAAAAAATGTGTTTTTTTTGTGGATTTAGCCTATTTTAACAATGATCTGTAATCTTTAAGACTGATGTCTTCACCTCCCTGCCAGCTGTTCTCCATGCAATGTCAGCCTCGTTGTGCCCTCTCTCTAGTTAGTGTATACCATGGGGACACCAGCACACATCTATTTTCCTGGCTTCATAATAGACAACCATTCCAGTTTTGGTCACAAAGGGGACTTTGACCCTTGTTAAATGCCACAAACTCCACAATCAAACTGAGTCTCTACGGCAAGACTTAAACAACACTTCAAGGAACAGTCACTCCTTTGGGGTCCAGTGGCTGTCATAAGAAGGTAGTGGTCACTGGTCACACATTTACAGCCTCTATCCAGAACAAGACTGAAGCACCGTCAGTCAGAACAGAAATCCCAATATTCTAAAATGTTAAATAAATATTCCTACTATGGCAAAGCTATACCAATCCATGCTTATTTTCTTTTTCCTTTTAAACACACACACACACACACACACACACACACACACACACACACACACACACACACACACACACACACACACACACACACACACACACACACACACACACACACAGTTATTGCATGTTGATTAACATGCATGTATCATTCACATTAAATTCCTTAAAGTGCTTGACATGAAACTTGAAAACACATTCAATCAAGACTTAAAAACAGCAACAAAAACAGTCATTTAGTGCTAACTAAATGTGGATTGAAATAGTTAATTTAGAAATTAGTCAATAGAGGCTGTTGGTTTATGGGGTATTTCACATAAAAAAAAAAATTGGTCATTATATGGTCTACTACTCAGTCTCATGTGAACACACCAGACAGTTTATAAGTTACTACATTCACTATTTAGATATTTGATGTTCATTTTAGCGTATCTGCCTCCTTCCTATACAAACCCATTATGACTTAAAACTTCATTTTAACCAAGATAGATTCATCAAAAACATCCAATTATTTTTCTGGTAGCTCATATTGTCCCCCTAATACCTGAGAAGACAGTGGAATTTCATTTACTAACAGCTGAAAGGCATGTAAATCACAAGCTAAAGGACTACTTTACTACTGCAAACCATGATGGCAACCTAACAGCAATGATGTTTGTCAAAATCAAAACATTGCCATGATTCATGCATATCTGTAATGTAATCCATTAATAATAATTCAGTTGAATTTTTACCTCACGTAACAACAGGTCTTCATCCAGCAGCTGACATTTTCAATCAGACCGGGTTTGAGCTGCTAAAGCCTTAGAGTATATACAGAGTTGCGACAACTCAGTTCATTTCATGGGGCCAGTCCAATGGCCTACGGTGGCTCTTTTACATAGAGTTGTATGTAGAATGGGGACAACACATGGGGACAACCCATATAACTCTATGGGACAACTAGAGCTTTTTCTGACTCCTCAATGCCTCAATGACTCTTTTAGAGCGATTCTATTGGCTCTGGTCTGGTCTTGGTGTTGCCAGATTTCGAGTGAGAAACCCGCAAACATGTACAGAAACTTGCCCATTAGACATTATAGACAACGCTAGCACAGAGCCGCTTACAATAAGGCAGATTTGGCAATATCAGCTGTAGCACGTAAAGATCACCATGCTCCCACAGTGCGTGAGGAATGGGACATGTGACGTGTGAGCGTGTGAATGACGTCAAATGCGTTATTCTCACGGTCAATGCGTGATCGTTGACACCTCTGCTGCAGACACAGACGGCATGCCTTGACACTACCACTTGCCCGCTTAACTGGGGCAAGTAACAAAAAAAAAAAAGGCAAGTGAAGACTGCTACCTGGTTGGCCGGTTGGGCAAGTGTGCAACTTAGTGCACTATAACACAACACAAGATAAATTTGTCTTGAAGGCAGTCATTGCACTCTGCCTCTGTGTCTTTCCCTGCTTTCTAGCTATCTCTCCTATCTCTCTCTCAGGTCCATTTTGTTCCAAACTATCATTTTGCTGGGGACAGGGACCACTGGGTCTGTGAGCACTATGGGCTAACTAAGATGATGAATTTTTACACTCTCAAGAGTTACATCTGGTTAACCAACTTAGCTGGGGACCAGCTGGAACCATCTTAGGGACCACCTGTTGAAAACCCATGGTTTAAAGCACCCAAGTAGATAGTAAACTTAAATGTAAAATTTACAATATATTTTTGGGGGGCAAGTGACCATGACCTGAGGGCAAGTAGAACCTGATTTGCTCTTGCCCGATGGGCAAGTGCCTAAGAGACCTTAGTGTCTGTCAACCCCTGATATCCTGATCATTTCTATAATCATACTGCATGAAACTGTAAACCACCTCAAACGTGAGACAGATCAACTGACTGTCATATTTTCATTACATTTCCTTACATTGTACACCCTTAACTGGGGCTATAATAATGACATTTACCTGTAAAACAGAAGGAAAGGGCACACTGTTTACTGTACTGCACAGAACAACATTTACCTGTAAAACAGAAGGAAAGGGCACACTGTTTACTGTACTGCACAGAACTACACGTTGCATCTGAAGTATACACTTCCTGTTTAGTGATGTAACAAGTGAAGTATACACTTCCTGTTTAGTGATGTAACAAGTGAAGTATACACTTCCTGTTTAGTGATGTAACAAGTGCTTTGCTGCCAGTGTAACTCCCTAAAGCCCAAGCGCCCTCTACTGTCGGGAGTTGGTGCTACACTCACACTGTAGCCTACACAAGCCTTGTAAACCAGGGGTTTTCAACCTTTTTGACTCCAGGGACCACCATTTATTCAGCATTTGAGCCACGGACCACCATTTGATGACATTTTCACACCAAAGATCCTAAAATTAAAGAATTCTTTTGATTTTGTCCACAATTCCAGGCTGTATTTTGCCAACAAAACAGTGTAAACTTCTTAATTAAGTGGTGCTAATTAAGATGATGAATAGTTTAACTTAACCTCCTCCTCACAGACGGTAAGCCTGTTACGTCACTTCCTGTGTTGTCTGTACACTCTGCCAGACCGTCGCTCTGTCGCTAGCTGCACGGACAAACGCTGTGTGTTGTGCTGCTGTGATTCCGGACATACGCTGTTGTGTTGTGTTGTTGTGGTTCAGTAGATTCCGAGACTACTGTAGCCGCCTGCCTCATCACTGCTCGGGCGGGTTGTCCGACGAACTTGCCGACTCCCCGTTGGCTGTTTTGGCTTGATAGCCTAGCCACCTAACAGTGGCACCGGCTTAGCGGCTACTGCTACTGCTAGTACCGGGCTGCGATGGCAGCGACTGCATCCCCTCCCGAGCCCCCCTCTCGCTCTAGCCCTATCGTGTGCATCAGGTGCCGCATGCATAGTTACGACCCCACTGCTTTTGGAGCGATGGGTCTGTGTAACAAATGCAATGCGATCTCTGTGCTAACGTCGAGGCTGATCGAGCTGGAGGCTCTGGTTAAAAGTGCTAGCGGTGGTGCGGCTAGTTCGGCTGGCTCGCCCGCCGCTCGCACCCAGACACAGGGACGCCACCGTCAGCCGCGGACCGCGGCTGATCGGGGTCCCCACGAATCAGATCGTGACGGCGGCTGGGTGACTGTTACTAGAAGGAAGCGTAGTCATACACATAAGCACACGGGACACCAACCACTCCACGTTTCAAACAGCTTTTCCCCACTCACTGCTACACCCATTAGTGACAGTGAGTCTGTCGACTCGCCATACAAACGGCCGCGGGTCGCCAAGACAGTCAAGACTACAACTCTGGTCATTGGTAGTTCTATAGTAAGAAACGTGAAGTTAGAGACGCCAGGGACCACAATCACTTGCATCCCCGGGGCCAGAGCGGGCGACATCGAATCATGCTTAAAACTTATGGCTAAAGGCAAACACAAACGCTATGATAAAATCGTAATTCATTGCGGTGGCAACGACACTCGACTTCGGCAATCCGAGATCACAAAGATCAATATTGAGTCCGTGTGCACATACGCAAAGACAATGTCGGACTCCGTAATTTTCTCTGGCCCCCTGCCAAACATGATCAACAATGACATGTATAGCCGTATGAGTCAATTCAACCGCTGGTTGTCTAGGTGGTGTCCAGATAATAACGTGGGCTTTATAAATCATTGGCAAAGCTTTGAGGGGAAAACTGGTCTGATAGGGAGAGACGGCATACATCCAACTTGGGACGGTGCGAGGCTCATCTCTAGAAACATGGACAAATCTATAAATAAAGCATGACAACCCAGAGTTGAGACCAGAAAGCAGGGTTGCGGTCCTACACTCTACCCTGTGCTTCCCCTAGTGCAGCCACCCACCCACCAAATTACAACTATACAAACTGTTCAACCAAGGCTAAATAAACCAAAATCGAAACAAATTGGTGCTGTTCATAGAAACTTGATACAAATAAAAATCAACCCCATCCTCCCACAAAATACGAAAATCAAATGTGGACTACTCAATATCAGATCCCTACATAAAAAAGGAACATTGGTGAATGAAATCATATCAGACAACTCCCTTGACCTTTTTTGTCTGACTGAAACGTGGCTGGGTGAGCAAGACTATGTCAGCTTAAACACAGCCACGCCACCAAGTCACACAAATGCCCACATACCCAGAGATAATGGTAAATCTGGAGGTGGCGTCGCAGCCATCTTCAACTCCAGCCTAACAATTAGTCCTCGGGCCAGGGCCACCTACCAATCCTTTGAAAGTCTTACTCTTGCCTTCTCACACCCAAATTGGAAATCTATACAACCTCTTTTATTCATCACAGTGTATCGCCCTCCGGGCGCTTACACACAATTTTTGACTGAATTCTCTGAATTCCTGTCAAATCTCGTCGTTGAAACTAATAAAATCATCCTCATTGGAGATCTGAATATCCATTCCGAAATCGAAACTGATAGTCTAAATAGAGCATTCAACTCAATAATCGACTCAATAGGTTTTTCCCAGTGTGTGGATAAACCTACCCATATTTTCAATCATACCCTCGACCTCGTTCTGGTCTATGGTATCATGATCGAAAATCTTGCGGTATTACCACAAAACCGTGACCTCTCCGATCATTATCTGATAACCTTTGACTTCACACTGACTGACTTCTCACCACTGGAGAAAAAAATCCTTGGTAGAAGTCTATCGGAAAACGCTGTAAACAAATTCAAGGAAAAAATATCCTCAACCATCAATCCAGTGTACCTGAATGTAATAGAGGACGCTCATACCTATAGCCCAACTCAAATCGATCACCTCGTCGAAAATGTCACTGATTCATTCCAAGTGACCCTTGATTCTGTCGCCCCTCTCAAAAAGAAGGTAGTAAGACAACAAAGGCTGGCTCCGTGGTACAGCTCTGAAACCAAAGTTCTCAAGCAAGCATCGCGTCGACTGGAGAATACATGGCGCTCAACTAAATCTGAGGAAACGCGTATAGCCTGGCAAAATAGTCAAAAAATATACAAAAAGGCACTCAACAGTGCAAGAACCAAATACTACTCATCTTTAATAGAGGAACATAAAAACAATCCTAAGTTCCTCTTTGATACGCTTGCCAGGCTAACAAAAAGTCCTGAATCTATTGAACCACGCATTCCACCAACCCTTAATAGTAACGATTTCATGAGCTTCTTCAATGGCAAAATTGAAACCATCAGAGATCAAATCGACAACCAATTACCCTTCTCAAGTGCGGTAGTCTCAGAGATTACTACACGCTCAAGTATATTGCTCGATAATTTTACCCCAATCGAGCTCTCCGATCTCATTTCAACGGTTTCCTCCTCTAAATCAACAACCTGCCTCCTGGACCCAGTCCCAACCAGGTTACTAAAAGAAGTCCTACCTTCGGTTGGCACTTCCATGCTTAATATGATCAATTTGTCCCTCGTAACAGGCTATGTGCCACAAACGTTTAAGGTAGCGGTAATAAAACCACTACTGAAAAAACCCAATCTTGACCCAGGCATTCTCGCCAACTATAGACCCATCTCAAACCTTCCATTTCTCTCTAAAATTCTTGAAAAAGCAGTTGCCAAACAATTATGTGACTTTCTACAGGATAACAATATATTTGAAAGCTTTCAGTCAGGTTTCAGAGCAAATCATAGCACTGAGACAGCATTGCTGAGAGTCACAAATGACCTCCTGACTGCAGCAGATAACAACCTCCCCTCTGTACTGGTGCTACTGGACCTTAGTGCTGCGTTCGACACTATCGACCATGGCATCCTGTTACAGAGACTGGAGCATTTGGTCGGCATAAAAGGTGTCGCGCTGAAATGGTTTGAGTCCTATCTGTCAGACCGAGTTCAGTTTGTATGTGTCAATGACAACTCCTCAATGCGTGAAAAGGTCAAATATGGCGTTCCCCAAGGCTCCGTGCTAGGACCAACATTGTTTTCCCTGTATATGCTCCCTCTTGGTAACATCATCAGGGAACACTATAAATTTCCATTGCTACGCAGATGATACTCAACTATACCTCTCCATGAAACCAAATGAAACGGACCAACTGGCCAAACTACACTCATGCCTGAAAGACATAAAGAGTTGGATGACCCGTAATTACCTGCTTCTCAACTCTGACAAAACTGAAGTAATTGTAACCGGGCCTAAGCCCCTCAGAGACAAACTGGCCGACGATGACTTCAACCTGGATGGCTTCACTTTGGCCCCCAAGGCCACTGTGAGGAATCTGGGAGTCATCTTCGACCAAGATTTGACATTTAATTCCCATATCAAACAAGTATCAAAAAACGCTTTCTTCCACTTGCGTAATATCGCAAAAGTCAGACACATCCTGTCCCAAAATGATGCAGAAAAACTTGTCCATGCATTTGTTACCTCAAGGCTGGACTATTGCAACTCGCTACTGTCGGGTTGTTCAAATAAATCCCTAAAAAGCCTCCAGCTAGTCCAAAATGCAGCGGCACGCGTGCTGACAGGAACCAAGAAAAGAGAACATATCACTCCTTCACTGGCCTCTCTGCATTGGCTCCCGGTTAAATTTAGAATAGAGTTCAAAATCCTCCTTCTTACCTACAAAGCCCTAAATGGTCAGGCACCGCAATATCTGAAAGAACTCATAGACCCATACAAACCGAATAGAACGCCCTTGCGTTCACAGTATGCAGATATGCTCGCTGTCCCAAAAATACAAAAATCTACAGTAGGAGGTAGAGCGTTTAGGTCACAGGCACCCCGTCTGTGGAACCTTCTGCCGGTTTCGGTCCGTGGGGCCGACTCGCTCTGTACCTTCAAAACCAGACTAAAAACCTTTCTTTTTGAAAAAGCCTATGGCTAGTGTGTGCCTGTCACAAACGCACCGGCTGATGGCTGGGTGGTCTGTCATGCTACTGATGGAGTGGTCCGTTATTTACACATCCTGGCCCCAGTATGTCCTGTCACTAACACTGCATCCGGGGAGCCATTCCCCGGAGTCTCTCTTGTCCTCTACCACGCAGATCCATAGAACCCTACTGTGGACCGCCATCAGACTACCAGGTGCCCTGACAAGACCAGGACCCTCCACGACGCCCACCAACATCCTCACTGTGGACCACTGTGGACCACCGTGGACCAAGCCTCATCGTCGATAACGACCATGAACTGCCCCCTATGAACTTTAAACTACATACCACCAACCCATCCTGAATTATATAACCAAAATGTTCTACCATACCGCCATACTACATTACTGCACTGTCTACTGTCACTACTTGTTTTCGTGTTCATCTCTCTCTCTGTCCCTTCCTCCCCTCTCCTCCCCCCACCCCCTCTCCCCACCCCTCTTCTTCTCTTCTCCTCTTCTTCTCTCCCCCGACACGGTCAAGGCAGATGGCCGCCCACCCCAGAGTCAGGTTCTGCCTGACGTTTCTTCCCTTAGGGGAGTTTTTCGTTACCACCGTTGCAACCTTTGCTTGCTCTGGGAGGATCTTTGTCGGTTCCCCTCTCTTCTTTTCTCTTTTGTAAAGTGTCTTGAGACAACCTGTTGTGATTTGACACTCAAATAAAATTGAATTGAATTGAATTGAATTGAACTCTTGAGAGTGTGAAAATGAAACCAATTGGACCCGCAAGGGTCCATTTGTACTATACAGTACCGTATACACACTGTGATTGGTTCAGAACTGTCCGTCATCCAAGATTAGTTAATGTCCAGCGTCCAGACGGACCGGACTGTCACTGGACCGGACACAGGGGTGGACGTTTTTAAATAATCAATTATGCACACTGTCCACTTAAATACTGTACCTTTAGAATATTTAGTGCTTTAGTTTGGATATTCAACATTCTGTGCTAAATGTTGTAAAGGTTTCTGCCTGGATTGGCAATTTAACAATAGAGTATACAGTAGTTTTACCTTTTGGTGAAAACTGACTGCCTGGCTATTTGACACCACCACCTTTTACACCACCACTACACACAATGAAGAGAAAGCCATTATTTATTGAAAATTATATTTTTTTTATTTTTGAATTAAACAATTTTTCTCTGGATTTCTGGCACATTACTATAAACAGAAATGTATTTACAACAGGGGTTCTCAACGTGGGGTCCGGGGACCCCCAGGCGTCATTGAGGGGGGTTGCAGGTCCCTCAGCAAAATGATAGTTAACCAAAGGACCTTTTCACACCAAAGGGTCACCTTGCACTCCTTGGGTCCAAACGGTCACAATGTCGGTGTGATGTGTCTTGTTGCACGTTGACGCACGTGGTCCCAAGTAATTCAACACATGTAAGCAGGGGCGGATATACAGTAGGCATGGCATGGGGGGGGGGGGCAATGCCCCCTAAATACCCTGACTGCCCCACCAAACATGACGGCATCGAAATAACCCAAATTTCTAATATATTTCAAGTTTTTATAATTAAAATTGTTGTACCACTAAACCAACAGCATTTCATCATTGAAACCATCACATCACGTGTCTGTTGCAACTTCAATAACAACTGATGTTGTTCACACACACACACACACACACACACACACACACACACACACACACACACACACACACACACACACACACACACACACACACACACACACACACACACACACACACACCTTTTCACGTGGTGGTGGTACCGTGGTGGTGGTGGTGGTGGTGGTGTGTGTGTGTGTGTGTGGTGTGTGTGTGTGTGTGTGTGTGTAGGGGGGGTAAGGTGCGGCAGAGACGACAGAGATCAGATCTGAGCCACTCCTACATTCTGAACATTGTTGTTGTCTCTGAGCAACTCTCACACACACACACACACACACACACACACACACACACACACACACACACACACACACACACACACACACACACACACACACACACACACACACACACACACACACAGGAAACCATGCAAGGCACCAACCTGCACATCAGGACCAACCAGTGGTTCAGAGTCTTGCTCAAGGACTCTTCCAAACTAACTCTGGGGGAGACCACGGGGATCGAACCGGGAACCTCACAGTTCACCATCCGGCTGTTCTGCCAAACACTATCTATCGATGAACCACTGCCCCTCCATCTCCTCTTGTGTCATGTGATCAAAGTATTCCCCTGCATTGTCTCAACAATGGTATATTCCCAATCAGGTTCACTTTCGTTTTTGCTTTTTTCCCCCCTATATAACTCACTTAAAGACACTTAAAACAGCAGACTTACAACAACTTACATTACAACATGTTGTGCGCCCCCCCCCCTCTCTCTGTCTCTCTCTCTCTGTCTCTCTCTCTCGATTATATTAAAGGGGTAGGGGCTAAACCCCTTTTGATGCCTATGTGTTCTGGCCTGGCGAGGACAGCCTCACAGCGTGAAATCACTCAACGTTCTTCCACACATGAGTCTGGAATCGATCTCGTTGGCAGCTTGGAGAGTGGGCGTTAGTAGTTACCTTGACAGACAGATCCATCCAGCCAATCAGCAGAACAAAAAGCTGACACAAATTGCTGTGCTTTTATTGTACTAGAACATTTTAAAAAGGGAATTCCACCCATTTTCCAGATTTTTTTTCTGAGAGCGTACAAATGTAACTACTCAGAAAAAAAAGGTCCTAAAAGAAAAATCATTAACAAACACAATGTGATCAAAAAGAAAAAGTGCACTCATACGCATAAATGCAGCCTGATAACGTCAGTCTTTCTGACATGAACAATTAATGAATAGGCCTTAAATATGAAAAAAAAAGATCGACTTTGAACGTGGCGATTCGATATTGATATCATGGCATTAAGAATTGTGATTTATTGGCATATAGTTTTTTTTTTTTTTTGCCCAACCCTACCAAACAGTACGCTAGTCTGACAGGGTTACCATGTTAGCTTGTTTCCCGCAAATGTTGGGAAACATTGTTCTAGTATAGATTTTTTTTTCTACTATTAAAATTATTATTATAAAGATTATACGAGTGGCAGGTTGTGTTTTTAATGCGTGTTTGGAGTGGCTTATGTGAATACCAAACAATCCAACATATGCAATACATATGCAGGTTTGGGGGAGTGTGAAATGAATCACACTGAATGACACTGTAAAATAAAGCATGTGTTCCCAAACATTTTCATGTCAAGGACCACCACAATGACACATATAATTTGAAAAGACATGCCATGGACCCCTGTTGTGATGTCTGAGGTGGTGGGTCTTTCAGTAGCTTCATGGTGCTCAGTGACATCATAATGTTGCTGATGTCTGAGGTGGGAGGGTCTTTCAGTAGCTTCATGATGCTCAGTGACATCATAATGTTGTGATGTCTGAGGTGGGTGGGTCTTTCAGTAGCTTCATGATGCTCAGTGACATCATAATGTTGTGATGTCTGAGGTGGGCGGGTCTTTCAGTAGCTTCATGGTGCTCAGTGACATCATAATGTTGCTGATGTCTGAGGTGGGAGGGTCTTTCAGTAGCTTCATGATGCTCAGTGACATCATAATGTTGTGATGTCTGAGGTGGGCGGGTCTTTCAGTAGCTTCATGGTGCTCAGTGACATCACAGAATGTGGGTTTGTTTCCCTGCACACACCCTTAGTTTTTTCTCCAGGTAGGTTTTCGGTAAATTTTTACCCATGTTTAGTGTTAGGGTGAGTTAGTCTGAGTGAATTCCCATTCACTCACAATGGACTTTTTTTTCCTTTTCTTTACTGGACCAATCTCACAGGTCTTAGGAATGTCTGGACCAAAGGAGATGTCCCAACTTAATTCCTCTTTTTCAATTTTTAATGATGAAAAATAACATAAAATAATATGCACATTTTTCTACGATTTTGCCCCCAAATGATAGTCCCCCCATGATATACATACATACATACATACATACATACATACATACATACATACATACACACACATATATATATATATATATATATATATATATATATATATATATATATATATATATATATATATATATATATATATATATATATATATATATATATATATAGTTTTTTTGTGAAAAGTCATGATGATATATGAAAGAAGAGTACCCCAAGTTGCCATGTACTGCTGCAGCAGTTCTTCCATGTATTAAATAGATTACATCCATGTTTAGCGATGGAGTGACACAAATTCAGTTTAGTGTTATAGGGTTAAAAAAAAAAGCCTGAGACTCGGCCCGGTTCAACTAATTATCATGTTGTGTCGCTACCAATCGGACCAGGTCAGGTTTGGGTAGAGTTTGAGACCTCTATAGGCAGCTAAATACAGATAATTCTGGGAGTCCTTGACATTCATGAAATAGTTTGATCACCACTGATACATAAACTTGTTCTTTTTTTTTCCAGAAATCTGTCAGGATTTAAGAAAAATATTCTTGCAGTCTGCTCGATCTCTACCTAAGTTTTCATCTATAACAATAGAGACAAAGCAAACATTAAAATCAAACGAGCATTTTAATAAACAAATATACATTTTTCCCTTTCTGTGTTTCTTTAGTGCATTTTCCTCCAAACAGAAGTGTGTTTTACAACAGGGTTCTCAAAGTGGCTCCTAAAATGATACTTTTCATTTACAAAATGCACTGAGGTGTTCAAAACAAGCTGCATCAAAATATCAAGTCTTTAACTACAGTTAAAATGTCATTTTGGTCCAACATTCTGATTAAACAACAGGGAAAAGTTGAATAATTACATGATTAAACACTGAGGAGCCTGTTTGTGTGTGTGTGTGTGTGTGTGTGTGTGTGTGTGTGTGTGTGTGTGTGTGTGTGTGTGTGTGTGTGTGTGTGTGTGTGTGTGTGTACATTTTACTATACACATTATTCTACAGTACTACATGTAGCTCCTCCTCTATCTGACTCACAGACACACTGAGGAGTCAGACCACACACACAACCCCATTATACATTCTACTACCTACATTATGCTACAGTACTACATGTAGCTCCTCCTCTATCTGACTCACAGACACACTGAGGAGTCAGACCACACACACAACCCCATTATACATTCTACTACCTACATTATGCTACAGTACTACATGTAGCTCCTCCTCTATCTGACTCACAGACACACTGAGGAGTCACGCCCCACCCAGAACCCAACATAGAGAGGTTGAGTGAACGTGGACTGGAAGGTGTGCAGGTGTGTGAGTGTATCAGAGGACACTGTGTAGAAGGACACAGTGCCAGCAGCATGGTCTACATACACTGATACTCTGTAGGAGGAGGAGGAGCAACTGACAGGGAGGTCAGTGCGATTCTTATTGTGCCACACTCTGTAGTTTTTAAGATAATCACCACCACAGTCCAGACTCCATGATTTATTATTGGTTCCAAACTGAGTGTCATCAACCTGTCTGTTGATATCTGTGTGTGTCACTCCTACACCAACATTTCCACTACACTGTACCTCACAGTACCAGCGTCCACTCAGTGCCTCTCTACACATCACCTGACAGTAGTTCTTAAATCTGTGTGGATGATGAGGATACTTCTGATCCACTCCCACATTCATCACCTTCCTGTTGTTCTCAGACAGAGAGAGGTCTCTGTGTGCTGTGGTTGGATCCAGTGTGAGTTCACACACATCTGATGAGAAGAACATACAATACACACCAGTTTACAATCACGGGTAATAATAATAATAATAATAAGGGTAATAATAATACAGAGGCAGGCGGCCATCAGTAAATGGCCTATTTACCTATTGGCCTATTGGCCTATTTACCTATCAGTAAATAGGTGGTGGGTGACTGTTTTACTTTCGGTCGCGAATCATTTACTATCAGCCACGACTCATTTACTGCCATCAGCCATGGCCGTCTGCCTCGGTTGCATAATTTCACGTCTCCTGCATATAGTATGGAAGTCTAAAGCTCTTTGCCTACTGCCGTGTTTTCCACCTTTGGGAACCACATATGGAATACAGACTGCAGTGCACATCAACTGTATTACGTATTACGTTGTGTATTAAGTTGCATATTATCAGTGTTGCCAACTGCCAAAATCCAAAATGCACTATAACTCTAATTTAAGATCGTAAAATGAAACCAAATGGACCCATAAGGGTCCATTTGGTTTCATTTTACGATCTCAAGAGTTACAGATCTATAAGGGTCCATTTGGTTACCAATGGTCCTTTCTAGGAAGGAAGGAGGACTAGGCCTATCATAAGAGGAAAAATGGTGGAAAAAATGGAAAAACGAGGGTCTTATCTCTGGCGCCTGTCAACCAATTTTGCCCCAACTCAAAAAGCACTAGATTTTCCGCCAGGAGCTAAATAGCTAATTATAATGACAAATGTGCCAAGTTGGCAACACTGCATCTTAAGAAGAGAAAAAGAGAATATTTGGTTCACCTCTACTCACCTTCAATAAGGAAGGTTCATTTCAGAGCCTTTATAAGAAGCAAAGCAACTATCCTGACAGCTTTACAACTGCTGCTTTTAGATGAGAATACATAATATAGGCTACAGTACATATATAGCCTGCCACACATTTCCTGACTTGCGTGTAAACAATGTGTAGCCGATGTAATGAAAGATAAATTACTTTGTAGTACTGCTCTGATCAGCTACATAACAGGCCAGCTGCAATCAATTATGAATTAAACCAGTGGTTCCTAAATTTTGTCATGTCAAAATAGTACCAGAGCAGAGACCCCCAAGAAGTTTTTTTCTTACTGCAGTGACTCAACCTGAATTAACGGACCTCCCATTTAATGACTATTTCATGATGTTGCTCGCAGCCCAGAAGTAATTTCCCCATTGATTCATAGACTTTTCAAAAATGTTTTATATATACTATTACACCGTGGACAAAGACAACCTTTTTTGTAAGAAATCATCATGACATGTATTTTCATACACAATCTAATTAGTAATATGAAACAGCAGGTTAGAATACCTTTTGTTTTGTTTTTCTTCTTGCAAATTATTTAATTGTCCCAAAACATTGTGTTTGTTGAATGATTTGTTGATTTGTTGAATGATTTGTTGATGATGCGGGACTGTGCAGCTGTGCAACCAAATGTGCTTTTAACAGATTTATATGCTAATATATTTTAATATATTAGCACAGTATTCCATTAAACCCCTATCTAGCGGTGCCTTTTCCACATAGCAGAATTTGTAATATGTTGTACAAAACCTAAACGTGGCCTATATACTTTTATTAAAACCACATGAAATGAGTGTAGATTCTAGTTCAGATTCAGATTGATTCTACCTGAAACTAATAATGATGCTGCCAAGCTATCACAAGCTCAGCTGTCAACCTGTCCCCAACACCCAAAGAGACAAACCCAGATGTTAATGCATGGCTGAGCTGCAGAATCTGGATAAAATTGATTGTGCCTGTCTGTGCACACACAGGCCCGCAAAAATGTGCATGTACAAGTGTGCTTTGCATGGGTTTTCACTGCAACATGAAAATCACTTTCACTGAAACATGAAAGTCACTTTCTTTGTAGCCTCGACACCCAGGCTTTCATTTTTGGAAAGCCTGGACTAATTTGTTACACACAGTGGCCTTGAGGGGGGAGTCAACCTTCTGGGGTGGGCGTCGCTCTAAATGATAGAACAGCAGTGGACGGGCACGGGAGGGGCCGGGATGACGACATGTTTGTGAGATCAAATCAGATCAGCTCGATCTGCCGTGTGGATCCCGTGTGGAAGACAAATGCCTACATTTTAAATTGTGATTGCAGGTATGTTAGTGTTCACATAGTGTATTAGTCTATGTTTGTTATGGTTATTATCATTCATTCACAGTAGGATGTGATTGAGTTAATAATGTCACATGCTGATATAGATATGAGCTGCTCATCTAAACCAGTGCTAACGTTTTTGTCCAAAAGACCCTGCATTTACAGAGTATATGTACAGGTGCTGGTCAACGAATTAGAATAATTTGAACAGTGCAATCGTTAAATTCTTTGAATGCATTTCTTGTGCAGAAAACAAATCGGGTGTTCACCGGAACCTGTCCTACTGGTTAGAGTAATCACAGAACTAGTTACCTGTAAAAAATTTGCTCAGCTGAGCTTTCCAAAAGGCCCATTTAGGCCATTTAACTGTGACACTGTTGTTTCATTGAATTAGAATAATGGAGAAACCGTTTCATTGAATTAGAATATTTTTTATTATAATTAGAATCATCACTTTCTCAGTATTTTGTGGCTGCCCCCTTGGCTTGTATGACTGCCTGAAGTCTCCGTGCAGGGGTTGACACTAAGGTCTCCGAGGTACTTGCCCATCGGGCAAGTGCAATCAGGTTCTACTTGCCCTCAGGTCATGGTCACTTGCCCCCCCAAAAATATATTGTAAATTTTGCTTTTAAGTTTACTTCCTACTTGGGTGCTTTCAACAGTGGTCCAGGGACCACCAGTGGTCCCGGAGAGGGTTCCAGGTGGTCCCTAGCTAAGTTGGTTAACCAGATGTAACTCTTGAGAGCGTAAAAATGAAACCAAATGGACCCGCAAGGGTCCATTTGGTTTCATTTTTACGCTCTCAAGAGTTAAAAATTCATCATCTTAATTAGCCCATAGTGGTCACAGACCCAGTGGTCCCTGACCCCAGCAAAATGATAGTTTGGAACCAAATGAACCTGGGAGAGAGATAGGTAGATAGCTAGAAAGCAGGGAAAGACACAGAGGCAGAGTGCAATGACCGCCTTCAAGACAAATTTATCTTGTGTAGTGTTATAGTGCACGAAGTTGCACACTTGCCTGATCGGGCAACCAGGTAGCAGTCTTCACTTGCCCCACCATTTTTTTTACTTGCCCCGGGCAAGCGGGCAAGTGTTACTGTCAAGCCCTGTCCGTGGCATCGATTTGAAGAACTAGCTATTTCTACCTATCTCTCTCCCAGGTCCACTTGGTTCCAAACTATCATTTTGCTGCGGTCAGGGACCACTGGGTCTGTGACCACTATGGGCTGATTAAGATGATGAATTTTAACTCTTGAGAGTGTAAAAATGAAACCAAATTGATCCGCAAGGGTCCATTTGGCTGAGGGCAAGTAGAACCTGATTTGCACTTGCCCGATGGGCAAGTACCTCGGAGACCTTAGTGTCAACCCCTGCACGGAGACTTCAGGCAGTCATACAAGCCAAGGGGGCAGCCACAAAATACTGAGAAAGTGATGATTCTAATTATAATAAAAAATATTCTAATTCAATGAAACGGTTTCTCCATTATTCTAATTCAATGAAACAACAGTGTCACAGTTAAATGGCCTAAATGGGCCTTTTGGAAAGCTCAGCTGAGCAAATTTTTTACAGGTAACTAGTTCTGTGATTACTCTAACCAGTAGGACAGGCGCGGTGAACACCTGATTTGTTTTCTGCACAAGAAATGCATTCAAAGAATTTAACGATTGCACTGTTCAAATTATTCTAATTCGTTGACCAGCACCTGTACAGTATAATTGGTCACAAGCCCCCATCTGAAGAGAACATTTGTTATAAAAAATGAGTATAACATTCAAAGATGCTCAAAAACAGCAGATCTCAGCATGTCACATTGTGACAGAAAGTGAGCTTGTGTGTTTGCTTTGTTTGAACAGCCAATAGATTAAGTTGTTAAAAGTATTACAATGGTGTATTAACACAAATTACTGGGGAGCACCTGGAAGCCTTAAAAGCCCTGGGGGTCCATGGACCACACTTTGGGAACCACTGCTCTAAATGATTTGACTGAATGAAAGAAACAGAACATAAACTTACATTTCTTCAGTCCTGGTGTCAGCATGTTCTCTCCACCGTGGTCCACACTGGAGTTGGAGGAGAGACAAAGTCAGACCTGAATATTCTCTATGATAATAAAAATGATTATTGATAAGGATTTTACACCATTAGACAATGTCCATCATACCTAAGAGTATCCAGTCTGTATTGTGGATCCTTCACAACAGCAGAGAGCATCGCTTCTCCTGATTCTCCTGGATGATTGAAGGTCAAGTTCAACTCTCTCAAATAGGAAGGGTTGGAGCGCAGAGCTGAGGTCAGAGAAGAACAGCCTTTCTCTGTGACAAGACATCCTGACAAACTGCACACAGACGCATGCATCCACGTGCACACATGCGTGCACACACACACACACACACACACACACACACACACACACACACACACACACACACACACACACACACACACACACGGTGAGATGTTTCGCAATGTTGCATTCTATTTCACTGAATTAAGAAAACATATTAGGTTTCATTTAAACTGACTTGAGCGTCTCCAACATGCAGTGTGGACTCCTCAGGTCCCTCAGCCAGAAGGTTGATTCCAGAGTCCTGAAGGTCATTATTGCTCAAGTCAACTTCTCTCAGACTAGATCTGGAGCTGAGAGCTGATGATAACTCCTGACAGCATCTCTCTGACAGGTTACAGCCACTCAGCCTGAACAAACAGTAGTAAAGAATGTATTCAATAGTTTTTTTGTGAAATAACAACAAATATCACAATAACTATCACTCAACCATGCACACGGGCACGCACACACGGAGTAAGAAGTTTCACAATATTACAGGCAAAAGTGACTTAATTCCATTTATTATTATTAGGTTACAGCCACTCAGCCTGAAGAGACAGTAGTAAAGGATATCCATTAGATTTTCAAATATCACTCCCACATGCACGCAGGCACAAACACATGCCCGCAACCCCCCCCCCCCCCCCCCCCCCCCCCCCCCACACACACACACACAGAGTGAGAAGTTTCCCAATATTACAGGCAAAAGTGACTTGATTTCATTTTTTTGTATTAGTACTAACTTGAGAGTCTCCAACATGCAGTGTGGACTCCTCAGTCCCACAGCCAGAAGGTTGATTCCAGAGTCCTGAAGGTCATTATTGCTCAAGTCAATTTCTCTCAGACTAGAGCTGGAGCTGAGAGCTGATGATAACTCCTGACAGCATCTCTCTGACAGGTTACAGCCACTCAACCTGAAGAAACAGTAGTAAAGAATGTATTCATTCTCTCTGACAGGTTACAGCCACTCAACCTGAAGAAACAGTAGTAAAATAATAAATAATGACAAATAACACACACACACACACACACACACACACACACACACACACACACACACACACACACACACACACACACACACACACACACACACACACACACACACACACACAATGAGAAGTTTCACAATATTACAGGCAAAAGTGACTTGATATCAGATTTTTTAAATATTACTGACTTGAGAGTATCCAACAAGCAGTGTGGACTCTTCAGTCCCACAGCCAGAAGGTTGATTCCAGAGTCCTGAAGGTCATTATTGCTCAAGTCAATTTCTCTCAGACTAGAGCTGGAGCTGAGAGCTGATGATAACTCCTGACAGCATCTCTCTGTCAGGTTACAGCCACTCAGCCTGAAGAAACAGTAGTAAAGGATATCCATTAGATTTTCAAATATCACTCCCACATGCAGGCAGGCACAAACACATGCCCCCCCCCCCCCCCCCCCCCCCCCCCCCCACACACACACACACACACATACAGAGTGAGAAGTTTCCCAATATTACAGGCAAAAGTGACTTGATTTCATTTTTTTGTATTAGTACTAACTTGAGAGTCTCCAACATGCAGTGTGGACTCCTCAGTCCCACAGACAGAAGGTTGATTCCAGAGTCCTGAAGGTCATTATTGCTCAAGTCAATTTCTCTCAGACTAGAGCTGGAGCTGAGAGCTGATGATAACTCCTGACAGCATCTCTCTGTCAGGTTACAGCCACTCAACCTGAAGAAACATTATTGGTTCTTTATTAGATATTCTGTTTAATAAAATTCAATAATATATCAAATGTATCTGTATTTATCAGTGAACCTACAGAGCTTTATTGGACTCTTTGAGCACAGGCAGTAGCCTCAGAAGAGCCTCCTCTGAAGCAGAGTATTTCTTCAGGTCAAACACATCCAGTTCCTTTTCTGAAGACAGTAACATGAAGACCAGAGCTGACCATTGAGCAGGAGAGAGCTTGTCTGTGGAGAGACGTCCTGACGTCAGGTACTGTTGGATGTCCTCCTCTAGAGAATGATCATTCAGCTCATTCAGACAGTGGAACAGATTGATGCTTCTCTCAGTAGAATGAGTCTCTTTGATCTTCTCCTTGATGTATTGAATGGTTTCGCCATTGGTCTGGGAGCTTTGTTCTGTCTGTATCAGCAACCTTTGTAGGAGTTTCTGATTGGTGTCCAAAGAGAGGCCTAGCAGGAAACGCAGGAACAAGTCCAGGTGTCCATTTGGACTCTGTAAGGCCTTGTCCACTGCACTTTGGTAGAGATCATGTAACATAGGTTTTGGGGTAAATACCTTGGGCCAGTTGGAGGTTGTTTGTGGTCCTGTCAGTAGGTTGACACCATGCTTAACAAAGGAGACAAAGACATGGACAGCAGCCAGAAACTCCTGGACACTCAGATGGACGAAGCAGAACACTTTGTCCTTGTGCAGCCCTCGCTCCTGTTTAAAGACCTGTGTAAACATTCCAGAGTACACAGAGGCCTCTCGGACATCTATGCCACACTCTCTCAGGTCTGCCTCATAGAAGATCAGGTTGCCTTTCTGTAGCTGTTCAAACGCCAGTTTTCCCAGAGCCAGAATTACCTTGGTATTCTCTGTCTCCTCAGAATGTGTCTGAGCACCATTGTGATATTTCACAATCTTCTGTCTGAACAGAACCAGCAGGAAGTGGAGGTACATCTCAGTCAAGTACTTTGGCAGCAATGCATTCACATCTGTCTTCGACAGGTGATCTAGAACTGTGGCGGTGATCCAGCAGAAGACCGGGATGTGACACATGATATGGAGGCTTTTGGATTTCTTGACGTGGGAGACGATTGGGCGTGCCTTCTTCTCATCCCCAAATCTCTTGACAAAGTACTCCTCCTTCTGTGGATCGGTGAATCCTCGCACCTCTGTCACCCTGTCAACATAATTGGCTGGGATCTGATTGGCTGCTGCAGGTCGTGTGGTTATCCAGATGCGAGCAGAGGGAAGCAGGTCACCTCTGATGAGGTTTGTCAGCAACACGTCCACTGTGGTTGGCTTGGTGACATCAGTTACAATCTCAGTGGTCTGGAAGTCAAGAGGAATCCTCAGTTCATCTAATCCATCGAGGATGAACATGACTTTGAACTCGTTCAAGCTGCAGATGAGTGGTTTCATGATCCCACCAAAGAAATGCTGAATGAGTTCCACCAAGCTGTACTCCTTTTTCATCAGGTTCAGCTCTCGGAAAGTGAGTGGAAACAAGAAGTGGACCTTCCGGTTGGGTTTGTCTTCTGCCCAATCTAGAGCGTACTTCTGAGTTAACACCGTTTTTCCGATGCCGGCCACACCCCTTGTCATCACCGTTTTGATTGGCCCATCTTGTCCAGGTAAGGGTTCGTACATGTCTTCACAGCTGACTGCCGTCTCTGGTCTGCCTGGTTTCCTAGATGCTGCTTCAAGGTGTCTGACTTCATGTTCTTTATTGACGTCTCCACTGCCTCCCTCTGTGATGTAGAGCTCTGTGAAGATCTGCTTCAGAAGGGTTTGGGTTCCCTCTTTAGTGATCCACTCAGACACATTCTGACACTTCTTCTTCATAGAAGACTTGAGTTGTTGTTGACAGACAGGAGCAAGAGTTTCTGCATTACCAAAGAACAGAAGAAGTCTGATCAGCTTTAATTCCAACGCATGAAAATAGTTTCTTGATCGATTGATGAATACAGATGGCCATAGATGCTTATTGTAAGAATTCTCAACTCTGAAAGTTCCTTCTACCGACTTCATTCTCTATATTTTAGTACTATTATCAAGCTAAGTCACTGTGTAGCACTATAGGGAGAAAACATGTCTTTCTCTTTATTTAGGTTAATTTGCTTTAGTAGTATTACTCTTAAACAGTTTAAATTAAAATCTCCTCTTGATTTTTTGCAAGATTATTGTGTCTATTACACTTTTACTTGGTTCATTAATAAAGTACACATTTCAACTTAAAAGCTACAAATAAACTCTCAGACATTTTAAATGTATAAATAAATAAAGCCTCATTGATTTCCATTATATTAAGGGTATTAATAATTACCAATTAATAGAAAGGTATTAATAACTACGTCATAATTCCTTACTCATCATCAGGAGGTCAGCCAGCTCCTCCATCTTCAGACTCCTCAGGAGGTGCAGTGTGATCTTCAGAGCTCCCTCTGTGATGCTTCTCCTCTCCTCCTCCTCCTCCCCCTCCTCCCCCTGACTCTCTAAGCATTCTGGGTAATCTGTTGTCAGAACCTTCTGGAACCTCTTCATCTCCTTCTTCACCAATGTGACGAGTTTCTCTTCAAGCAGCTGAAAGACAATAATATTGTACAGTTTAAACTCAACACTGATTTAATGTATCGGTCTGAGACCTTCAGTTCTCACTGGAGTGGAGCACAATAACGTGTACAGCGGCAGAAATGAGGATCAGCATCTCAACAAGCAGGTGAAGTAGTTTTTCACCTGTTCTTCACCTCTATCTTGCAAGGTTCTTGTTTACAAGTGATAGGGGGATGGAGAAGGAGATCAGTTGGGACGTATTTCAGTTGCTACATCACACTGTTGTGACAAAAACAGAGTTGAGCAAGAAGACTAAGTTCTCTGTCTACTGAACAATCTTTGTTCCTACCCGCACATATGATCATGTATTGTGGGTCATGAAAGAATAAAAGAAAAGAATACAGGCGTCCGAAATGCGTTTTCTCAGACTGGAGGCAAGCATCTCCACTTGAAAATACCAGAAGAATGAGAAGTTCAGTCCTGCGAAAGAGACTCAGAGTATAGTGCTTCTTTACTTTGAAACTGTGAAGCTGTTGCCCCTGCGAACCTACTACGGACAATTGGTTGGAAGATTGGAAAGGGAAGACTGGCTAAGAGTCGAGATGTGACATGGAGGTGGTCCTGGAAAAGACACCGACTTCATGACACCTGGTCGAAATAGAACCATAAGGACCAAGGACCATGTCCACCAACACATTACTTTTACTAGGATTAGCATTTTTTGTACGTTGTACATGTTGAACCATTAACAATCGGAACATACAGGACATTTTGGGCCTGACATTTTATCATTTATACCTGGAAGTGATTATAGCAGAGCACACCTTATTGTCAGCTGGCATAAAATGCTTTGGCTGACACAAGGCCCATTGTTATCAACTCATTATTTATTAATTGAATGTGTGCAGTATATGTAGTAAAGATGTTACATTGACATACAGTACCTTAAATATGGAGTCCAGCTGTGTTTGATGTCCCTGAGCTGACTGACCACTGGAACCCTGAGATATCTGCTGCTGGTCACTGTGGAGGACACACACACACACACACACACGCACGCACGCACGCACGCACGCGCACACACACGCACACACACACACACACACACACACACACACACACACACACACACACACACACACACACACACACACACACACACACACACACACACACACACACACACACACACACACAAAATGGTGAGCCAGTGGCAAATTTCCCTTAACGTCTACCTCTGTCCACACAAGTACATAAAGGATTTCACAATGTATTTAGATCTAGTAAAAACATAGAGAGAGGAATGAGCAACTATATTGAACATTAGCAAGATTGCAGAAGATTTCATAAGTACATAGAGAGCTTTTAGTTCTTTATGATTATATGAGGTGTTTAAACATGTTCCATATCAAAGTTTAACAACGTCAGATAACAGAGAGGTCAGCTGGTTTTACTGGTTGTAGTTGACTTGGAGGGGAAGTGGTTCAGAACAAACCCTCACCACCAGAGGTTTGCACATGACATCATACCCGTAAGTCATATCCACTGAGTGGAAACAAATCTACATTCTGACCTCTGGCAGACCATACATCCACAAAGAAGGTCCTCAATGCATTGCAGATTGACCTGACCTCAAGGTCACAATAATAGTAATAATTGCAGTATCCGCAGACTGGGGGATACTACAATTATTCAACATGCTATTCAAAAAGAAGTGTGCAGTTGATGAGGACATTGTCATCTGTACAGTTAAAGAAAGATTACAGGTCCTAAATTCCCATAGCTCCCTAAACACACTTCTTCCTCATTGTCTGAGTGATAGCTATAATCCAAGGTCAGATGCTGATTGTGTCTTTAGTTACAGCTGTAAGACTGTATGATCATAAGAATGTTACCGCTGCTGAATTAATGACATTTTCACTAGAAACAGACTGTATCAAATATGAGTGAGTGACTGTCATAAGAGAGACAACTCCCTGACAATATCACAAAGTTTGTTTAGTTTTGGACCAAAGTATGCTCCTATGAGAGGATTTTAAGATGGGGGAGATCAGGTAAATGCCACACAGTGATCTACTCTGAACTACTCAGATCAAAATGTTCACAGAGGATTTTTTTGTCCAAATTCCACTTCAGTTGATCATCTGAGCAGTTCACACACAAGGCTGCGGCCAATCAGCCATCCAGTTTGTCACTATCCCGACCTCAATTCTATAGGTGGCTCTGGGGTCAGTGCAATGGTGGCACTTCTACAGAGACTTCTATAGGAACAGGGACCCTCCATGCCCGTTTTCCATCTGGACAGGCTTCGCTGCTCATGCACAGGCAGGCTGCCAGTGTTAACTTGATATAACTATTTGAGCGTCTGTGTTTCATAATGGATGCTGCTCTGGATAATGATGTGATGTTTTGGAGGATTGAAAGTTAACATCATGAATATGAGACAGATGTTGTATAACATCTGATCATGATTGTTAATATTATATCTATGTGTATGTGTTGTTGTCTGCTAGTTTTACATTCTGACCTCTGATCAGTAGAGTGGTGTCCATCTTTGAAGTTAATCTCTTTATCCATGGACCAGTCACTCTTCATGGAGACACAGCTGGGTACAGGAGACTCTGATCTCTGATGATCAACCCTGACAACCAACATGAAACATTACATTTATTCATCAAATAATCAGACTATACACAGTCGATACACATGCATATCGCCTTCTAGATATTTGTCTCCACCGTAAGGTGGTGACTATAAATCGTACCCTGTCCGTCCGTGCGTACGTCTGTCCGTGCACATCAGCCTGTATGTCTGTCCGTGCATCCGATGACGTCATCATGACGTCATTGGATGCGGACGTGCTGACGGACAGGGTACAATTTATAGTCAGCACCGTAAGGTCCGTCCGGATCCAATGACGTCATGATGACGTCATAGATAGATATATAAGGTGCTACCATGGAGACTAACGCCAAAGAGAGTGAGGAGAAGATGAGGGAACCAAAGATCGATCCTGAGCCCGGACGGTGGAGACCTGTGCCCCGAAGGGGCACAGGTGAGTTACTTATTGAATTTCATGATTCAATGGGCTATTTCAACATATTCTGCATCAAAGTCTAACAACATCAGGTTGGTTACAGGTTAATGCAACAGGATGACAGAGACAGTCAGGGTCAGCTGGTTTACTGCTTTTAAATCAGTGCACTAAATATCCATGCACATGGGTTTGGGTGTGTAGGAGCGGTGCATTGTTTTTTAACTAGACTGTCAGTGTGTTTACTTTACAGATCTAATTTTATCTCAGGTAATGTCATAGAACTATCACCCTTTTTAAAATTTTTAATTTATATTTATGTAATTTCCGTGTCTGGGACCACAGTTTATATAACTAAATCCATGTTAATTTAACTGTGATCATTAGGGTTTCATAAAACTATATCATATGGATTTAAGAATTACACACAAATGAACATTTTCCTATGTGCTGCTATCCATTGCTACCGTAGGTATGCCCGTATGATCTAAGAGTCAAACTTTAACTGGATGTTGTAGATGTGGAAAGTGTATCTGTATATTGTACAACATATTTGAATGGGTAAGCCTCCAATCCTGGTGAAGACCTGATCTACAGGCAGTTCTGGCTGTTTTTTCCCCATTACATCATATATGCCAAACTCAAGGCCCCATATCATGAATAATCAGACAGTCAAATAACTTCTGACCCCAGTCTAATAAAACTAGGCTACGAATGTGTTGCTTTATGATGGTTTTACATTCTGACCTCTGATCAGTAGAATGGTGTCCATCTTTGAAGTTAATCCATTTACCCTTGGACCAGTCACTCTTCATGGAGACACAGCTGGGTACAGGAGACTCTGATCTCTGATGATCAACCCTGACAAACAACATGAAACATTACATTTATTCATCAAATAATCAGACACATACATGTTGTCATGTCTTCTAAATATTAAAAATCTTTTCAGTACTGTTTAAATGAGGACACACAAGTTAAGTCAATTCAAAAGAGCTATTAGTCATGTTCTGGACACTAATAAAACATGGAAAAACACAAACAGCAGTGTTCCTTAAAATGTGAGTTACATATTAAACTTTATAGATGAGCTGTTTCAACATGTTCCGTATCAAAGTCTAACAACATCAGGTTGGTTTCAGGCCAATGCAATATGATAACAGATACAGTAGAGGTCAGCTGCTTTTACTGCTTGTTGTAAATCCATTGTTAAATTCACAGAATGTCCATGCACACGTGTGTGGGTGTGTAGGAGTGGTCCATGCAAGGAAAGAACTGTGAATAAAACTATATCATGTGTTGTTTTCTGATAGTTTTACATTCTGACCTCTGATCAGTAGATTTTAATAAAACTATACCATGTGTTGTCTGATAGATATACATTCTGACCTCTGATCAGTAGAGTGGTGTCCATCTTTGAAGTTAATATCTTTATCCTTAGACCAGTCACTCTTCATGGAGACACAGCTGGGTACAGGAGACTCTGATCTCTGATGATCAACCCTGACAGGAAGATAAACAAGATAGGAAGGATATGTAAAGCTTGTCAGTAGTTGGTAGACATCAAAGTATGAAGCATTTAGATTTAACTCACAGCGTGACATTGCTAAATAGAGTTTCCCCATCTTCCCCACCATACTCCTACAATGTAAACCTGTATACTGCAGGGATTTCCACCAGGGTTAAATGCATTACTGCGTTTGTATGTGGATCTTTGTCATGTGACCAGGATTTGTTTTTAAATAGAGGAGGAAAATATCTGTTTTTCAAAAGATCAGGAGTCGTGTAGCTAAGGCATTAGGCGGATGGTGATCCACATGGTCCAAATCAGGAGGGGAAAAAGATAAAATGCTGTAGAGATGATTTAATTTACTTTAATTTAATTTGAAAAGGAACACATTAATATGAAACATTTAACACTGACCCCGTAGTTGGTTGACCAGGATCCATGTTTCTTCTTTGTAACTCACACTGGATGACAGTGTCTGATAAACAACAACAAAACAACAACATTTTAACCCTTAATCAGCCAAATGGTTATGTAGGAACAAAAAAGGTTAAAAGGGTGCATATTTCTGAAAGATGACTGCTCTGCTCTATCGCAGATCTCTGCCTAATCCAACACTTTTGGACTGTTCCTAGCCGTGTAGTCTGTGATTTATAAATCAACAGTGACCACTCAGCAAAACATTATCCTGTACTAATAATATTGGTAATAATGGTAATACATGGATAGTTGTGTAATGATAATGTGTGTATAATAATGGTAATAAAAAGAAAAAGTACATAGTTATTTCACTACTACATGGAATATGATGAAATGTAGATAATTATTTCAGTAATATTTATAATGATGGTAATTAAAAGTATAGGTGGTAATGCAATGAAAATATTATTTTCAGTAATTGTTATAATAAGACAACATTATGTAAATACTTATTTCAGTAACATATATAATAATGTAAATATAATGTAAATGTATTTCACTAAAAGATATAATATTATAAATATAAAGTACATGTATTTCACTATGATGTAAAAATAATGTAAATGTATTTCACGAAATATAAATAGTAAATGCATGTCATGTATCATGTGGTTGTCCGTGTGTCACTTGTGAGGACGTACACACGGACGCTCCTTATTACGCAGCAGAACCACAGAAAAAACAGATTCGTTTGAGGGTCAGCTTGGCACTTTTTACCACATTGCTCCCCTTGGTGTGTTTTCCTACATACAGTGTGTATACATAGGATGGTACTGAATAGATAAATGCTAATAAAATGTCAAATTGTCCCTGGAAGTCCCTCCAGGCCCATGAGGTACAGGGTTATTTCATTAATAAATAGTGACAATAATATGTAAATAGGTAAATAGTTATTTCAGTAATATGGTGATAATAGTAATCAAGTATATAGGCTAGTATATGCCATAGCTATTTCAGTGATATGAAAAGTCATTTCAGTACCTGCTCATGTTGTCAATTCTGAAGGTTTGCTTCTTCTGTTCTTTAACGCTCTGTTACCTGATGATGTGTGGAAGATATGACCTGAGAGAGGGGGGAGAGAGAGAGGGGGGAAAGAGAGAGGGGGGGGGCAAAGAGTCATCTTTATAGCTTTATGAGTTTATGATGATACAGTTTGTTAAGTACAAGGTACTCAAGTCACGTATCCATTCACGTCACCAAGGCGATGAGGGCCGGGGAAACATTCCACTGTCCATATTATGCACAAACAAATCCTCCTCCTACAGCACTGAAGTGTTGTTGATATCAACAACAACTCCTCCTTCTACAGCACTGAAGTGTTGTTAATACAAATAAGTAAATTCTCCTGCAAAAAAACCTCCTTTCAAAGGTGTGGTTCAACTTCCAGCAGGCCAAAGGGGAAGCTAAATATCTGACTTTTCAGAGCATGTTTGATTTAATTGATCAATCAATTGTGCTTGGATCAGTGGACTTAGTAACTAGATATGGTTTGTGTCTGGTTTGTGATATGATACCTCGGCATGAAACAGGAAATAATCAAAATAATGTATTTGGTTTAAATCAAATGATGGTAGTCAACAAGATGAATGTGCCACGATGGCAGCTTTATGAGCCAAGAATCCATGCACTGTTTTTACATCACGTTGTCGGTCATCAAGTGACTCCAGACGGTCTGGAAATTGCCTTCACACCAGATGAATCACCGTTTCATCTTGACGTTGAAGGACAACGTTTTTTCAAACAAGGTTCATATTTTAAGTTGCTATTACACAAAGTAAAAGAGTGTTCATTTTGTTTCATTTGCTGCTTGCTTTTGTTTTCGTTTTTAGATATTTTTGACTGGAGGCATTCGAACATGGGGCTATTTACTTATTTTGCAAAATTTGCATTGGCAAATTTGCATGGAATTTTTGAGTAGTATATATTATAGTCCTACTAGACCTCAACAAATTACATTTGACAGAATAGCAGCCGTCTATAGCATCCTCCTTTACAATGAGTAGATCCTGTGATCTTATGTGTCCAAACAGAATTCCCTGCGGTCTAGTATGCCCAATTAAAATGCCCTCACCCCCTGTCAAAAATAGAAAAAAAAGGAAAGCAGCAAATGAAAATACGTATAATTGTCTGTACAACCTAAACATTTACCTCAGCTTAAAATAATATACTAATACACACTGAACTCCTTAATTTAGAGTAACTAAATTGTAAAATGCTGTCACACTGTAATAATATAACCAATAATACCACTTACCAATTGCCATTGTGTTAAAACATTAGCCACAAAGTGGAGAAGGGGTCTTCCCATTGACCTATAGGGTTATGTGCTTTTAGAGTACATCCAATGAGACATTTGCTTCAAACTGTAAACAGTATGTTATGAGTCCTCATGTGACTACTTAAGGCACCACACTTGCCTCAAACCGTACACCTAAATGGATTTTCACCTGTCACTACAGCCTTTCCCACAAGCAGTGAAATAAATAACATGTGTGGTTATAGTTTTTATTGTGGAGTATAATGGGACAATATGCTGCGTACAATGTAATAATTACAACCCATAACACGGGGGAAAAATAGGTCAGAGTCACTTGCACAATGACCAAATCTTAAGTGAAAATGAATGTACACTGGTTTTCCCTGACATGGAAAACCACTGCATTGTCACATTAAGTGGTCTTAACATTCTGTGACATATGTCAGGGAGATGTTTATGCACTCGAGTTATGTGACACTGTAACTTAAAAAAGCAGCAAAAAAAACATAAAAAACAAGTGCTGTATACACTCGATTTAGTCCCACTGATTCATCAATTCAGTTATTTGTCTTACTAAAAGCTTTACTGCAGATATCAATTATTTGACTTTCTCTCCAGTGTGAATTCTCCTGTGTTTTTTTTAAGGGTGGACATTTGAGAGAAGTGTCGTCCACATTGATCACATCAACATGGCTTGTCTCCGGTGTGAATTTTCTGGTGTTTTTTTAGGGTCAGACTTTTGAGAGAAGCAGTGCCCACACTGATCATTTGCCTCATGTTACAGGTCAGTGCCCACACTGATCATTTGCCTCATGTTACAGGTCTGACACGGAATAAACCAGCCACTGTATCATATTCAGGGGTTGACACTAAGGTCTCTGAGGAACTTGCCCATCGGGCAAGTGCAAGACAGGTTCTACTTGCCCTCAGCTCATGGTCACTTGCCCCGCAAAAATATATTGTAAATTTTGCAGATGTAACTCTTGAGAGTGTAAAAATGAAACCAAATGGGGTCCATTTGGTTTCATTTTTACACTCTCAAGAGTTAAAATTCATTATCTTAATTAGCCCAGGGGCCTATTTCACGAAAGGTGGATTAGGGAAAAAGCCAGGATTTAACTGATATCCCGGTTTATTATATCCTGGATTAGCGTTCATTCGGTTTCATGAAAACTGGTTAATCTTGCCAGATTAACTTGACCAGTTAACCTGGATATGTTGAGGCTTGATTTGGTTTCATGAAAGCAATGCCACATTAGTTCCCATGGAAACTAATGCTATGGACTTAGCCTGCTCCGGACCAGGCTAACAGTCAGGTTTAACCTAATCCTGATGTCTTTACTGGGCATTAGACAGTCAATCTGATTACAAACCAATGAGTTTTAACACTTCTTCAATTATTAAAGGTTTATGTTGCCTTATTTATCAGTCTGCAGTCATATTGCAGATCAATAAATAACACCATATTGGTCATTAAAGAAAAAAAAAGTATATTCCAAAGAACTATACAGTACATACAGTACAGTACAATACAGTGTGGTACAGTATGGCACAGTGCAGTATGGCACAGTACAGTATGATGCAGTACAATACAGTGAAGTACAGTGTGGCACAGTACAGTATCGTACAGTACAGTATGATACAGTAAAGTACCACCTTGTGCTTTCCTGTACTGCATCATACAGTACTGTACCACAATGCTCTGTACTGTACTCTATGCACTGTACTGTATCATACTGTATCATACTGTATTGCACCACAATGCACTGTATTATATTCTATGCTCTGTACTGTATCATACTGTACTGTACATACTGTACTATACTGTACTGTGAGTACAGTACTGTGTCATACAATACTACATATTGTACTGTGTCATAAGTTCATAAAGTTACTGGTATAAATAATTGCATTGAAAATAAATAAAAAATGATTACTTTTAAGGATTCCATTTAAAAATATGAGGATTTTTATTCAGGATTTCAATTCAAATATAGCAAAAATAGACACTCTACAAGCTCTATTTTTGGCAATGGCAGTAATATGCATTGTGGCCCCTCTTGAATGAGTGTGGAAATACATGTATCTATTATGGCATCAGTATTTGTCTTAGAAGATTAAGTCATTGTATCAACGTAGCAGTAAGTCTGTGGGATAGATGGAAGTTCTTCTACTAAGATATACAGAATAAGGAGGCGGTAGTGCAACTATTAAGGATGCTGGCTTCCATAACACCCCACGAAGAAGAAGGATCAGTGATTCTGCCTTCTACCAAAGGGGTCTAGAAAGAAAAAGCCAAGCTGTTTTTTTAGCCAGGCTTGACTATCCTGGCTTGCTAAATCCTCCCATTTTATATTAAGCCTTGCTTGGCTTTAGTGGAACAGAATAAACCAGGCTCTACAGACCAGGCTTTAATAAGCCTGGTTTTGGCTTAAATCCCCGATTTGCTAATCCACCTTTCGTGAAATACCCCCCAGGTCTACACAACTAGAGAATGTAGAAGATTCGGTCATTTTTATGTGTACCGTATGTTAATTTGCCTGTTTTGTTTCCCAAATCCAGCCTGGAATTGTGGATAGCTAGAAAGCAGGGAAAGACACAGAGGCAGAGTGCAATGACTGCCTTCAAGACAAATTTATCTTGTGTTGTGTTATAGTGCACTAAGTTGCACACTTGCCCGATCGGGCAACCAGCTAGCAGTCTTCACTTGCCCGACCATTTTTTTTACTTGCCCCGGGCAAGCGGGCAAGTGTTAGTGTCAAGCCCTGATATTTAATTTTTACTTCTGTAAAACAGAAGGAAACTAAGGGCACACTGTTTACTGTACTGCACAGAACAACATGTTGCATTTGAAGTATACACTTCCTGTTTAGCCATGTAACCAGTCTTTGTTTTCTTTTAACAGATACCTTTCTTTTACAGATAATAATGTATAACGTATAACTATCCTGAGATTAATATAAAAGGAAAACAATTATTAACCAAATTCCACATTCTCGAATATTCTTAATATATGTGCCATTACATTAGGCCTTTCACTTTTTGTCAATACCACCAAGGGCCTTTTTAAGTAACATCTGTAATTTTAAACACACACACTTTCATATCAGCAAACATTCATATTTATGTACCAACTTCTCTTTCATATTAGCAAACATTCACAGGGGTTGACACTATAGGTCTCCGAGGCACTTGCCCATCGGGAAAGTGCAAGTCAGGTTCTACTTGCCCTCAAGTCATGGTCACTTGCCCTCCAAAAATATATTGTGAATTTTGCATTTTGTTTACTTTCTACTTGGGTGCTTTAAATCAGGGGTTTTCAACATGTGGTCCCTGAGAGGGTTCCAGGGGGTCCCCAGCTAAGTTGGTTAACCAGATGTAACTCTTGAGAACGTAAAAATGAAACCAAATGGACCCTTGCGGGTCCATTTGGTTTCATTTTTACACTCTCAAGACTTAAAATTCATCATCTTAATTAGCCCAGGTCGCAATGACCACCTTCAAGACAAATTTATCTTGTGTTGTGTTATAGTGCACTAAGTTGCACAGTTGCCCGGTCAGGCAACCAGGTAGCAGTCTTCACTTGCCCCACCATTTTTTTTTACTTGCCCCGGGCAAGCGGGCAAGTGTTAGTGTCAAGCCCTGAGACATGTCCTGATCATTTCTATAATCTGCATGAAACTGCATGAAACTGTAAACCACCCTGTAAACCACCTCAAACGTGAGACAGATCAACTGACTGTCATATTTTCATTACATTTCCTTACATTGTACACCCTTAACTGGGGCTATAATAATGACATTTACCTGTAAAACAGAAGGAAAGGGCACACTGTTTACTCCCTTAACTGGGGCTATAATAATGACATTTACCTGTAAAACAGAAGGAAAGGGCACACTGTTTACTGTACTGCACAGAACAACACGTTGCATCTGAAGTATACACTTCCTGTTTAGTGATGTAACAAAGTGCTTTGCTGCCAGTGTAACTCCCTAAAGCCCAAGCGCCCTCTACTGTCGGGAGTTGGTGCTACACTCACACTGTAGCCTACACAGCCTTGTAAACCAGGGGTTTTCAACCTTTTTGACTCCAGGGACAACCATTTATTCAGCATTTGAGCCACGGACCACCATTTGATGACATTTTCACCCCAAAGACCTAAAATTAAAGAATTCTTTTGATTTTGTCCACAATTCCAGGCTGTATTTTTCCAACAAAACAGTGTAAACTTCTTAATTAAGTGGTGCTAATAGTTTAACTCTTGAGAGTGTGAAAATGAAACCAAATGGACCCGCAAGGGTCCATTTGGTTTCATTTTCACATTCTCAAGAGTTACATCTGGTTAACCAACTTTCCATCATTTAGCCTGGGGAGCCCCTGGAACCCTCTCAAGGACCACTGGTGGTCCCCACTCCCCGGACCACCTGTTGAAAACCCCTGTTGTAAACAGATCGTATGAGCCCTCGTGTGACTCAATTAAGGCACCACAGTTGCCTCAAACACACATTGTGGGTTATATTTTTATTGTGGAGTGTAATAGAACACTGCAACATACAACAGTCCATGTAACAGAGGGACAAAATAGCTCAGAGTCGCTAAATGAATATAAAGGTTTATTAAGCTCAAATAATACAATAAAACTGGGATGTCTATGAAAAAACACTGCATTGTCACATTAAGCAGTCACTCTGTGATGTGATATCCAGGAGATGTTTATACACTTGAACACTTGATACACTTGTTTTTGGACCTCCAATAGGGCTAAATTAAGGGAAGGAGTCAAAGTAGGAATAACATGCCATTTTAATAGTTTAGTGTTTTTTGTGCTTTCACGTGTGTTTTCTATTCCCACAAATTAGCTAGTTTGAACATTCAGTATTTCACATCATATAGGCGCTTTAATGTAAATTGCTCTCATGACAGCTTGTTTGATTTTGGCCTCATAATGATGTCATCAATGCACCCTGCTTTGTATAAACCCGTCTCTCCTTCAGTCTTCAGTTCAGAAATTGCAGTTCCACTTTGCTTATAGTGTCCACCATTGACATTGATTTCCCAAGTTGACATGGGATTTAAACAAGCCTGGTTTTACTACTATATTATACTACTGTATTATATCCTCCAAATCAGCTACAACGTAAACCGTCCATAAATAAATGACAAGAACTGGCTATGTCAGTGGTGACATATACAATATGACATTAAATATTAAAAATAATTTTAGGAAACCATGTTATTCCTCCGTTAAGAAGATGTGCAGTGGGTCCACTAACTGTAGACAGTATATGGATCCTTTGCTGGGTGTTGAGTAGAGGTATTACAGTGGAGGCTGACATATTGGATGAAATTGGTGCATTAACAAGTACACAAAGTTGAGGCGTTTATAGCACTGGTCAGATCATGTAAAGGTTCTGTGAATAAAAAATGAAACAAACAATGGCTACTGGTGTGGCATTGGACAATAAGGACAAATCTTCTATTGTTGTGAAGGAATGTGCAACACTGCACTGCAGGTGTGTGAAGTGACTTTGAGTGCTATCATCCAATCACAACGTGACCATTAACAGGTGATTATCATCGTTTAGTATCATAATAATTTGAAAGGGAGTCAACACCTGAGTGCTGCTCAACCCTTCATAACAATAGTAGCTGTTGAGCAATGGAGGAACAACATCTTTCTACATTATGTGAAGAGACTCACTGCACCATTAATTATTTTCTACATATTGTTCACAAAACATTTAACCCCCGACCCGCAAACATGCCTGAACCTATCTCTAACCCCCATCCTCACCATAACCCAGGGGTGGGCAATTATTTTTCCCAAGGGGCCAAATGAGATACATCAAATATTGTGTGCAAGTAAAGGCTGAACTAAAGTCTGCGTAATATTCACTTAATTTCAAGATAAAAGTATCAACCATTTTGACACCAGGGCCCACTATTTATTCAGTATTTGAGCCACGGACCACCATTTGATGACATTTTAGCCCCACAGATCCCAAAGCTTTCTTCAAGATTTCTTTTGTTTTTGTCCACAATTCCAGGCTGGATTTGGGAAACAAAACAGGATAACAAAAATGACCATTCTCTTACATTCTCTGATTGAATGTGTATACTTTGGGCTAATTCAGATGATGAATATTTTAACTCTTGAGAGCGTTTAAATGAAACCAAATGGACCCTTGCGGGTCCATTTGGTTTCATTTATACACTCTCAAAGAGTTACATCTGGTTAACCAACTTTCCATATTTAACTGGAACTCTCTCAAGGACCACTGGTGGTCCCCGGGCCGGTCAGAGTCAGCCAAAGGGCCGCATTTGGCCCCCGGGCCGCATGATGCCCAGGTATGCCATAACCGCAAGCACGTTGCACTTGATAGTGGATTTCCCGCGCAAGGAAAGAACAGATTCCAGCACCTCACTCAATGTGCAGGTTTCAATTACTATTAGAATAATCAAACATTGACGGATGAGGAGACATACAGTACAGATCTACAGCAGGGTTTTTCAACCACCAGTGGTCCCTGAGAGGGTTTCAGGTGGTCCCCAGCTAAGTTGGTTAACCAGATGTAACTCTCGAGAGCGTAAAAATGAAACCAAATGGACCCTTGCGGGTCCATTTGGTTTCATTTTTACGCTCTCAAGAGTTATAATATTCATCATCTGAATTAGCCATTTTGGAATGAATGTTTTGCTTGTTTTGTTTCCCAAATCCAGCCTGGAATTGTGGAGGAAAGCAAAATAAATGTTTAGTTTTGGGGTCTGTGCGGCTAAAATGTTCTCAAATGGTGGTCCGTGGCTCAAATCCTGAATAAATGGTGGTCCCTGGGATGAAAAAGGTTGGAAACCCCTGATCTACAGTACAAGCTGGAAACAGGTTGTGAGCTTCACTTTTATGTGACGCTGCAAGTAGTATGATCAGCTATGGGTAGTAAGTAGCAAAAGGTGATTTTTGAAGAAAACGCAGATATACAGTAAGTATAAGTAAATGTGAAACACATTTGGATTAGTTACTGTATATGCTCTAATCTAGATGAAGTGTCCTGTTGGAGTTATACTGCCACCGAGAGGCCGAAGTACAAGGTGGAGTTTCTTCTTTGGCCTGCAGGCAGGCAGGCAATTTACAATGTAGTGGTCATTTATAATAGGGGTTTTCAACAGGTGGTCCGGGGACCACCCGTGGTCCCTGAGAGGGTTCCAGGTGGTCCCTAGCTAAGCTGGTTGACCAGATGTAACTCTTGAGAATGTAAAAATGAAACCAAATGGACCCTTGCGGGTCCATTTGGTTTCATTTGTACACTCTCAAGAGTTAAAATAATCATCACCTTAATTAGCCCAAGTCTACACAACTAGAACATTAATGGTCATTTTGATTTGTATGTTTTACTTTGATTCCGAAATCCCGCCTGGAATTGTGGATAAAAGCAAAAGAAATCTTTAGTTTTTTGATCTGTGGTGCTAGTACAACGTCACCAAATGGTGGTCCGTGGCGCAAGTGCTGAAGAAATAGTGGTCCCTGGGATCAAAAAGGTTGAAAACCCCTGATTTATAAGACAAAAAACATGGAGTCACATCCCTTATAAAGTCTAGTTTATCATGAATCATACAGAAACTACGGACATATATATCTATATAATGAAACTATTCATATACAGTACCGGTATACACACTGTGATTGGTTCAGAACTGTCCCTCATCCAAGATTAATTAATGTCCAGCGTCCAGACGGACCGGACTGCCACATGGACACAGGGGTGGACAGTGCTGTCCTCTTCATAATAAATACACACATGTATAGGCATTACACAAATAACATTGTTATTTCATGATAATAACATTATATAAAAAACTAATTATCATGTCGGGTCGCTACCGAACGGACCAGCTCAGGTTTGGGTAGAGTTTAAGACCTCTATAGGATCTCTATGGCTAAATACAGATAATTCTGGAATGTCCTTGACATTCATGAAACAGTTTGATCATCAAACAGTTTTGTTTCTCAGAAAACTATCAGGATTTAAGAAAAAAACATTTTTCACATCTGATCTATAGCTCTCTATGTTTTCATCTATAACAATAGAGACAAAGCAAACATTAAGATCAAATGAGCATTTTAATATACAAATATACATGTTCCCTTTCTGTGTTTCTTGAGTTCATTTTCCTCCAAACAGAAGTGTGTTTTACAACAGGGTTCTCAAAGTGGCTCCTAAAATGATACTTTTCATTTACAAAATGCACTGAGGTGTTCAAAACAACATGCATCAAAATATCATGTGCTTAACTACAGTTTAAAATGGCATTTGGTCCAACATTCTGATTAAACAACAAAGAAATGTTGAATTCAGTGAAACAGTAATGTTGTTCATTACATTGTTAAACACTGAGGAGCCTTTGTGTGTGTGTGTGTGTGTGTGTGTGTGTGTGTGTGTGTGTGTGTGTGTGTGTGTGTGTGTGTGTGTGTGTGTGTGTGTGTGTGTGTGTGTGTGTGTGTGTGTGTGTGCCACAACCGCATTACACACTCTACTATACACATTATGCTACAGTACTACATGTAGCTCCTCCTCTATCTGACTCACAGACACACTGAGGAGCCAGGCCCCACAAAGAACCCAACATAGAGAGGTTGAGTGAACGTGGACTGGAAGGTGTGCAGGTGTGTGAGTGTGTCAGAGGACACTGTGTAGAAGGACACAGTGCCAGCAGCATGGTCTACATACACTGATACTCTGTTGGAGGAGGATGAGCAACTGACAGGGAGGTCAGTGCGATTCATATTGTGCCACACTCTGTAGTTTTTATCACCACCACCACCAAACAGACTCCATGATTTATTATTGAATCCAAACTCACTGTCATCACCCTGTCTGTTGATATCTGTGTGTGTCACTGCTACACCAACATATCCACTACACTGTACCTCACAGTACCAGCGTCCACTCAGTGCCTCTCTACACATCACCTGGGGCTTGTCCTTAAATCTGTGTGGATGATGAGGATACTTCTGATCCACTCCCACATGCATCACCTTCCTGTTGTTCTCAGACAGAGAGAGTTCACTGTGTGCTGTGGTTGGATCCAGTGTGAGTTCACACACATCTGGTAGAAGAACAACATACAATACACACCATTTTACAATCACACAATAATAATACAGAGACAGGCGGCCATCAGTAAGCCAATAGAGTCTCAGCCAATAGGTGGTAGGCGGTCGCGACTCATTTGCTATCTGCCACGACTCATTTACTGCCATCAATCATGGCCGTCTGCCTCGGTTGCAAAAATTTCACCTTTCCTGCATATAGTATGGAAGTCTAAAGCACGGCCTACTGCCGTGTTTTCCACATATGGGAACCACATATGGAATACACACCCAAAAAACATCCCTGCAGTCCACATCAACTGCGTTACGTATTACGTTGTGTATTAAGTTGCATATTATTTTAATGTTCTTGCACAAATCCTCAGAACGACATTCAGAGCTCAGTCGAGTCGAGCAGCAGAAAGAAGAGAAAAAGAAAATATTTGGTTCACCTCTACTCAGCTTCTTCAATAAGGTAAGGGTTGTTTCATAGCCTTTAAATTATAAGAAGCAAAGGAACTATCCTGACGGCTTTACAACTGCTGCTTTTAGATGAGAATATATGAATATATGATATAGCCTATAGTACACTGTATATAGCCTGCCACACATTTCCTGACTTGCGTGTAAACAATGTGTAGCCGATGTAATGAAAGATAAATGACTTTGTAGTATCTGATCAGCTGACCACAGAAGTAATTTCCCCATTGATTCATAGACTTTTCAAAAATGTTTTACTATTACGCCGTGGACAAAGACAACCTCGTTTGTGAGAAATTAATGACATTAACGCAATATTTCATACAATATCTAATTATTAATACTAGGACCTTACCCGTTGTGAATATATGAACACCAAATGATCTACAGTGTGGTTAATGTGATTTAATATCAATACCAATAATGTATTTTGATGAAGTACTGCTGTAGTTGTGGATACTTGATCATGGGAAAAGGGGAAGCAGTCATAGCAAAGCAAGGTGCACAGTTAACTGGTGATACATATTTTGGTTGCATTAAAGTAGGTGTTTGTGTGATCATGAAACCACTGGTTTAGAAAGTGGAGGATGGTGAGTCTTAGTAAGCACACACACACACACACACACACACACACACACACACACACACACACACACACACACACACACACACACACACACACACACACACACACACACACACACACACACAGACACACACGCACACACACCGTCGTGTCGCACGCTGTGTGCTTGTGTTTCCAGGGACCACCAAACGGAACAGTCCCTAAGGGGTGATCCTGATCTTTCCTGGGTACCTTTTAATGTGTACAGTAGCCCACTTTTATATCAATGCTATACCACCGCGGTCTGCGCACAGCGAGGGCAGAAAACTCCGAACACATTTCAGTTCAACAGTTCCCAAGAAGACTATAGCCTGGATCTGTACATAAAGTGGGTGTCTGTCGCTCCCTTGTCCCTTCACGTAGCATAAATCCCATGGCCGCGTCCTGCTGCTCCTCTATTGTGTAACAGCACTCGCACAGCCGACACACTGCGAGGCAGATAATCGAGGCTATGTTTTTTTCTTGATTGAAAAGAAAAGCCAAACGATTTATTTTGCTTTTGTCTGAATTTCGGAAACAAAACAGTCAAACTGCCAAAGATTTACATGTGGTTAAGCAACTTTCCTAAATTTAGCCTGGGGACCAGCTGCAATCCTCTCAAGCAACTGTCCATCATTTAGCCTGGGGACCACCTGGAATCCTCTCAAGGACCACGCGGATCACTGGTTGAAAACCACTGTTTTAAGCCATTATGCACGTCCCTACTATTGTGTAACAGCACTCGCACAGCCGACACGCCGCGAGGCAGATAATCGAGGCTATGTTTTTTTTCTTGATTGAGCAGCAGAGCAGGCAATGCAAGGCGTTGAGCGAGGGTCGGCGATTCGTTGTAGTCGTTGCGCTCGTGTCTCACTCGTGTCCATTGCGCTAGCGTCTCACTCGTGTCCATGCGCTTCTATTCCCCGCAATGATATTCCATGTTGGGTCGTTGTGACTTGTGTGATAGGGGGCGGGTTGCTTCCTGCATATAAAGCTAATGGGGAAATTGTCATGCACAAATTCATTATTCATTATTAATCAACGATGTGTTAATTTGGCAAAAGGGCTTCGTCACTCTCTTCATGATATTATGGTGAACGGCTGTGTGAAAACTTACAGCGATTGATGGTGCCATCGCGGAGTTACGCGTGTTTCAGACATTCATTCATTCATTCAGACGGACGGACAGACAGACATTTCCTGGATTATAGTATGGATAGTATGGATGAAACAGCAGGTTAGAATGCTTTTTGTTTTGTTTTTCTTCTTGCAAATTATTTAATTGTCCCAAAACATTGTGTTTGTTGAATGATTTGTTGATTTGTTGAATGATTTGTTGATTTGTTGAACGATTTGTTGATGATGCGGGACTGTGCAGCTGTGCAACCAAATGTGCTTTTAACATATTTATATGCTAATATATTTTAATGTATGGCATATAAATATTCTAATGAAGACACAGTGTTCCATTAAACCCCTATCGCAGTGCCTTTTCCACATAGCAGAAATTGTAATACAAAACCTAAACGTAGCCTATGTGCTTTTATTAAAACCACATGAAATGAGTGTAGATTCTAGTTTAGATTTAGATCGATTCTACCTGAATCTAATAATGATGCTGATGTGCTAGACTATCACAAGCTGAGCTGTCAACCTGTCCCCAACACCCAAAGAGACAAACCCAGATGTTAATGCATGGCTGAGCTGCAGAATCTGGATAAAATTGATTGTTCCTGTCTGTGCACACACATACCTGCAAAAATGTGCATGTACAAGTGTGCTTTGCATGTGTTTTCACTGCAACATGAAAATCAACTTTCTTTGTGACTTGTAATCCTCAAGAAACTCCTCTAGAAACTACAACAGAACTAGGGGAAATCTTTGTGTGAAGAGGTGAAAACAAAGGCAAAGCATGCGCATACCTACCTAAAACCTATAGCTTACACTATGTATGATTCTTGATGACTATTTCTGTGTATTTGTTATTGCTTAGTGTAAGTCACTCTGGATGAACCCATTTTGAACATGAATCCCTTTTGGTGTTTTAAGCATTGTGTTAATATGCTTAATATATTATTGATGCTTTAGGCATCAAAGCTTGTAGATCTGCTATTTTCGATAAAAAAAAAATGAAAATGTGGCACAATTCATTGCATATATTTTCTGTCACTGTAAATATTTTTAGCTCAAATATTTGCTTCTGGAAGGTCCCTGGAACTACATATTTTCAGATGGGTGTCCACAGCCAAATACAATAATAATGATAATTCTGGAACTCCTTGACATTAAATAGTTTACTGACATGAACAGGTTTTACTGAACAATCATTTTAGAAGGCAAATGCCTACATTTTAAATTGTATTTGGAGGTATGCTAGTGTTCACATAATGTATTAGTCTACAAGTTATGGTTATTACAATTCATTCACAGTAGGATATGAATGAGTTAATAATGTCACATGCTGATATAGATATGAGCTGCTCATCTAAACCAGTGCTTCTCTAACGTTTTTTGTGCAAAAGACCCTGCATTTACAGTATTCACATTCTAAAAACAGCAGATGCACATGCTCTCAGCATGTCATTGTGACACAAACTGAGCTTGTATATTTGTTTGAAGAGCCAATAGATAAAGTTGTTAAAGGTAGGGTAAGTGATTTGAAATTCATCGTGTAGTACCAGCCTGGTGCACTAGGGGCGCCCAAGAGTAGCTACACTATGTGAACCTGCTGCTTGATCCTGGTTGGACGAGAATTCACCCTCCAACTGGGGAACTTTTATTAGCTCCTCTGCTAACGTGGATCTGCGTTAACCTGCTAACCTTATAGCATTTTAACAGAAAAAAAATTGGGGTGATATCTGACAAAAGTGAAATCACTTCCCCTACCTTTAAATTATTACAATGTATTAACACATTTTACTACAGAACACCTGGAAGCCTTAAAAACCCTGGGGGTCCATGGACCACACTTTGTGAACCACTGCTCTAAATGATTTGATTGAATTATGAAAGAAACTGAACAGAAACTTACATTTCTTCAGTCCTGGTGTCAGCATGTTCTCTCCACCGTGGTCCACCCTGGAGTTGGAGGAGAGACAAAGTCACACCTAAATATTCTCTATGATAATACAAACAATTATTGATAAGGATTTTACACCATTAAACATCAAACAATACTGAACAGCATCATAGTATGACTGAGAACATTGTTCTGACCAAAATGGTGTGTTGGTCTTTGTCTCACACACACAGTGTTGAACTGTGAACTTATTTCTGTAACACACACACACACACACACACACACACACACACACACACACACACACACACACACACACACACACACACACACACACACACACACACACACACACACACACACACACCAGGTCCCTCATACCTCAGAGTGTCCAGTCTGTAGTGTGGATCCTTCACAACAGCAGAGAGCATCGCTTCTCCTGATTCTCCTGGATGATTGAAGGTCAAGTTCAACTCTCTCAAATGGGAAGGGTTGGAGCGCAGAGCTGAGGTCAGAGAAGAACAGCCTTTCTCTGTGACCAGACATCCTGACAAACTGCGCGCACGCACGCACGCACGCACGCACGCACACACACACACACACACACACACACACAAACATACACGTGCACACACACACACGCGCGGTGAGAAGTTTCACAATGTTGCATGTTGTTCTATTTATTTAAAAGCGCATTATGCTTAACTTAAACCCAGTTATACTGACTTGAGAGTCTCCAACATGCAGTGTGGACTCCCCAGTCCCAAAGCCAGGAGTTTGATTCCAGAGTCCTGAAGGTCATTATTGCTCAAGTCAACTTCTCTCAGACTAGAGCTGGAGCTGAGAGCTGATGATAACTCCTGACAGCATCTCTCTGACAGGTTACAGCCACTCAGCCTGAAGAAACATTATTCATTAGATATTCTGTTTAATAAATTTCAATAATATATCAAATGTATCTGTATTAATCAGTGGACCTACAGAGCTTTATTTGACTCTTTGAGCACAGGCAGTAGCCTCAGAAGAGCCTCCTCTGAAGCAGAGTATTTCTTCAGGTCAAACAGGTCCAGTTTCTTTTCTGAAGACAGTAACATGAAGACCAAAGCTGACCATTGAGCAGGAGAGAGCTTGTCTTTGGATAGACGTCCTGACGTCAGGTACTGTTGGATGTCCTCCTCTAGAGAATGATCATTCAGCTCATTCAGACAGTGGAACAGGTTGATGCTTCTCTCTGGGGATGGATTTTCTCGGATCTTCTTCTTGATGTATGTGATGGTTTTATGATTGGCCTGGATGATGTTTTCTGTCTGCATCAGCAGCCTTTGTAGGAGTTTCTGATTGGTGTCCAAAGAGAGTCCCAGAAGGAAACGCAGGAACAAGTCCAGGTGTCCATTTGGACTCTGTAAGGCCTTGTCCACAGCGCTTTGGTAGAGGTCATTTAACTTAGGTTTGGGTGTAAATACCTTGGACCAGTTTGAGGTTGTGTGTGGTCCTGTCAGTATGTTGACATCATGCTGGAGAAAGGAGACAAAGACATGAAGAGCAGCCAGAAACTCCTGGACACTCAGATGGACGAAGCAGAACACTTTGTCCTTGTGCAGCCCTCTCTCCTGTTTAAAGACCTGTGTAAACATTCCAGAGTACACAGAGGCGTCTCGGACATCAATGCCACACTCTCTGAGGTCTGCTTCATAGAAGATCAGGTTTCCTTTCTCTAGCTGTTCAAACGCCAGTTTTCCCAAAGCCAGAATGACCTTGGTATTCTCTGGAGTCTCCTCAGAATGTGTCTGAGCTCCATTGTGATATTTCACACTCTTCTGTCTGAACAGAACCAGCAGGAAGTGGAGGTACATCTCGGTCAGGTACTTTGGCAGCAATGCGTTCACGTCTGTCTTCAACAGGTCTTCTAGAACTGTGGCGGTGATCCAGCAGAAGACCGGGATGTGACACATGATGTGGAGGCTTTTCGATTTCTTGACATGGGAGAAGATTGGGCCTGCCTTCTTCTCATCCCCAAATCTCTTGACAAAGTACTCCTCCTTCTGCGGATCAGTGAATCCTCGCACCTCTGTCACCCTGTCAACATAATTGGCTGGGATCTGATTGGCTGCTGCAGGTCGTGTGGTTATCCAGATGCGAGCAGAGGGAAGCAGGTCACCTCTGATGAGGTTTGTCAGCAACACGTCCACTGTGGTTGGCTTGGTGACATCAGTTACAATCTCAGTGGTCTGGAAGTCAAGAGGAATCCTCAGTTCATCTAATCCATCGAGGATGAACATGACTTTGAACTCGTTCAAGCTGCAGATGAGTGGTTTCATGATCCCACCAAAGAAATGCTGAATGAGTTCCACCAAGCTGTACTCCTTCTTCATCATCGGGTTCAGCTCTCGGAAAGTGAGTGGAAACAAGAAGTGGACCTTCCGGTTGGATTTGTCTTCTGCCCAATCTAGAGCGTACTTCTGAGTTAACACCGTTTTACCGATGCCGGCCACGCCCTTTGTCATCACCGTTTTGATTGGCCCATCTTGTCCAGGTAAGGGTTCGTACATGTCTTCACAGCTGACTGACGTCTCTGGTCTGGCTGGTTTCCTGGATGCTGCTTCAATCTGTTTGACTTCATGTTCTTTATTGACGTCTCCACTGCCTCCCTCTGTGATGTAGAGCTCTGTGAAGATCTGCTTCAGAAGGGTTTGGGTTCCCTCTTTAGTGATCCACTCAGACACATTCTGACACTTCTTCTTCAGATAAGACTTGAGTTTTCGTTGACTGACAGGAGCAAGAGTTTCTACATGACCAAAGAACAGAAGTCATTGGTGAGTGTATATAGTGAGGGGAAGTTATGACAATCTGATAACTAAATCGTTACCAAGTTTTTTTTTTTTTTTTCAAATGGTTTCTAATAACATACTACAATATTGAAGTTCAACATCAATGCGAAACCTCATAAAACCAGATCAAAGTCGGGCTACTAGTCACTACAGTAGAGGTATCAAACTGTACCCGAACCCGACCGGGCCCAACCCAACGTTTTCGGGGCGAGCCGAGACCCAAAATATGCTAATTATTTGGGGTGGGCCAAGTTCTGTGATTTTATTTTATTTTTTTAATTCAATAAGGGCCATAAACATGAAAACGAGATGTAATGAAGGTTGTTTACCTCGGCAAAGAAGATAGAACGTAACTTGTTTACTCCAATGATTAATATACTTCGGTCGATGCTAACCAAAATATCATCTTCGGCTAATGTTGGGATTGTTCTCTTGTAAATAATGTACAAAATACAAGGCATTTATTTTGGCATTTTAGCATCATAGTGTAACAGAGATTACTTAGTGAGTTCCACTTGCTCCACCAGTAAGGACGTTTCTTATTGGTTAGTGGGCGGCACCTCATTGAATAACACTGGTCTCCACCTTAGAGTGGTGTCAGTCTAATGTGAGCCATGCCCATGGTAAGATGTGTTCCTCAGCACACTATATTTATAACATGAGTTTGTCTGTTACTGGGATGAATATTAGTTTCTAACATGCTTAATATACCAACACAGACTAGTGATGTTCTGTACATTTCATTTTAAGTAGTTATTGTAAACTGTTCATAAAAAAATGCCTGTTGATTCTATTATAGACATGCTGAGGATTGGGTGTGTAACACAGACAGAAGCTGATGTGATACGTCTGTGTGTTTTACCAGGTACATTGTGTTATTTGTTCAAAAAAGATCGTATTGTATTAATTGTGGTCAGTCTAATGTGAGCCATGCCCATGACATGCTGAGGATTGGGTGTGTAACACAGACAGAAGCTGATGTGATACGTCTGTGTGTTTTACCAGATAAACTGTCAACAAAGAGAGAAGTCGTCTGTATCTTCATTCCACAAAACACAACGCAGATCAGACGTTACAATAGCAATCCCTCAATAATGTGTGTAAGGCTGATGGCCTGTCTGTTGTTGGCCGATGGGAAGGAAGTGACCCAATGGAGCCATGGCAATGGATTCAAAGGCACAGTCACACATATATAGGCATATGACTGCTAATGTGATTTTTTGGTTTTTAGACCGATCAGTCAATAAATGAAAATAAATGGCACTCTGGGGCAAATGGGTGTGCTACAGGCTGGCAAAATGGCTCTAATCTGTGTATGAATTTATATTCATCTTGTGATAGGAGATTCACACACAGGACTTACAGAGTGGACACATTTATTTTAGCAATACGCATGCTTAGGCTCATTCACACATGACAAACTAGCATGTTCTGACATGATTCCTACTGAAAAGCCACAGAGGCAGCCATCAGACACAGGCAGAAACATGCAGAACAGGTGGAATATCTATGTGTTTGATAGTACTGTATAGTATTGGATAGTATTGATAGTATTTGTCTTCTTAGTATTGTAACCACCGCACATCGGTACAGAAAGTCTACATTTCTATCTAACATTTCTAACATTTCTAACAGTCTAACATTTCTATTCCTATTTCGATACTTATATTCGATATTCTTCCCCTTGACATACCACCACTATGGTTTGCCATGTTTCATTCAGTAGCACATACAGTATGACTATGGTGATAGTGACTATAATAGAAATACTATTAAATGAGCTATTTACTGGACGATACTACCTACAAACTAAACAACTATATATATATATATATATATATATATATATATATATATATATATATATATATATATATATATATATATATATACAGTGCATCCGGAAAGTATTCACAGCGCTTCACTTTTTCTACATTTTGTCATGTTACAGCCTCATTCCAAACTGTATTAAATTAATCTCTTACCTCAAAATTCTACACAAAATACTCCATTATGACAATGTGAAAAAAGTTTTTTTTGACATGTTTTGAATTTATTAAAAATAGAAAACAAAAACATCACATTTACATAAGTATTCACAGCCTTTGCCATGAAGCTCAAAATTGAGCTCAGGTGCATCTTTTTTCCACTGATCATCCTTGAGATCTTTCTACAGCTTAATTGGAGTCCACCTGCAGTAAATTCAGTTGATTGGACATGATTTGGAAAGGCACACACCTGTCTATATAAGGTCCCACAGTTGACTGTGCATGTCAGAGCACAAACACCAAGCATGAAGTCAGAAGAACTGTCTGTAGACCTGCGAGACAGGATTGTCTTGAGGCACAAATCTGGGGAAGGATACAGAAAAATTTCTGCTGCTTTGAAGGTCCCAATGAGCACAGTGGCCTCCATTATTCGTAAATGGAAGACATTTGGAACCACCAGGACTCTTCCTAGAGCTGGCCGGCCTTCTAAACTGAGCGATCGGGGAAGAAGGGCCTTAGTCAGGGAGGTGACCAAGAACCCGATGGTCACTCTGTCAGAGCTCCAGCGTTCCTCTGTGGAGAGAGGAGAGCCTTCCAGAAGGACAACCATTGAACTCTTTGGTGTGATGAGCGGTGCCTGGTTTCCTCCAAACATGGCGCCTGGCATTCACACCAAAGAGTTCAATCTTTGTCTCATCAGACCAGAGAATTTTGTTTCTCATGGTCTGAGAGTCATTCAGGTGCTTTTTGGCAAATTCCAGACGGGCTGCCATGTTCCTTTTACTAAGGAGTGGCTTTCGTCTGGCCACTCTACCATACAGGCCTGATTGGTGGATTGCTGCAGAGATGGTTGTCCTTCTGGAAGGCTCTCCTCTCTCCACAGAGGAACGCTGGAGCTCTGACAGAGTGACCATCGGGTTCTTGGTCACCTCCCTGACTAAGGCCCTTCTTCCCCGATCGCTCAGTTTAGAAGGCCGGCCAGCTCTAGGAAGAGTCCTGGTGGTTCCAAATGTCTTCCATTTACGAATAATGGAGGCCACTGTGCTCATTGGGACCTTCAAAGCAGCAGAATTTTTTCTGTATCCTTCCCCAGATTTGTGCCTCAAGACAATCCTGTCTCGCAGGTCTACAGACAGTTCTTCTGACTTCATGCTTGGTGTTTGTGCTCTGACATGCACAGTCAACTGTGGGACCTTATATAGACAGGTGTGTGCCTTTCCAAATCATGTCCAATCAACTGAATTTACTGCAGGTGGACTCCAATTAAGCTGTAGAAAGATCTCAAGGATGATCAGTGGAAAAAAAGATGCACCTGAGCTCAATTTTGAGCTTCATGGCAAAGGCTGTGAATACTTATGTAAATGTGATTTTTTTGTTTTCTATTTTTAATAAATTCAAAACATGTAAAAAAAAAAAAAAAAACTTTTTTCACATTGTCATAATGGAGTATTTTGTGTAGAATTTTGAGGTAAGAGATTAATTTAATACAGTTTGGAATGAGGCTGTAACATGACAAAATGTAGAAAAAGTGAAGCGCTGTGAATACTTTCCGGATGCACTGTATATACAGTATATATATACAGTATATATATATATGGTATATAAAATAGTGTTATAAAGCATGAAGACATTCTGCTTGTTTTGACTTTTATGGGTTGCGACTAGTGCCCCGACTTTGACCTGTTTTTCTGGGTTTCAACATTTTGGTACACAGTTATCAGACACCATTAGAAACAAGTTCCCCGTTTGATTTCTGTTGATCATGTTAAAGGTACTAATAAAGACGTGGGCCTACTGAACTCTAAAATGTTAAAGGTAATTATAAGGACTTATTGTGATCTCCATCATGTTAAAGTTATTAATAAAGTCTTTCTTACTCATCATCAGGAGGTCAGCCAGCTCCTCCATCTTCAGACTCCTCAGGAGGTGCAGTGTGATCTTCAGAGCTCCCTCTGTGATGCTTCTCCTCTCCTCCTCCCCCTCCCCCTCCTCCCCCTGACTCTCTAAGCATTCTGGGTAATCTGTTGTCAGAACCTTCTGGAACATCTTCATCTCCTTCCTCACCAATGTGACAAGTTTCTCTTCAAGCAGCTGAAACACAATCATATAATACAGTTTAACTCAACAAAGATTTAATTGAATGACTGATTGATTGGTCTAAGACCTTCAGCTCTCACTGGACCTGTGCACAATTGAGTGCAAATGAGGATCAGCGTCTCAGCAAGCAGGTGAAGGACTTAAAGTATCTTAAAAGGTTCTTGTTCACAAGTGAGAGTGAAGTGAAGTGGAGAAGGAGATCAGTTGGGGAATCCAAGCAGCAGGGGCATATTGCAGTCGCTACATTGCACGGTTGTGACAAAAACAGAGTTGAGCAAGAAGACTAAGAGCTCCATTTTCGTCTCATCACCCTTTAGACGCAATTAGAGCATCTAGCATTTGGGAAGAGGCGTTCCCATGATAAATTTGCTATTTCCCATTTGAATGTGTGTTATTGTCAACCATACTGTCTATCATGACGTAGCTCAGTTCTGCAGGTAATTTGGATTCCATAAAAAGCCATGTCACTTGTAACATTTTGGTCATTCTGGTGTGGCACTTCAGTGCCCACTCGTGTGTGTCTCTCGTAAGCTCTCCGGCTCACAGGAACACTGTTTGCTGTATGCTGCATCTTGGCTGAATAAACGCATCCATCTGAGACCAACTCAGCTGCCTGAATTTTATTCTTCTCTGTGCTACTTTTTGGGTTGTGTATTACGGAAAATACACTACATTTCCCTCCCCCTCTCTCTGGTATGCACTCCGAGTTAGTTTCATGAGGTGTTAGCAAAAGCGCCTTTCAAAAGGGTCTCTTGCTCTTCACATTTGAAATAGTCAAAGAGTTATTTCCTGTGGATCCTTTCTTTACAAATTGTATCTTCTTTGTTCTATCCTGGGGTGCACAAATGGTTAATCGTGTCACTCAGATCCCTGAGTCCTGACTCCAGTACACCAGGCCCAAATGGAACCACAAAGACCAACACATTACTTTTACTGGGTTTAGCATTTTTTTGTACATGTTTAATGCTTAACAATGGGAACACATTTTTGGCCTGACATTTTATCTGGGAAATTCAATATTTCCTGGGTGATTTTAGCAGAGCACACTTTGTCAGCATAAAATGCTTTGGCTGACAGTAGGCCCTTTGTTATCAACTCATTATTTGTTAATTGCATGTGTAGATGTAGTAAAGATGTTACATTGATATACAGTATACCTTAAATATGGAGTCCAGCTGTGTTTGTCCCTGAGCTGACTGACCACTGGAACCCTGAGATATCTGCTGCTGGTCACTGTGGAGGACACACACACACACACACACACACACACACACACACACACACACACACACACACACACACACACACACACACACACACACACACACAACACACACACACACACACACACACACACACAATGATTAAAACATGTGTCTAAAACTCTCTAAGTACATAAAGGATTTCATAAGTATGTATTTAGATCAATCAAGTAAAACACCTGGAGAGAGGAATGAGCAACTATAATGAACATTAGCAAGATTGCACAAGATTTAGTTCTCAGATTTAGTTATCACATGGTTAACAGAGAGGTCAGCTGGTTTTACTGGTTGTAAATGTAGTTGACTTGTAGAGGAAGTTGTTCAGAACAAACCCTCACCACCAGAGGTTTGCACATGACATCATCATATGTAAGATAAGAGGGAACGCCCACTGAGTGGGAAAAAAAAAAAATACATATTCTGCATTCTTGCATTGCAGATTGACCTGAGCTGATCCCCTAGAGGTGCTGGGTGGACATTATAAAAAAGTTCCCCCATTCTGTGTTCCTAGGAAATGGAGGTCTGAAGAAAACCACTAACATGGTGAAACATCTTGTTGACATCATCAAGATGTATTTTCACCATGTTAATGGATTTCTTTAGACGCTTCTTTTTTTCTGAGAGTGTACAAATGGTTCCATTTGTACACTCAAAATGGGTGGCATTGGTACACTCAAAATGGGTGGAATTCCCCTTTAATTCAAGTATTTAATTGTATTCTATTTTATATATAATATATAGTTATATCAACACTGCCAGTGTTGATATGATATAACTATGAGCATTTGAGCATCTGTGTTTCATAATGGATGCTGCTCCGGATAATGACGTGAGGTTTTGAGGGATTAAAAGTTAACATCATTAATATTAGCCATATATTGTATAACTTCTGACATCTGATCAGGATTATTAAAATTATATCATGTGCTAGTTTTATATTCTGACCTCTGATCAGTAGGCAGTTGTCCATCTTTGAAGTTAATTTCTTTATCCATAGACAAGTCACTGTTCATGGAGACACAGCTGGGTACAGGAGACTCTGATCTCTGATGATCAACCCTGTCAACCAACATGAAACATTGCATTTATTCATCAAATAATCAGACTAGTCGATACACATGACTATCATCACGCCTTCTAGATATTAGATATTAAAATACTTCATTGTTTAAATTAGGACACACAAGTCAAGTCAATTAAAATTAGCTATTAGTTATGTTCTGTCCACTAATTAAAAAGAAAAAAAGTTTCTTAAAATGTGAGTTACATATTAAATTTCATGATTAAATGGGCTGTTTCAACTTGTTCTGTATCAAAGTCTAACATCATCAGGTTGGTTTCAGGTCAATGCAACATGATGACAGAAACAATAGAGGTCAGTTGGTTTACTGCTTTTAAATCGTTGTAAATACACTAAATGTCCATGCACACAGGTTTGGGTGTGGTTTGTAATTCAAGGCTGTCAGTGTATTTAATTTACAGATCTAGTTTTATCTCAGGCAATTTCATAGAACTATCACCCTTTTTAAATACCCTTTATATTTATGGCATTTTCTTGTCTGGGAGCACAGTTTATATAACTAAATCAATGTTAATTTAGGGTCATTAGGGTTAATTTAGGGTCATTAGGGTTTCATGAAATTATATCATATGGATTTAAGAATTACACACAAATGAACATTTTCCTATGTGCTGCCATCCATTGCTACCGTAGGTACGCCTGTATGATCTAAGAGTCAAACTTTAACTGTATGTTGTACAACTATTAATGCCACAGATGTGGAAAGTGTATCTGTATATTGTACAACATATTTGAATGGGTAACTCTCCCATCCTGGTGAAGACCTGATCTACAGGCAGTTCTGGCTGGGTTTTTTTCCCATTACATCATATAAATGATGCCAAACTCAAGGCCCGGGTGCCAAATCAGGCCTGTGAAATGGCCTGTCAAATGATCATTCACAGTTTGCATTCTGACCTCTGATCAGTAGAGTGATGTTCATCTTTGAAGGTAATGTATCCATCCTTGGACTGGTCACTCTTCATGGAGACACAGCTGGGTACAGGAGACTCTGATCTCTGATGATCAACCCTGACAACCAACATCAACTACATATTAAATCACTGGTAATTCCATTATGACAAGTCAAGTGAAATTATAGCCACATTTCGCCAGATGGATTTGTTAATTATGTAGCTGCAGGGAATTGCAGATAATGTAAAAATAGGTTGTAGCTTAGATCTGTAATTCTTACAATGTGTGTCAAACAAACTGGAATCAGGCTGAGGACCATCATCTGACAAGATGTTAAAAAGGAGATCTACAAGCTCACAGCGTGCTCCACTAAAGTGTAAAGAAATATAAAACTTTCAACACTGACCCTGTAGTTGGTTGACCAGGATAATTGTTGCTTCTTTGTACCTCACTCTGGATGACAGTGTCTGATAAACAACAAAACAACATTTGTAAATGTTTGAACAGGTACAGTACATCATGGGTATTGTGGTAGTGTATGGACCAGACCCATTGCAAGTTGTTGTACTAGTTGTTGTACTACCAACAGTGTCTGTCAAAGTGGGCAGGGGTGACGGGGGTTAGGGGTGAAGTAACAGCCCGAGTCTGACCAGTTTGTTTTGGGATGTGTTTGTTTGTTTATTTATGTATTTATGTAGCCAGGTGAGGGACAACTGTGAAAGACGCCACTAGGTGGTGCTGGTTCTCTTGCTGGTACAATACAGGCAAATACAATGCTGAAGCAGCAAACAGGAAGTAAGAGGTCAAAGGGTAAAAAGATCGTTATCCATGAGTGTTATGAGGAGGTTTTCATTGCATGCTGGTAAAAGAGACCAATATCTATCATCCAGGTAAATAAATGCACAAATGGAGTTGTATGTATAACCACAGTGATGTGATGTGATGTGATGTGCACAGATATATTTTACATTGTGACGTTTTTGTTTTGTTCTGATGTCAACAGATTGTTATAGTGCAAGCTGTGTACTGTATGCTGTGCTGTAAGCTGTGCTGTTCTTGGAGTGTGGGCACTACGTGCTGAATTCATGTAGGTTTTAATACCCAAGCACTGTATATGTTATATGGAGTATGGACTATTTTGTTTTTGTTTTAGTTGTTGGGATCACTGTTTGATGCAACATTTTCATTGTATTTCCATTTCTTTTGTTCCTTTTATCAGAAAGACGTTGCAGTTGTTGTGGTCCTGTAGGCCTACTGCAGTTATTTTTGCACTAAAAAAAAAGGGAACTGGTTCACAGATCAACTAGTAAAAAGAATCCAAAATCTTACTTTGTGTCCAGTGCTTATCTCAGTTTGCCTGGTTACACAATAAAAATAAAAAATAGCCTTTTTTATTTATTTATTTATTCATTCATTCCAGAGTACAGACATAGACATACGTTTGTCTGTGTGTGGGTGTGTGTGTGTGTTGAAATGTTTAGATCAATTCCATCCATTCATTCTCTATCTTTTAATTGCTTCTGTGTTTCTTCCGACTAGCAAAACATTTATGTAACACAATAAATAATGTTCTTTGTGTAAGTGAATCAACTGGGGAAGATTCATGGCGATCACAATTTAAGTATGTTTTTTTCCCCACTTAATTCATAATTTAGTTTAGTTTCAGAGAAACTCAGGATGTTTGCCTTACCGGTATGAAGCATCTGTCTGATAGCAGGTGTGGGGAGGGGTCCTTTGTACAGGCTGGTTGCCTGTGATGGTGAGGGGGTTGCTGTCGGGCAGGTGACGGGTGGAGGGAGGTGGGATGCATTGTCAGGTCTCGAGGTGGGTGCACAGTGGGGGGTGGCTCCTCTGGGTCCGCTCTGGGTGCTGTTGTCACCTACTACAGCCTGGTCACTGCACAGATGTTTCAAACTGTCCTGTTGATCCACTGTGGTGTCCAAGTCCCCCTGGCTGGAAAGCTGCTGCTGCTGCTGTTCTTGAAGCAGTTTTGCCTGCAGACGGGGATTAGGCCCTGGATTTAGTTCTACATCTCCCGCCATTAATAAGCAAAGAACAATCACGGCTCTGCGATCGATTTTGCCACCCGGGGGTTTATTCTTCCGATCCGGGTTAGATGTTAGTAAGCTGTGGATCGCCGCTGAGCCAAAGGAGATGTGTTTCTGTTCAGAACCGTTCAGAAGGAAAAAGTCGCTGTGGAATTCCTCCTTTGTGTCGTCGTATCGTTGGTATCGTTCCATCTGCTCCTGGTGTAAAATCCAGGGTGAGTTCAGGTAGGAATCTGAAATCCATAGAACCAGGAGGGGGACAAAAGCAGAAAATGCTGTAATCCGAGCCATCAGGTCCTTCAAGGGTCGATCTTCAAGGGTCAAGCTTTTACCACCGTACCGTAGTGTTGGATGCTTATTCATAGGCCTGTGTAAAGATGTATGATAGTTTCAGCGATGTGTTCATGGCTGTGATTAGTGGGAGTGGAGTTGACTGGAAACCAGATGGAGAGATTAAGTTGAACCTGTAATGTCACTTCAAACACATACTCACACAGACACACACACCCCTTTTCACTGGTTAACTCACGTGGTGGTGTGTGTGTGGGGGTGGGGGGGGGGGGGGGGGGGGGGGGGGGGGGGGGGGGGGGGGGTTAGGGACTAGGATAAAGGTTTGGATTAGTTTGGTTTAGGTTTTAGTTACGGTTAGGGTTTAGTTTAGCTTATATAAGCTGAGGGTTTTGTTAAGGTTATGGTTAAGGGTAAGGGTTTGGGTTGCCAGATAAAACACTACCGGCTGCACTATCTATTCCCCAGCAGCTGCCACTGCCGGTTTTTCCACTTGTTCTCTCTGTAAAGCTGTTTCTCCGTGTTGTGACGACAGAGATCAGATCTGAGCCACTCCTACATTCTGAACATTGTTGTTGTCTCTGAGCAACACACACACACACACACACACACACACACACACACCACACACACACACACACACACACACACACACACACACACACACACACACACACGAAACCATGCAAGGCACCAACCTGCACATCAGGACCAACCAGGGGATCAGAGTCTTGCTCAAGGACTCTTCCAAACTAACTCTGGGGGAGACCACGTCGGGGATCGAACGGGAACCTCACAGTTCACCATCCGGCTGTTCTGCCGACCACTATCTATCGCTGACCCACTGCCCCTCCATCTCCTCTTGTGTCATGTGATCAAAGTATTCCCTGCATTGTCTCAACAATGGTATATTCCCAGCCAGGTTTCACCCCCCCCCCCCCTATATAATTCTCAACTTAAAACTTAAAACAGCATATTTACAACAACTTGTCACATTACAACATGTTGTGTGGGACGATTCACTTACCTCACGATACGATACAATACAATGGCTGTGATTAGTGGGAGTGAAGTTGACTGGAAACCAGATGGAGAGATTAAGTTGAACCTGTAATGTCACTTCAAACACATACTCACACAGACACACACACCCCTTTTCACCGGTTAACTCACGTGTTGGTGTGTGTGTGGGGGGTGGGGGGGGGGGGGGGGGGGGGGGGTTTGGGGGGGGGGGGGGTTAGGGACTAGGGTAAATGTTTGGATTAGTTTGGTTTAGGTTTTAGTTACGGTTAGGGTTTAGTTTAGCTTATATAAGCTGAGGGTTTTGTTAAGGTTATGGTTAAGGGTAAGGGTTTGGGTTGCCAGATAAAACACTACCGGCTGCACTATCTATTCCCCAGCAGCTGCCACTGCCGGTTTTTCCACTTGTTCTCTCTGTAAAGCTGTTTCTCCGTGTTGTGACGACAGAGATCAGATCTGAGCCACTCCTACATTCTGAACATTGTTGTTGTCTCTGAGCAACACACACACACACACACACACACACACACACACACACACACACACACACACACACACACACACACACACACACACACACAGGAAACCATGCAAGGCACCAACCTGCACATCAGGACCAACCAGGGGTTCAGAGTCTTGCTCAAGGACTCTTCCAAACTAACTCTGGGGGAGACCACGTCGGGGATCGAACCGGGAACCTCACAGTTCACCATCCGGCTGTTCTGCCGACCACTATCTATCGATGAACCACTGCCCCTCCATCTCCTCTTGTGTCATGTGATCAAAGTATTCCCCTGCATTGTCTCAACAATGGTATATTCCCAGCCAGGTTTCCCCCCCCCCCCCCCCTATATAATTCTAAACTTAAAACTTAAAACAGCATATTTACAACAACTTGTCACATTACAACATGTTGTGTGGGACGATTCACTTACCTCACGATACGATACAATATTGATATTTATGGTTCTGAATCAATTTACCTGTATATTGCGATTCTTAGTTATGATGTGATTCGATACGATATATCACGTTTTTGCCACAAATTACTGTGCTTTTATTGTACTAGAACATTTTAAAAAGGGAATTCCACCCATTTTCAAGATTTTTTCTCTGAGAGAGTACAAATGTACCCACTCAGAAAAAAAGGTCCTTAAAGAAAAATCATTAACAAGCAGAAAACAAACACAACTTGATGTCATCAAAAAACAAAAGTGCAATCATACGCATCAATGCAGCCTTATAACGTCAGTCTTTCTGACATGAACAAAATAATGAATAGGCCTACATAAATATTAAAAAAATCGACCTTGAACCTGGCGGTTCGATATTGATATGCCTGCCAGGGTTGCCATGTTGGCTCATTTCCCGTAAATGTTGGGAAACATTTTCTAGTATAGAGTTGCCATCATTTACTGTATCTATTTATTTTTTCTATTATTAAGAGTCGCAGGTTGTGTTTTTAATGCTTGTTTGGAGCGGCTTGTGTGTATACCAAATAATACATATGCAGGTTTGGGGGAGTGTGAAAAGAATCACACCGAATGACACAATGCCACTGTATAAAATAAATCACATGTTCCCAAACATTTTCATGTCAAGGACCCCCACAATGACACAGATAATTTGAAAAGACATGCCATGGACCCCCATGTGAGACCCCCATTACGGCTCTAGTGGTTCTAAACCCGTTTCATTTCAAGGTCACCCAGGACAGTTTTTACAGGCATTAGTTACAGACCCACCCCACATTGTTTCCTCAGAAGCTCTGTTTCACCTGACTACACAGCCCACAGCGCAGGGGCGGATCTAGGCATGGGCATGGGGGGGCAATGCCCCCCTAAATGCACCGACTGCCCCACCAAACATGATGGCATGCAAAACAACCCAAGATATTTCAAATTAAAGTGCTTATATTTAAAATGATTTGAAACACTACTACTGCTACTAACTAACTACAGTTGTGGCACCACTAAACCAACAGCATTTCATCATTGAAAACAGAAAACTCTCTGAGTCAGACCTTTAGCTTTATGCATGCTGCGTGTCTGTTGCAACTTCAACAACAACTGATATTATTGATGCTTTACTTGACTAATATAAGTCCTGTAACCGGAAATGGTATGGGTGTGGCTTCATGAAGTCGCAACCATACCATGAGATGAAGTCGCAACCATACCATTTTCTCCTGCCCCCCCAATTGGGAAATGTTACATCCGCCCCTGCTGTGAGTCCTGTGAAGTGTGAATCTCAGTGCTGTCCTCTTCATAATAAATACACACATGTATAGGCATTACACAAATAACATTGTTATTTCATGATAATAACATTATATAAAAAACTAATTATCATGTCGGGTCGCTACCGAACGGACCAGCTCAGGTTTGGGTAGAGTTTATGACCTCTATAGCAGGGGTTTTCAACCATTTTGATGCCAGGGACCTCCATTTTTTCAGAATTTGAGCCACGGACCACCACTTGAGGACATTTTAGCCCCACAGACCCCAAAACTAAAGATTTCTTTTGCTTTTGTCCATCGTCTAGTTGTGTAGACTTGGGCTAATTCAGATGATGAATATTTTAACTCTTGAGAGCATGAGAAGAAGAGGGGGTCCCGCACACTGTCTTCACTTAGAAATAGCTTTATTTAGGCAAACAACGTTTCGGTCTGAACGACCTTCATCAGGTATCTGGTAGCTGTAGCCACCGGCACAGATATATAGAGAGGAACTACAAGGCGAGGGCCAATCAGAGACCCGCGTCAGTCTGTTTCCATGGAGAGGGAAACAGCCCATCCAACCCTGCAGGTAGGCACAGGTAATGTCGTATAAATCCATAGTACAAAATAACAGGAAAATTTAATAACTCTTGAGAGCATAAAAATAAAACCAAATGGACCCGCCAGGGTCCATTTGGTTTTATTTTTACGTTCTCAAGAGTTACATCTGGTTAAACAACTTAGCTGGGGACCACCTGGAACCCTCTCAAGGACCACTGGTGGTCCCCGGACCACCTGTTGAAAACCCCTGCTCTATAGGATCTCTATGGCTAAATACAGATAATTCTGGAATGTCCTTGACATTCATGAAACAGTTTGATCATCAAACAGTTTTGTTTCTCAGAAAACTATCAGGATTTAAGAAAAAACATTTTCACATCTGCTCTATAGCTCTCTATGTTTTCATCTATAACAATAGAGACAAAGCAAACATTAAGATCAAATGAGCATTTTAATATACAAATATACATATTCCCTTTCTGTGTTTCTTGAGTCCATTTCCTCCAAACAGAAGTGTGTTTTACAACAGGGTTCTCAAAGTGGCTCCTAAAATGATACTTTTCATTTACAAAATGCACTGAGGTGTTCAAAACAACATGCATCAAAATATCATGTGTTTAACTACAGTTAAAATGTCATTTTGGTCCAACATTCTGATTAAACAACAAAGAAAAGTTGAATTCAGTGAAACAGTAATGTTGTTCATTACATTGTTAAACACTGAGGAGCCTTTGTGTGTGTGTGTGTGTGTGTGTGTGTGTGTGTGTGTGTGTGTGTGTGTGTGTGTGTGTGTGTGTGTGTGTGTGTGTGTGTGTGTGTGTGCGTGCGTGCGTGCGTGCGTGCGTGCGTGTGTGTGCCACAACCCCATTATACATTCTACTATACACATTATACTACAGTACTACATGTAGCTCCCCTCTATCTGACTCACAGACACACTGAGGAGCAGGCCCCACAAAGAACCCAACATAGAGAGGTTGAGTGAACGTGGACTGGAAGTGTGCAGGTGTGTGAGTGTGTCAGAGGACACTGTGTAGAAGGACACAGTGCCAGCAGCATGGTCTACATACACTGATACTCTGTTGGAGGAGGAGGAGCAACTGACAGGGAGTTTAGTGGGATTCATATTGCGCCACACTCTGTAGTTTTTATGACCACACCACAGTCCAGACTCCATGATATATTATTGAATCCAAACCCACTGTCATCACCCTGTCTGTTGATATCTGTGTGTGTCACTCTACACCAACATATCCACTAACACTGTACCTCACAGTACCAGCATCCACTCAGTGACTCTCTACACATCACCTGACTCCAGGTCTTAAATCTGTGTGGATGATGAGGATACTTCTGATCCACTCCCACATGCATCACCTTCCGGTTGTTCTCAGACAGAGAGAGCTGTCTGTGTGCTGTGGTTGGATCCAGTGTGAGTTCACACACATCTGATGAGAAGAACATACAATACACACCAGTTTACAATCACACATAATAATAATAATAATAATAATAATAATAATGATAATAATAATACAGAGGCAGGCGGCCATCAGTAAATGGCCTATTTACCTATTTACCTATTGGCCTATTTACCTATCGGCCTATTGGCCTATTTACCTATCAGTAAATAGGTGGTGGGTGACTGTTTTACTTTTGGTCGCGAATCATTTACTATCAGCCACGACTCATTTACTGCCATCAGCCATGGCCGTCTGCCTCGGTTGCATAATTTCACGTCTCCTGCATATAGTATGGAAGTCTAAAGCTCTTTGCCTACTGCCGTGTTTTACACCTATGCTATGGGAACCACATATGGAATAAAAACACAAAACAATATCCCTGCAGTGCACATCAACTGCATTACGTATTACGTTGTGTATTAAGTTGCATAATCCAAAATCCAAAATGCACTAGTGGCACTTCCAAAATCACAAGAATGCACCAGAGCAGTGGGTTTTCAACCATTTCCATATAGGGTCCACTATTTATTCTGCATTTTAGCCACAGAGGACCACCATCTGATGTTGCGTTTCATCAGTTCTCTCAGACTAATTTAAGAAAGATAACTGGCCATGTTGGTCAAAATAAAAATTCTTCTACATTTTCTAAATGTGTGGATTCTTGAAAATTAGGTAATTCAGAGGTTTAAAACTAATTTAACTCTAACTAATTTAAGAGTGTAAAATGAAACCAAATGGACCCGTAAGGGTCCGTTGGTTTCATTTTACGATCTCAAGAGTTACAGATCAATAAGGGCCATTTGGTTACCAATGGTCATTTCTAGGAAGGAAGGCCTATCATAAGAGGAAAAATGGTGGAAAAAATGGAAAAACGAGGGTCTTATCTCTGGCGCACTGTCAACCAATTTTGCCCCAACTCAAAAAGCACTAGATTTTCCGCCAGGAGCTAAATAGCTAATTATAATGACAAATGTGACAAGTTGGCAACACTGCATATTATTTTAATGTTCTTGCACAAATCCTCAGAACGACATTCAGAGCTCAGGAGAGTCGAGCAGCAGAAAGAAGAGAAAAAGAGAATATTTGGTTCACCTCTACTCACCTTCAATAAGGAAGGTTCATTTCAGAGCCTTTATAAGAAGCAAAGGAACTATCCTGACGGCTTTACAACTGCTGCTTTTAGATGAGAATATATGAATATATGATATAGCCTATAGTACACTGTATATAGCCTGCCACACATTTCCTGACTTGCGTGTAAACAATGTGTAGCCGATGTAATGAAAGATAAATGACTTTGTAGTACTGCTCTGATCAGCTACATAACAGGCCAGCTGCAATCAATTATGAATTAAACCAGTGGTTCCTAAATTTTGTCATGTAAAAATAGTACCAGAGGAGAGACCCCCAAGAAGTTTTTTTCTTACTGCAGTGACTCTCAACCTGAATTAATCAACGGACCCCCATTTAATGACTATTTCATGATGTTGCTCGCAGCCCAGAAGTAATTTCCCCATTGATTCATAGACTTTTCAAAAATGTTTTATATACTATTACACCGTGGACAAAGACAACCTCTTTTGTAAGAAATCATGACATACATGTCATGACATGTATTTTCATACACAATCTAATTAGTAATATGAAACAGCAGGTTAGAATACCTTTTGTTTTGTTTTTCTTCTTGCAAATTATTTAATTGTCCCAAAACATTGTGTTTGTTGAATGATTTGAGTGAGTGTTTGAATGTTTTGTTGATTTGTTGAATGATTTGTTGATGATGCGGGACTGTGCAGCTGTGCAACCAAATGTGCTTTTAACATATTTATATGCTAATATATTTTAATATATTAGCACAGTATTCCATTAAACCCCTATCTAGCGGTTGCTTTTTCCACATAGCATAAATTGTACCGTAATTTCCGGGTTATAAGCCGCGATTTTTTTCCCGTGCTTTGGACCCAGCGGCTTATTCAGCGGTGCGGCCAATGCGGATGTTTACGGCTAACACACACTATAGGGCGTTCTAAGTCTAAATGCACGGTATGCACCCCAACTTTAAGCCGGCCCGAGCAGGAAATGTAGAGGGACAGGGCACAGGCAGTTCCCTAAGACAGACACTACTAAATGCATCATGGAAAGCAAACGAAGAAGTACATATAACGCAGCTAAAGTCAGTCGTGGCTGAAAAATAAGGAAATCGATCTGCTGCACGTAGGCCTTGGGATCAATGAATCAATGGTTAGACGGCGGACCAGCGCGAGGAACGCCAGTGCGGCGGAGACGCCAGCTACTAGGAACGCCAGCGCGAGGAACACCAGCGCGCGGACCCACCAGCGCGAGGAACATGCTGAAAGCAACTTTTTCTCAAGTCTGCCACTGCGTGGAAAAGTGTCAAAACATCCACGAACGGGTTTCGAAAGGCTGGTATGCTGCAGCAGCAGCGCGACCAGGGGAGGAGGAGGGTCTGTGGAGGCGGGCAAAAAAAGACGCCTCGTCGAGCGTCTTAAAACTTGAGAGGCTTCCTGGTGGTCCCCAGCTAAATGGTGGACAGTTGGTTAACCAGATCTACGGTAGGCTACCTTTTTGAGAGTGTAAAAGTAAATTCCGTTCACTTCATAACCAAATGGACCCGCAAGCGCTCATTTGGTTTCATGAAGTGATCGGAGTTTGCGTATCTCTGGCTACACTCTTTGGCCAGGCCTGGATGTAATATTTCTCAATCGGGGGGCAGCCGAAAATGGCAGTTGGTTTAGTGGCGCCACAATTGTAGTTAGTCAATGTTTAACTAACCGCTATAAACATTGATTTGAAATATCTTTGAAGTTTTCATTGTTTGCATTCCGTCATGTTTCAGGGGTAGACATTAAGGGAAATTTGCCACTGGCCCTTCGGGCCAGTGGCTTTTAAGAATCATGGCCCCACAACTGTAACCACTGGCCCAGGTAATCGATCCCCATAGTCTGCAAAAAAGACCACCATTTATTAATGCATTAAATGCATTCAAGTTAACAGCACTCTTTTCATGGGGGTCAAAACCAGTAGACCGTTCAGCAAGCTGAACCCATATACAATGCAGAATGCCTTAAAATATTTTTTGTGCTAATAAACAAAATATAAATAAAACTAAAACAATTACAAAAACAACACCAACATATTGTGAAATAAAAATAATAATAACAATATTTATATCAGGGGTGCCCAACCTTTTTTGACCCAAGATCAAAGACTAATACAGGTTGTCATGGCGACCAATACAACAAAAGTTTGTACAACATAGGTGCAGGGCGGGCGCACCAACGGTTTGTACAACAAAGGTGCGGCGCCATCGACTGTTTGTACAAGAAATGTGCGCCAACGACGGCCATTTTACCACGGGCCCCATCGCCCAGTATAGGCCGCCATCTGGTGGTCCGCACGTGTTTTCAAACCTGTTTCGGGCCATCGGGCCAATTAAAATGTCGACCCCTGTGTTTGGTGGGGCAAGTCAGGGCGTCTAGAGGGCACCCCCCCCCCATGTCTATGCCTAGATCCGTCCCTGGTCTATGGCTCTAGCCAGGCTTAATTTGTTGTGCCGGGGAATAAGGCGGAACGCCATTCCCCCTTGGGCCAATGCGTTCCGGCTTGGGCCAAATGCGTTCCCCATTGGTCCACTTCACGACGCAGCGTTCCGGCTGCGTCCGTGAGCTGTCACTGCGCTCCCCCACCTGCAGAGACTGATCCAGCCTCGTTCATTACTGTCGTTGCTAGGATACCCATACAGACACAGTACTAGGCATAGATCTGGTACTATTCGTCCTTCCCAGCTATGGGCTTATTCCCAGCTATTGAGATTTATATCGAGAGTCGGGGGGATTTGCTACGGCTCACAGTTCACACTTCCACGTTCCTCCCACGTTGTTTAGCTGGGCTGCTGCTGGCTAGGTCTCCCCCTCGCTACGGATTATGATCGCTATAACGGTACTAGGAAGCAGACGGACCCCTTATGGGTCCTTACTCCTTACATTTTTGTGGTCCCGATTCTCTGAAAACACAAGCACATTTCGCTACGGATTTTGAGCTTGTGGATCGGCTGTGTGTGGCATAGTAGTGCAACACACACACGCACACGCACACGCGCACGCACACGCGCCACGCGCACGCGCGCGCGAACACGCCACACAATATTCTGCTAAAAAAAAACTGCCTTTTCGGCGGGCGCGCGCGCGTGCATGTGCGTGAGGTGCGTTCCGGCACCTCCCGAGTTAAAAATTAAGCACTGGCTCTAGCGTTAATTACATACAGCACGTGCAGTGCAGTTCTGTAGTCGTTGCTTCTCAAACAGCATTGATTGTCGTTGCCGACAAATCTCATCTGTGCAAGAACCCTTACATAGGTACACACCCGCGGCTAATAGTCCAGCGCGTCCTGTATGTGTACACAACTGATTTTTTCGCTAAATTTGGCCGATGCGGCCTATTTTCAGGTGCGCTTTATAACGGAATTATGGTAACACAAAACCTAAACATAGCCGTATGTACTTTTATTAAAACCATATGAAATAAGTGTAGATTCTAGTTTAGATTCAGGTTGATTCTACCTGAAACTAATAATGATGCTGCAAGCTATCACAAGCTCAGCTTGTCAACCTGTTCCCCAACACCCAAAGAGACAAACCCAGATGTTAATGCATGGCTGAGCTGCATGAATCTGGATAAAATTGATTGTGCCTGTCTGTGCACACACAGGCCCGCAAAAAATGTGCATGTAAAGTGTGTGCTTTGCATGTTTTCACTGAACATGAAAATCACTTTCACTGAACATGAAAGTCTACTTTCTTTGTAGCCTCGACACCAGGCTTTCATTTTTGGAAAGCCTGGACTAATTTGTTACACACAGTGGCATGAGGGGGGAGTCAATCTTCTGGGGTGGGCGTCGCTCTAAATGATAGAACAGCAGTGGACGGGGCGCGGGAGGGCCGGGATGACGACATGTTTGTGAGATCAAATCAGATCAGCTCGATCTGATTTGTGGATCCCACGGCACCCTGCTCCCCCAAGGCCAAAATGATTTTGGCCTTGGGGGCCAAAATGATCCTCTAGAACTACAACACAACTAGGGTAAATCTTTGTGTGAAGAGGTGAAAACAAAGGCAAAGCATGCACAACCTACGTCATGGCTATGACAGACGTCTTATGATTAGTTTTCCATAAGTGGCCGTAGCATTGTCCTAGCATTTGTGCTAGTCTCCACCTTCAGGGGTAACAGCGCAGTCTATGCAAAGCAAGGCATATGCAAAAACCTATAGCTTACACTATATGTATGATTCTTGATGACTATTTCTGTGTATTTGTTATTGCTTACTGTAAGTCACTCTGGATGAACCCATTTTGAACAGGAATCCCTTTTGGTGTTTTAAGCATTATGTTACACTTAATATATCATTGATGCTTTAGGAATCAAAGCTTGTAGATCTGCTATTTTGGGGGGGAAAAAATCATGAAAATGTGGCACAATTCATTGCATATATTTTCTGTCACACTAAATGTTTTAGCTCAAATATTTGCTTCTGGAAGGTCCCTGGAACTACATATTTTCAGATGGGTGTCCACAGACAAATACAGATAATTCTGGAACTCCTTGACATGAAATAGTTTACTGACACAAACATGTAATACTGAAAACAATCATGATTTTAGAAGACATTTTAAATTGTGATTGCAGGTATGTTAGTGTTCACATAGTGTATTAGTCTATGTTTGTTTGTTATGGTTATTATCGTTCATTCACAGTAGGATGTGATTGAGTTAATAAAGTCACATGCTGATATAGATATGAGCTGCTCATCTAAACCAGTGCTTCTCTAACGTTTTTGTGCAAAAGACCCTGCATTTACAGAGTATATGTATAATTGGTCACAAGCCCCCATCTGAAGAGAAGTTTTGTTATAAAAATGAGTATAACATTCAAAGATGCTCAAAAACAGCAGATCTCAGCATGTCACATTGTGACAGAAAGTGAGCTTGTGTATTTGCTTTGTTTGAACAGCCAATAGATTAAGTTGTTAAAAGTATTACAATGGTGTATTAACACATTTTAATGGGGAACACCTGGAAGCCTTAAAACCCTGGGGGTCCATGGACCAGACTTTGTGAACCACTGTTCTAAATGATTTGATTGAATGAAAGAAACTGAACAGAAAACTTACATTTCTTCACTCCTGGTGTCAGCCTGTTCTCTCTCCCTGATCCACACTGGAGTTGGAGGAAGAGACAAAAGTCAGGACCTTAATATTCTCTAAGATAATAAAAATGATTATTGATAAGGATTTTACACCATTAAACATCAAACAATACAGAACAGCATCATAGTATGACTGAGAACATTGTTCTGACCAAAATGTTGTGTGGTCTTTGTCTCACACACAGTGTTGAACTGTGACTTATTTCTGTAACATATGCACGCACACGCATGCGCGCGCGCTTGACTGACCAGATGTCCCGATTTGTGCGGGTGATTGTCCCGCATTTCACTCTCTTTTAAGGCGTACGCCCGCCGATTGAGACTTTGTCCCGCATTTGATTGACAAGCTGTAGTTTTATAATGTGGCAAATTCCCGCAAAAATATTGTGACACAATATAAAACACTGATCCGCGGCAGCTTGCCTGTGAGCAGCGAAGCTTGTCCAAATGGGAAAGGGGGCGGGCCGTGTGTGTGTTTGTGTGAGAGAGACGGTTTTATTTGCTGTCCCCTGTTCCCATAGAAGTCTATGTAGACAGCCGCCATTGGACTGACCCCATGAAGTGAACGGAGATGGGTAACTCCGTCTGTATTCTCGGTAGAAAGGCGGCGCGACATTGAGGTGTCCAAGTTTGAATGGCCTGTATAGGGACAAACTGGAGTTTTTGAATACTCCATGTTGGGAAATCAATAAAGTAAACGCCCACCACAACACAACAGCACTGTCTCACAACGTGTTATAGCTGCGTGCGTTGCAATGAATGAATACATGAAAGAAAAGAAACAAGGAGGAGCCGAACGAAACTAAAATAAGTAAATATAGTAATAAGGACTGGGAGACCATGTATTGCTGGGTGAAACCAGTGAAATGCGATTCTGACAGAGTTTACTGTGATGTCTGCAGTGACACAGGTGAATACAATGTGAGACTCACAGCAATGTCTTGCTCGACCAAAACAAGAATTCGAACACAGTCAAGGTAACGGCAGCTAAACTATCTTCTGTTTACCAGTGTTGCCAACTTGGCACATTTGTCGCTATAATTAGCTTTTTTTCCAGACCACCCCCCTAGCAGGGACGGCTCCAGACATTTGTGCATGGGGGGGCTAATGGGGGGGCTGAGTTTTTTTCAGCAGGGCTAGTGAATTTCGGCAAACAATGAAAATACACACACACACACACACACACACACACACACACACACACACACAACACACACACACACACACACACACACACACACACACACACACACACACAACACACACACAGGTCCTGTTTATATGCTAAAATACATGTTCATGTTACACAACAAAGCAAATCATTGTCACTGGCTATTTTTTTTTCCCAAATGAATGAATGAACTCTTAGAGTCTTAGTCTTTTAGATCTTCAGGGACAGTTACACATGTAGGCCTACCACAGTTTCAGAGATCTGCAGAACGTAAATGGACACACACACACACACACACACACACACACACACACACACACACACACACACACACACACACACACACACACCACACACACACACACACACACACACACACACACACACACACACTTCTACAATACTTGATCTCACAGACAGACACACAGAAGTAGTCGCAGCACTGCACTCACGCACAGACATAGTGAGGCGGCCTTTACATTAACATGTAGGCTAAAATAAAGGGACGGACAGGCTAGAAACAGCTTCTAACTTGATCTCACAGACACACAAAGGAGTCGCAGCACTGCGAACATACACACACACAGTGAGGCGCGGCGGCCAAATGCGAACATGTAAATACAGGGACGTGCAGAGTGTGTTAGGGTCCAGGACAGAAATCCACATAAGAGGGCACTTTTGGACAAATGGCAAATCTACAGCTCACAATGCTTCATAGCGTGTCGCGGTGGGAGCCTGTAGATCAGCAATTTTTGGGGCAGTTGTTCTTGCCGCTAGTAGAAGGCTGGTTACCTGGTCGCACCATCCCCACAACACACGCTGCTCCCCCGGCTTCATTTTCGGGCACTTCGGGCGAATTGGGAGCGGCGCCGGCCGCTGTTTCACCACCGTGACTACCGTCAGCCGAGTCGTCCACTGAATCGGCTCTTAGGCGTCGCTTTTTACCAAACACAAAACAAACCGGTCTATTATACTGGACTTAAAACCAACGGTGCAGCAACCGAGTTAGTTGTCCCTCCAAAAACACAGTCAACAGGTTCGTGAACTATGAACTTGGCGGACGCTCTGTTGATTGGAGATTGCAATGCGTATTGCGTACGTGACCGTGCGGGCGAAAATGACAGGGGTGAGAATTCTGAGAAATGGATTATTTCAGTATTATACATCATTACAAAAATTACAAGTATCATGATGTTATAGCAATGATTTACATGAAAGTCAGTCAGTTTGGTCTTCCATATATTTTTATTTATTCCCTGAATATTTTCATCACAGTCATGTTTTTGGCCAGGGGGGCTTAGGGGGGGCTAAGCCTCCAGCAGGGGGGGCTAGAGCCCCTGCTAGCCCCCCCCTGGCGCCGTCCATGCCCCCTAGCGCCAAGATTAGTGAAAGTGCTGGTGAGTTGGGGTGAAATGACAGGCGCCAGAAATAAAAGCCTTGTTTTTTCACACATTTTTCCTCCTATGAAAGAGTCCTCCTTCCTTCCTAGAAAGGACCATTGGCAACCAAATGGGACCCTTGTATATCTGTAACCTCTGAGAGCATAAAATGAAACCAGAATGGACCCATAGGGTCCCTTTGGTTTGTGATGGACAAAACCTGTGCATAGCCTGTTCATGCTGCTATGACAGACACATTTACAATTTGATGGCTCCAATGCTAACCAAACTTTTATTTATGTTTCTGGTTTTATTTATTTCATTCATTGTGTGCCTCTACAATTTCAGACGTGCAATTGTCTTTGTTAGGAGGAAGATACATTGATTAATATGTCTTTACGATTTTTTTATTGGTTGCTTTGGCCCTGGTCCAGTTATATTGTCCAGGTGTATAGTTTGTAGTAAATGTCCACTAAATGGTTCATTTAAAAACATTTCTGTTAAGTGCCTCTTATTAGTGGATGAAAATGGCAAACTATAGTGGTGGTATGTGAAGGGAAGAGTAAAAACACCTAAATTGGGTACTATTTATTCATTTGTACGACAGTCCGACACGACCCCGCATGTGTCCCCACATTGTCCCACACAAACACACTGTTTGTCCCACATCTGGTGAGTTGGGATCTG
>CM076986.1:35689227-35740432 GCA_039105355.1 Benthosema pterotum
CTTTATTAGGGAATGTGACTCCATGTTTTTTTTGTTTAATAAATCAGGGGTTTTCAACCTTTTTGATCCCAGGGACCACTATTTCTTAAGCATTTGAGCACGGACCACCATTTGGTGGACGTTGTAGCACCACAGATCCAAAAACTAAAGATTTCTTTTGCTTTTAATCCACATTCCAGGCGGGATTTCGGAATCAAAACAGTAAAACATACAATTCAAAATGACCATTAATCTTCTAGTTGTGTAGACTTGGGCTAATTAAGGTGATGATTATGATAACTCTTGACCTGTTGAAAACCCCTGTTATAAATGACCACTACATTGTAAATTGCCTGCCTGCAGGCAAAGAGAAAACTCCACCTTGTACTTCGGCCTCTCGAGGTGGCAGTAGAACTCCAACAGGACACTTCATCTAGATTAGAGCATATACAGTAACTAATCCAAATGTGTTTCACATTGACTTATACCTACTGTATATCTGCGTTTTCTTCAAAATCACCTTTTGCTACTTACTACCCATAGTGAATCATACTACTTACTACCCATAGCTGATAATACTACTTGCAGCGTCACATAAAAGTGAAGATCACAACTGTTTCCAGCTTGTACTGTAGATTAGGGGTTTCCAACCTTTTTCATCCCAGGGACCACTAACAAAACAAGCAAAACATTCATTCCAAAATGGCTAATTCAGATGATGAATAGCCTATTATAACTCTTGAGAGTGTAAAAATGAAACCAAATGGACCCGCTGGGGACCACCTGAAATCCTCTCAGGGACCACTGGTGGTTGATAACCTGCTGTAGATCTGTACTGTATGTCTCCTCATCCGTCAATGTTTGATTATTCTAATAGTAATTGAAACCTGCACATTGTGTGAGGTGCTGGAGTCTGAAAAGTATAATGAAGAATAGTAAAATAGTAAGTTTATATTATATATATATATAATATATTTATATTATATATATATATAATTATTATTTATATATATATATTTTATATATATATATATAATATATATATATATATATATATAATATATATATATATATTATATATATAATATAATGGACCCAAATGGACCCTTGCGGGTCCATTTGGTTTCATATATATATATATATATAATGACCCAAATGGACCCTTGCGGGTCCATTTGGTTTCATTTTTACACTCTCAAGAGTTAAAATATTCATCATCTGAATTAGCACCACTTAATTAAGAAGGTTACACTGTTTTGTTGGCAAAATACAGCCTGGAATTGTGGACAAAACCAAAATAATTCTTTAATTTTAGGTCTTTGGTGTGAATCTTTAATCAAATGGTGGTCCGTGACTCAAATGGAATAAATGGTGGGGCCCCGGGATGAAAAAGTTTGAAAAACCCCTGGTTTACAAGGCTGTGTACAGTGTGAGTGTGTAGCACCAACTCCGGACAGTAGAGGGCGCTTGGGCTTTAGGGAGTTACACTGGCAGCAAAGCACTTTGTTACATCACTAAACAGGAAGTGTATACTTCACTTGGTTACATCACTAAAACAGGAAGTGTTACTTCACTTGTTACATCACTAAACAGGAAGTGTTAACTTCAGATGCAACGGTGTTCTGTGCAGTACAGAAACAGTGTGCCTTTCCTTCTGTTTTACATAACAGGTAAATGTCATTATTATAGCCCCAGTTAAGTGAGTAAACAGTGTGCCCTTTCCTTCTGTTTTTACTGGTAAATGTCATTATTATAGCGCCAGTTAAGGGAGTAAACAGTGTGCCCTTTCCTTCTGTTTTACAGGTAAATGTCATTATTATAGCCCCAGTTAAGGGAGTAAACAGTGTGCCCTTTCCTTCTGTTTTACAGGTAAATGTCATTATTATAGCCCCAGTTAAGGGAGTAAACAGTGTGCCCTTTCCTTCTGTTTTACAGGTAAATGTCATTATTATGGCCCCAGTTAAGGGTGTACAATGTAAGGAAATGTAATGAAAATATGTCAGTCAGTTGATCTGTCTCACGTTTGAGGTGGTTTACAGTTTCATGCAGTATGATTATAGAGGGTCCCTGAGAGGGTTCCAGGTGGTCCCCAGCTAAGTTGGTTAACCAGATGTAACTCTTGAGAGTGTAAAAATGAAACCAAATGGACCCTTGCAGGTCCATTTGGTTTCATTTTTACACTCTCAAGAGTTAAAATTCATCATCTTAATTAGCCCATAGTGGTCACAGACCCAGTGGTCCCTGACCCCAGCAAAATGATAGTTTTAAACCAAATGAACCTTGGAGAGAGATAGGTATAGATAGCTAGAAAGCAGGGAAAGACACAGAGGCAGAGTGCAATGACTGCCTTCAAGACAAATTTATCTTGTGTTGTGTTATAGTGCACTAAGTTGCACACTTGCCCAACCGGCCAACCAGGTAGCAGTCTTCACTTGCCCCACCATTTTTTTTTTACTTGCCCCAGGCAAGTGTTAGTGTCAAGCCCTGGGATATGTCTGCATAGTTTTGGATTGCTACTGGTACTCTACCAAGTTGGTACAGAAATATGAATGTTTGCTAATATGAAAGAGAAGTTGGTATATAAGAGAACTTGTACCTTGTACCCAACACACTGTATCACAGTTATCACACAGTACCACATCACACCATCATAAACTCATAAAGCTATAAACTAGCTCTCTCCGTCTGTCACCCCCCCCCCCCCCCCCTCTCTCTCTCTCTCTCTCTCTCTTCCACACATCATCAGGTAACAGAGTGTTACCTGATGATGAAGAACAGAGAAGCAAACCTCCAGCATTGACAACATGAGCAGGTACTGAAATAACGTTTTATATCACTGAAATAACTATGGTATATATACTTGATTATCATTATCATCATATTACTGACATAACTATTTGACTATTCACATATCATTGTCCTTATTTCTTATTGAAATACCCCCTGTACCTCATGGGCCAGGAGGGACTTACAGGGACAATTTGACATTTTAATAATATATATCTATTCAGCACCATCCATGTACACACTGCATGTAGGAAAACACACCAAGGGAAGCAATGTGGTAAAAAGTACCAAGCTGATCCTCAAACTAATCTGTTTTTTCTGTGGCTCTGCTGCGTAATAAGGAGCGTCTGTGTGTACGTCCTCACAAGTGACACACAGACAACCATATAATACATTTACATTATATTTGCATTATTACATCTATTACTGAAATACATTTACATTATATTTACAAAGAATATCCATTACTGAATTGCATTTGCATTAAATGTACATTATTATATCTATTAATGAAATACATTTACAGTATAATTACATTGTTATATCTATTACTGAAATAACTATATTCTGTTACCATTATATCTAACATCAACAATCAACTCTTCAACTTCAACATTATATTACCATTATTATAACAATTACTGAAAATAATATTTACATGACATTATCACGTATCTATTAGGAAATAATTATTTACATTGCATCTCCATATGTTATGTATTACTGAAATAACTATACTTTTTTATTACCATCAATATAATTATTACTGAAATAACAATTTGCATTTCATTACCATATCTTCTAAGGAAATATGCATTTACATGTTATTACTACTATTATATGCATTACTGAAATAACTATTTATACTACTATCCTGCTGTATTGCTGTATTACCATTATTACCAATATTATTGGTACAGGATATTGCTGAGTGGTCATTGTTGATAGATAGATAAATCACTGATAAATCACCAACTTCGAGGCTCGAAGCAACAGCTGTGTGGCTGGTGTTTGATTAGGCAGAGGTCTGTTTTAGAGCCGAGCGGTCACTATACAGAATACAAGACCTCTGAATTTAGTTACTGTCCAATAAGAATCAAGCATTCACAACAAAGCCATGTAATGGATATATAAAAATAATAAATATATAAAATTATCATAACACTAAATAATATTATAAATAATATTATAACAATACAGGAGGGTCTATATAAAACAAATGGCACAACAGGTGTATTGTTATTTTATCAGCATTGTGTTCTCCATAGTGACTTTGATAAAGTGACTGAGGGGACACATGTTGTGAGTTAAAATGTTGTTTTGTTGATGTTTATCAGACACTGTCATCCAGAGTGAGTTAAAATGTTGTTTTGTTGTTGTTTATCAGACACTGTCATCCAGTGTGAGTTACAAAGAAGAAACATGGATCCAAGCCAACCAACTAGAGGGTCAGTGTTAATTTTTTCTACTAATAATTAATTAACAAGTAAATTAATAGTTAGTTTACTACTCATTGAATGTAAATGCTCTATCACATCTGGAGTATTTGTTCTTCTTTCTTATCTGATTTGTACCCATGTAGACCTACATCCTGATTAAGCAATCAGGAGCAACCGCACCACTACTTACATAAGATGACTCCATCATAGACTCACCTGACACAATAGCAGTGGAGTTCATCCCTGCTAGAATGTAACGTTACACCCTAATTAATTATACTTTTCAGACAGTTGGCATTTCTTGTTTAAGAAAATGTCGGTTTTTTTGGTTTGGAAATCATTCAATTTGAGCAATGAGCTGTACACCATAATTCATCAAAATGAAAACACAAAAAAGGTTTTAAATACTTCACTTGATACATAATGGATTGAGAATATGAAGGACTCCATTTTTATTAATAATATAGAAGAAAATTAACTATACAACAGTATTCTAATTCATTAAGCGTTTGTAAACTTGAAGGATATTCAATTTTGAAATGAAAAAAAAAAAAAAAAATAAAAAAAAAAAAAATATATATATATATATATATAAATATATATATATATATATATATATATATATATAATATATATATATATATATATATAATATACATATTTATTTAGACAAACCCCTTATACTTTAAACTACATTTATCCATGACAGATCGATTGAAAATAGTGTCCTCCCAATATGTGAAGGGTGTGTTTTTTTATTAATGTTTTAATTTATTTGTAATAATTATTTCTCTTCCCAATGCCACTCACAAAATATAAAAATGACTACAAAATTAATGAAAACAGTCAATGGAAAAAAATATTCACAAATTATTCAGTGAACTGAAAAACCATGATAGATTTCTGATGAATCTATCATGGTTAAAATGGTGTGTTAAGTTATAGTGGGTTTTTAAAATATTTAAATACTGAATGAAGCAACTTCAAAACTGCCTGGGTGTTCACATGAATCTGAGTAGACGATAAAATGACCCAAAGTATTATTTTAATCCCTTAAAATCATGTATTGTTATGCCTACTTACTTTGACTCAACAATTCTCCTTCACCCTCATATAGCCGTGAGCTGACAGGCACGTTGGCAGTCTCATCAAACGCTTTGAAGAGGACCTCCTCTGTCCCCATCAGTCGGTGAGTCACTGAAACCTTTTACTTTAGTCCTCTGTCCCCATCAGTCAGGGAGTTACTGAAACCTTTTACTTTGGTCCTCTGTCTGCACTCTGCATCAGTCACAAAACATACAGCATTTTACTTTTGTCCCTCTGTCTCCATCAGTCACTGAAACATCTTTTATTTTGGTCCTCTGTCTCCATCAGTCACTGAAACATCTTTTATTTTGGTTCCTCTGTCTCCATCAGTCACTGAAACATCTTTTATTTTGGTCCTCTGTCTCCATCAGTCACTGAAACATCTTTTATTTTGGTCCTCTGTCTCCATCAGTCACTGAAACCTCTTTTATTTTGGTCCTCTGTCTCCATCAGTCACTGAAACATCTTTTATTTGGTCCTCTGTCTCCATCAGTCACTGAAACCTCTTTATTTTGGTCCTCTGTCTCCATCAGTCACTGAAACATCTTTTATTTTGGTCCTCTGTCTCCATCAGTCACTGAAACCTCTTTTATTTTGGTCCCTCTGTCTCCATCAGTCACTGAAACATCTTTTATTTTGGTCCTCTGTCTCCATCAGTCACTGAAACCTCTTTTATTTTGGTCCTCTTGTCTCCATCAGTCACTGAAACGTCTTTTATTTTGGTCCTCTGTCTCCATCAGTCACTGAAACCTCTTTTATTTTGGTCTTCTGTCTTCCATCCGTCATTTTTTTGTCACAAAAATGTGTGACAAAAACAAATTTTGAGAGCTATATCTGCATATTTAGCCAATTTAAAAATGCAAAATATGCAAAATATCAGTACCATTTATCATTTCTGGTTGGTTGGGTAGTTGCATTTTTACAGAAATTTAAACCCATCTAACACTGTTTGCCACCAATGATTAACGGCCCCGGTGAGATAGAGATCAGGTAAATGTTTGTCAAAGAAGGAGAAGATAAATAGATAATCTATGCCCACCACCCACAGAAAGCACTTTGATGTCAGTCTATAAGATGTATTGTATATATAACTATTATTAAAAATAATAGTTAATATACAACATTTAATAGACACTAAAACCACATTACCTCTATTCCCCAATGCCTCTGTCATTGTGTTGTATTGCTCTGATGTTGTTACACTTTGATACTGATAAGCATGTTGAAACAGACCACATGATTATTAAAGTTTAATGAGGTTTAGACATAGCTGGATGGGAAGGGGGGGCTGCTTGATGTTTCCAGTTAGTGCAGCATTTAAATTAACTTGTTGCTTCTGAATCATGGCTTTAAGACAAATCCAGAACAAATGAGTTCAGATTATATACATTGTATACCTGTACACATATAATGTACAACATGCATTACATTATATCATCTAATTTTATAATGTCCGCCTTGAACATGTCCTAATGTAATATGTCAATGTTATGAAATGTACTGTATGTAGAACTAATGTGAGTAGTTGATAATTAATGTTTCATAATGGTTGTCATGGCGATGAAAAAGTAATGTTTCATGTTGGTTGTCATGGTTATAAATAAATGTAATGTTTTGTGTTGGTGATCAGGGTTGATCATCAGAGATTAGAGTCTCCTGTACCCACTGTGTGTCCATCAAAAGTGACCAGTCCAAGGGTAGATGGATTAACTTCAAGGATGGACACCAGTCTACTGATCAAGAGGTCAGAAAGTTTTTATTCATATTTTCCATTAAATATCTCATTTCAAACATGTGTCCCCAGTCTGTCAACTTTGTTAGTTTTTTTAAGTCTTAAATTATTCAGAAAATAAAATTGGCTGTTTTACCCTGAGGATTCATTTTCCATGTCCTGTATATATTTGTTGCAACAGTGGAGCAGCAGGTCCAACAAACATTCAGTTGTTTGATATTTAAAGTAAACAAACAATGAGGACATCACTGTGGTCACAACTCAACTCTGTCAGGACATTATTATGATCTTTGTTAATAATGTCAATGAAATGCTTATTGTTTTTATTTAGGGTTACGTGTAGCTAACAACTCAGGTAAAAATGAAATGGCTCATTTGTACTATAGCCGGTTAAGATAAAACATATTCAATTTTGTCAACTCCGTCAGCTGTCAACTCTGTCAGGTTTTTTTGTCTGACGGAGTTGACGTGAATCTAGGATATTCTACTTTCAAAAAAAACCTTTTGCTCATTTTATGGTCTACCTAGTCTCATGTGAACAAAGTTACTCTTGATGTTCATTTTTCCATATTTGCCATGCCCACACAAATTAACAAAACAATGTTTTAAAAATGAATTGAAAGAAAACAATGCTGTTACTACTAACATTCTTGCCTGTCATTTCAATCATTTTTGAAAGTAAATATTTACATACCTAATCTAAGAGGTAAATATTTACATTCCTAATTTTCATTAAACTCATCAACTCCGTCAGACGTTGGTCACCTGATGTTTTTGTTACTTTACATAGAAGTAGACAAATTAATGTCATATATTTTGAGCTTAACTTTGAAACACCAACTGAAATATTATGTAATGACATATTTTTTTTTTGTTTTTTACATGTTTTTCATCTCATAATGTTGAAAGTAAAAGGTAGAAACTGAAGAAATTTTAAACATTGGATGTTTCATATTAGTGCGATATTTGAATAATATTAAATGCACTTCATGACTTAATTTGATTACTGAAAGTACTATTTTTAATTTATTTATTTTTATTACCCTTAAGCAGATACAGGCTTTGAGGAAAAAAGACATACATTATGCATACTTGGGCATTGCCACATACAAACAGGGAAGTGATTTCACTTTTGTCAGATATCACCAAGAATCATGTATCATGATATCTATCAAATCCCTGCTAGAATGTAACGTTACACCCCTAATTAATATACTTTCAGACAGTTGACATTTCTTGTTAAGAAAATGTCGGTTTTATTGGTTTGGAAATCATTCAATTTGAGCAATGAGCTGTACACCATAATTCATCAAAATGAAAACACAAAAAAGGTTTAAATACTTCACTTAATACATAATGGATTGAGAATATGAAGGACTCCATTTTTAATAATACTATAGAAGAAAATTAACTATACAACCATATCTAATTCATTAAGCGTTTGTAAACTTGAAGGATATTTCAATTTTGAAATGAAAAAAATATAAATAAAAATTCTCATGTCATTGCATTATTCAGACTTATGTGAACATCTGGGACACTTAAGTTGCTTAATTCAGTATTTAGACAAACCCTTATAACTTTAAACTACATTTATCCAGACAGATCCATTGAAAATAGTGTCCTCCCAATATGTGAGGGTGTGTTTTTTTTATTAATGTTTTAATTTATTTGTAATAATTATTTCTCTTCCAATGCCACTCACAAAAATATAAAAACAAAATTAATGAAAACAGTCAATGGAAAAAAATATTCACAAATTATCAGTGAACTGAAAAAACCATGATAGATTTCTGATGAATCTATCATGGTTAAAATGGTGTTTTAAGTTATAGTGGGTTTTAAAATATTTAAATACTGAATGAAGCAACTTCAAAACTGCCTGGGTGTTCACATGAATCTGAGTAGACGATAAAATGACCCAAAGTATTATTTTAATCCCTTTAATTCATGTATTGATATGTCTATTCTACTTTGACTCAACAATTCTCCTTCACCCTCATATAGCCGTGAGCTGACAGGCAGCGTTGGCAGTCTCATCAAACACTTTGAAGAGACCTCCTCTGTCCCCATCAGTCGGTGAGTCACTGAAACCTTTTACTTTAGTCCTCTGTCCCCATCAGTCAGGGAGTTACTGAAACATCTTTTACTTTGGTCCTCTGTCCCCATCAGTCAGGGAGTTACTGAAACATCTTTTACTTTGGTCCTCTGTCCCCATCAGTCAGGGAGTTACTGAAACATCTTTTACTTTGGTCCTCTGTCCCCATCAGTCAGGGAGTTACTGAAACATCTTTTACTTTGGTCCTCTGTCTGCATCAGTCAGGGTTAGTGATTTATCGTAGAGCTCTGGGGTCTGAACGGCGGAGCTGGGTTGGAAGGAGCGCTTGTTTTATCCGCCGCTACTACTAGTAGGGCGGGGCGAAGCATAGTTTTACTGAGGTATGTTTAGGGTTAGTAACCGCATAAAAGCATCGTCTAACTCTAACCCCAACCTAACCCTAAACACAACCCCAATAAAACTAGGCTATGCCTAAACCTAATCCTAACCCTAAACTTAAAAGTAGGGAAGTGATTTGAAATTCATGGTGTAGTACCAGCCTGGTGCACTGGGGCCCCCAAAAGTAGCTACACTATGTGAACCTGCTGCTCGCTCCTGATTGGAGGAGAATTGTGGCAACCTGGGGAACTTTTATTAGCTCCTCTGCTAACGTGGGGGAGGAGGAAACTCCATATGTGGTTTCCACACCTTATAATAGAGCATTTTAACAGAAAAAATTTTTTTGGGGTGATATCTGACAAAAGTGAAATCACTTCCCCTACCTTTAACCTCAGTAAACCTATGCCTAAACCTAACCTAACCCTAACCATAAAGACACAACCCCAATAAAACTAGGCTATGCCTAAACCTAATCCTAACCCGAAACTTAACCTCAGTAAACCTATGCCTAAACCTAACCTAACCCTAACCATAACCTCAGTAAAACTTCCTTCGCCCCGCACTACTAGTAGTAGCCGGCGGATAAAACAAGCGCTCCTTCCCAACCCCCTCCCGCCGTTCAGACCCCAGAGCTCTACGATAAATCACTAACCATCAGTCAGGGAGTTACTGAAACATCTTTTACTTTGGTCCTCTGTCTGCATCAGTCACCAAAACATACAGCATTTTACTTTTGTCCTCTGTCTCCATCAGTCACTGAAACCTCTTTTATTTGGTCCTCTGTCTCCATCAGTCACTGAAACATCTTTTATTTTGGTCCTCTGTCTCCATCAGTCACTGAAACCTCTTTTATTTGGTCCTCTGTCTCCATCAGTCACTGAAACATCTTTTATTTTGGTCCTCTGTCTCCATCAGTCACTGAAACCTCTTTTAATTTGGTCCTCTGTCTCCATCAGTCACTGAAACATCTTTTATTTTGGTCCTCTGTCTCCATCAGTCACTGAAACCTCTTTTATTTTGGTCTTCTGTCTTCCATCCGTCATTTTTTGTCACAAAAATGTGTGGCAAAAACAAATTTGGAGACATATCTGCATATTTAGCTAATTTAAAAATGCAAAATATGCAAAATATCAGTACCATTTATCATTTCTGGTTGGGTTTGCTGCATTTTTACAGAAATTTAAACCCATCTAACACTGTTTGCCACCAATGATTAACGGCCCGGTGAGGATAGAGATCAGGTAAATGTTTGTCAAAGAAGGAGAAGATAAATAGATAATCTATGCCCACCCCCACAGAAAGCACTTTGATGTCAGTCTATAAGATGTATTGTATATTAACTATTATTATAATAATAGTTAATATACAACATTTAATAGACACTAAAACTACATTACCTCTATTCCCCAATGCCTCTGTCATTGTGTTGTATTGGTCTGATGTTGTTACACTTTGATACTGATAAGCATGTTGAAACAGACCACATGATTATAAAGTTTAATGAGGTTTAGACATAGCTAGATGGGAAGGGTGGGCTGCTTGATGTTTCCAGTTAGTGCAGCATTTAAATTAACTTGTTGCTTCTGAATCATGGCTTTAAGACAAATCCAGAACAAATGAGTTCAGATAATATACGTTGTATACCTGTACACATATAATGTACAACATGCATACATTATATCATCTAATTTTATAATGTGCCGCCTTGAACATGTCCTAATGTAATATGTCAATGTTATGAAATGTACTGTATGTAGAACTAATGTGAGTAGTTGATAAATTAATGTTTTCATAATGGTTGTCATGGTGATGAAAAAAGTAATGTTTCATGTTGCTTGTCATGGTGATGAATAAACGTAATGTTTTGTGTTGGTGATCAGGGTTGATCATCAAAGATCAGAGTCTCCTGTACCCAGCTGTGTCTCCATGAAGAGTGACCAGTCCAAGGGTAGATGGATTAACTTCAAGGATGGACACCAGTCTACTGATCAGAGGTCAGAAAGTTTTTATTCATATTTTCCATTAAATATCTCATTTCAAACATGTGTCCCCAGTCTGTCAACTTTGTTAGTTTTTTTAAGTCTTAAATTATTCAGAAAATAAAATTGGCTGTTTTACCCTGAGGATTCATTTTCCATGTCCTGTATATATTTGTTGCAACAGTGGAGCAGCAGGTCCAACAAACATTCAGTTGTTTGATATTTTAAAGTAAACAAACAATGAGGACATCACTGTGGTCACAACTCAACTCTGTCAGGACATTATTATGATCTTTGTTAATAATGTCAATGAAATGCTTATTGTTTTTATTTAGGGTTACGTGTAGCTAACAACTCAGGTAAAAATGAAATGGCTCATTTGTACTATAGCCGGTTAAGATAAAACATATTCAATTTTGTCAACTCCGTCAGCTGTCAACTCTGTCAGGTTTTTTTGTCTGACGGAGTTGACGTGAATCTAGGATATTCTACTTTCAAAAAAAACCTTTTGCTCATTTTATGGTCTACCTAGTCTCATGTGAACAAAGTTACTCTTTGATGTTCATTTTTCCATATTTGCCATGCCCACACAAATTAACAAAACAATGTTTTAAAAATGAATTGAAAGAAAACAATGCTGTTACTACTAACATTCTTGCCTGTCATTTCAATCATTTTTGAAAAGTAAATATTTACATACCTAATCTAAGAGGTAAATATTTACATTCCTAATTTTCATTAAACTCATCAACTCCGTCAGACGTTGGTCACCTGATGTTTTTGTTACTTTACATAGAAGTAGACAAATTAATGTCATATATTTTGAGCTTAACTTTGAAACACCAACTGAAATATTATGTAATGACATATTTTTTTGTTTTGTTTTTACATGTTTTTCATCTCATAATGTTGAAAGTAAAGGTAGAAACTGAAGAAATTTAAACATTGGATGTTTCATATTAGTGCGATATTTGAATAATATTAAATGCACTTCATGACTTAATTTGATTACTGAAAGTACTATTTTTTTTAATTTATTTATTTTTATTACCCTTAAGCAGATACAGGCTTTGAGGAAAAAAGACATACATTATGCATACTTGGGCATTGCCACATACAAACAGGGAAGTGATTTCACTTTTGTCAGATATCACCAAGATAACCCCCCCCCCCCCCCCCCCCCCCCCCAAAAAAAAAACAAACAAACAAACAAACAAAAAAAAATCTGTTAAAAAGCTCTATTATAAGGTGTGCACTGTGCAGACCATATATGGAGTTTCCCCCTCCCCCACGTTAGCAGAGGAGCTAATAAAGGTTCCCCAGGTGGAGGGTGAATTCTCCTCCAATCAGGATCGAGCAGCAAGTTCACATAGTGAAGCTACTCTTGGGCGCCCCTAGTGCACCAGGCTGGTACTACACCATGAATTTCAAATCACAAAAAAACTTCCTGATTATGTCATTATAATACCTGATGATCATGTTTTTGGGCCAGAAGAAAAACTTTACGCCATCTTTAATAACTATGTTCCACAATGGTTGTCATGGTGATGAATAAATGCAATGTTTCATGTTGGTTATCATGGTGAATACTGTAATGTTTCATGTTGGTTATCATGCTGAATAATGTAATGTTTCATGTTGGTTATCATGGTGAATAATGTAATGTTTCATGTTGGTTATCATGGTGAATAATGTAATGTTTCATGTTGGTTATCATGGTGAATAATGTAATGTTTCATGTTGGTGATCATGGTGAATAATGTAATGTTTCATGTTGGTTATCATGATGAATAATGTAATGTTTCATGTTGGTTATCATGATGAATAATGTAATGTTTCATGTTGGTTATCATGGTGAATAATGTAATGTTTCATGTTGGTTATCATGGTGAATAATGTAATGTTTCATGTTGGTTATCATGGTGAATAATGTAATGTTTCATGTTGGTGATCATGGTGAATAATGTAATGTTTCATGTTGGTTATCATGATGAATAATGTAATGTTTCATGTTGGTTATCATGATGAATAATGTAATGTTTCATGTTGGTTATCATGGTGAATAATGTAATGTTTCATGTTGGTTATCATGATGAATAATGTAATGTTTCATGTTGGTTATCATGGTGAATAATGTAATGTTTCATGTTGGTTATCATGATGAATAATGTAATGTTTCATGTTGGTTATCATGCTGAATAATGTAATGTTTCATGTTGGTTATCATGGTGAATAATGTAATGTTTCATGTTGGTTATCATGGTGAATAATGTAATGTTTCATGTTGGTTATCATGGGAATAATGTAATGTTTCATGTTGGTGATCAGGGTTGATCAGAGATCAGAGTCTCCTGTACCCAGCTGTGTCTCCATGAAGAGTGACCAGTCCAAGGGTAGATGGATTAACTTCCAGGATGGACACCAGTCCACTGATCAGAGGTCAGAATGGAAAACTATGTATCAGATCTATAACACATGATGTATTAGAGATCATATAATGAGTCCTCACTAATGTACACGTTAAAACACCACTCTTTTTCTCTATTCAGTTCATGCCAGTATAAACCATATCACACACCACACACACACACACACACACACACACACACACACACACACACACACACACACACACACACACACACACACACACACACATATATAATGTCATTGGAAGACAGGTTTCTGAACTGCGCACAGCCCTCCTGTGAGACACATCATGTACAGTACATTAGTGTGGGCCTATATATATGAAGATACATGAAAAATGGTGAAGTGGTCCTTTAAATTAACCTGTTGAAGTGATTTGTATAGTTTGTCCTACACTTGTAACTGTATAACTGCCTGCGTCCGTGCGCGCGCGCACACACACCACACACACACACATACACACACACACACACACACACACACACACACACACACACACACACACACACACACACACACACAAGCATGCAAGCACACATTCCTAACATACACAGGCCTCTCATAAGTTATACAATGTACCTACCGGTAGTTTATGGGCATTACTGAAGTTTTCAATTATAAACACAAGCACCGAGCTGCGGTTTAAAATAGCATCTATAGATGTTGATGTTGGTACCGTACTTTAACCTTGGGTTTACTTTGAATGTGGAAATATTTGTAAAAAGCACAGTACATGCTCAAATGCATGCTTAAAGGTGAACATGTTCACATTTGAACTAGATTTGGAAGTAATTATTAAGGATACTTAAGTAATAGACGTGAAGCTTACTATCTGTGCAATACTGGTGCGACCAGCACAGAAAGCACTTCGATTTTTGGATAGCTTGGAGTTTGTGCGACATATTGTAAACTATAATAATTGTTAATGTACAACATTTAATTGATACTAAAACCACCTGACCTCTAACGTCTCTGTCATTGTGTTGTTACACCTTGTCACTTTGATACTGATCAGCATGTTGAAACAGATCATATATTATAATAAAGTTTAATGAGGGTAACTTGGACTGGATGGATAGAAAGGCCTGGGTCATATACTAGGGTGACCAAACCCAGTGCAGCATCTGAACCTGTTGCTTCTGAATCATGGCTGAATCAAGACAAATCGACAACAAATTAGTTCATGTTTAATTAATAATATGCGCATAATATGCATGTCCCGTCAAGCGTGTTAAAAGTTACTTTCCTGAAGCATGGCAGAAGCACAGGAAGGAAGGGGGGGTCGGGCAGAATCTATATAAAATTCTGAGGTTGGTGGGTACTGAGAGAGTGGCGGGTGGGAGTAGGAAGGAGGAAAGTAGCATGTTACATATAATAGAGAAGTACCCCACAGGAGAATGTACACAGTGTGAAAGTAACAAGAAACAATAGAGCATTTACTTCTGCAGTGCAGGAAATATAGCTGTGAGAGGAATCGGTTATTTATGACGCTATAGAAAGGGTTAATCATCAAGATTTTACAATGGCCGGGCTTCTAGGAAATGCAGCAGGCAAAGTCTATCAGTATGTCATTAAGTAAGAGATACCAATTAGTGAATAGCATGTAGGAGGTTTATCTTTTGTTTATTGGTTTGCTGTGCTATCTTGAAAGGCATGCCAACCGCCATTAAACTGGAAAGAAGAAGATAGGATAATAAACGGGAATAACGTACATTATAATATAATGATAGCACATGACTGTTTTTCTTTAACTTTTTTTTTAATGGAAGGGATGTAATGTCAATGTGATGATATACTGTATATAACAGTTGAGTAGTTGATGTATAAATGTTACATGATGGTTGTCATGGTGATTGATACATGTAATATTTCATGTTGGTGATCAGGGTTGATCAGAGATCAGAGTCTCCTGTACCCAGCTGTGTCTCCATGAAGAGTGACTGGTCCATGGGTAGATGGATTAACTTCAAAGATGGACACCAGTCTACTGATCAGAGGTCAGAATGTAAAACTATCAGAAAACAACATAGATATAGTTTTATTAAACGCTACTGATAAGACGTCAGAATGTACATTGCGAAACTATCAGAAAACAACACATGATGGGAATGTTACAGGAAGTTACCCGCCTAATAAATTTGCCAGGATTAAAGTTTAAAGCATCCACATTGCATTTATGTTAATCAGTGTAGTCTTCCAGACGAGATTGCTCCAGGCATGCAGAGAAAGCTGTAGTGAAGGCTATATATGCACTGTAACATGCCCAATCTATGTGGCATTGTGGCATAAGATTCTTAGTTTACACTTTACAGATTTTATATTTCACAGCGAAGAGTGGAATGATGCATTGTGCACTTGTGAGTTATTGGAGATACTGTGCAACACTGCTGAATGTCAGATAATGGCTCTCCAGTGTCTCCATTATAGGGTATAGACTAGATTGATATTCCACCTTTAGCCTGTGCATGTAAAGACAGAGATAAACATGCTTGCCTAATGTGCAGTAGTTAATAAGATAAATTGCACATATAGGCCACTATACAAATGTATTACAAAATATTTATTGAAAACAGGGCGTTTGGGAATATGGATACAATCCACTTTGAGTAGGATGCTGCTGATTGATCGCAAGCAAATATGAGAGCTTGTAAGTGGTTATGGTGAAAAATGAAAATGCAACCATAGCAAATACAATATTAAATCCTTCTCTTAATACTAGAGCTGTCAATCGATTAAAAATTTTAATCGCGATTAATCGCATGATTGCCCATAGTTAATCTTTGATTAATCGCAATTTAATCGCATATTTTCATGAGTTCTAAATATACCTTAAATGAGTGTTTTTCAAGAATATTCATATCAAGGTCAATTATTTATTCTTCATTTGAGCCACAGACCACCAGTTGATGACATTTATGTAGACTTTCAGACCTAAATTAAAGAATTTGTCAACGGAAGGTAAATTCCATATAGGCTTCTATAGAAAAGTTTACATTTTTCTCTATACATTTAGTGTTTCAAATTTCTTCTAATTGCTTCTATACTTTTGTAGAAGCAATTTGAAACATAGAAGAAATTAGAAACACTAAAACCAGGCTGTTTATACAGAAAAATGTAGACTGGGGGTGGAGAGTAGAGACTGCATGTCTGTCAGTCACAGTGTGGGACAGGGACTCGGTATGAAAGTTGATACCTGTCAGTGTGGGACAGGGTCTCATTTTGCAGGACACCTGCATAGTCTTGGTAATGATGGGCTGTCCCACGCAAAGGCGGGGCTTTCATATTCATATTTGTATTGAGCTGTCTTAATGCTGGAATCACTAGAGAAGTAACATTGGATTCACTAGCAGGTAGATTTACAAGCAGTAAAAACAGCTGACCTGTACTACTACTATCGAGTTGCATTGACCTGAAACCAACCTTATGTTGTTAGACTTTGATACGGACCATGTTTAAACAGCTCATAGACTAATAAAGTTTAATATCTAACTCTAAGTTAGATATTAACTAATATCTAACTTAGAAGACCATTTAAGTTAGAAGACCATTTTATTAGCAGACAGTATAATTATGTAATGTGACAACTTCCTCACTTGTTTGTTCTGTACGCAGGCGGCACGCGCACGCATACTGTATACACACAATCTTAGGAACTGCAGTGTTACAGGATTAGGATATAGTGCAGACACTGAACAGAATGTAGTCTATGGCTGTGTTCGAATCCATTCCCTATACCCCATATAGGGTACTACTTTAGCCTTCCGCCATTTTGTTTGAGTGTCCGAATATGTAGTGAGCCTTTTTGGTACTACTTTAGCCTTCCGCCATTTTGTTTGAGTGTCCGAATATGTAGTTAGCCTTTTTGGTACTACCGTATTGTCCCGAATATAAGACGACTCGTTTATAAGACGACTCTCATTTTTCAAAACCCATTTACAGAAGAAAGAACATTGAATGTCAAATAGTATAGCCCCTGAATATAAGACGACTCCATTTTTTGGGATATCTCCATCAGGAAAAAAACATAGTCTTATATTCAGGCCAATAGGGTACTTTAGTCTTCCGCCATTTTGTTTGAGTGTCCGAATATGTAGTGAGCCTTTTTGGACCCTAATATAGTGGACTGAAATGTCCCACAATGCACCTGGAATTGTGGGATTCCAGGTGCATTGTGGAATCCCACAATGGGATACGATGGTCACTGCATTTTCTCGGCAGAGCAAATCTACCATTGCGCGGTTCCCCTCTTGAGCACACGCACTCCAACTCAGATGAGGGATAACTTGAACCAGCGAAAAAAAAACAAAAAAAACAACACATACAAACCCCATCTCTTTTCCTCCCTACTACCAAACTGATTATCACCCAGCACCTGACGTTGGAATCAGTTGCTGTAGAATATATCTCATATTACTATTGTAATATGAGAAACATGCATGTCACAAACGGACGTTGCATTATAGAACGGCTATTTTGTTATACATGGAGTGCTTGGTTAATGCTTCATAGCATATTGTCAAGGTGATTCACTGTTTTCATATTAATGACTAATATGGATATAATATGAATTTATTGATGACCACGTGGCCTATGTTATTTTAAGAGAATTATTATATTCCAACGCCAATGAAAAGCACATTAACCCATGGCCGCGGGCCTATAGCGCCCTCTACTGACAGCCTTGGTGTTCCCTATAGGGAATACCATCCAAAATCATCACTATTCTAGTTTACTAACTCTGGAGCCCCATATGGGGAGTAGGGAACAACCCTATGCATTCGGACACAGCCCATATAAACACAGTTTACTTTGGAATTCCAGCTGCTACTGACATCTATACCGGCTGATGTTGGTACTTTAAACTTGGATTATGATTATGGAGAAAATAGCATAAGTGCACATTGAATATTGAACATTTAATTTGATGCCTAAAAATAAAAAATAGCCTTCACTGAACTATTGCAGTGCATACATATTAGTATGGCGTCCTCATTGTTCGCTACTAAACCTAACCCTAACCCCTAACCCTAAATAAATCCCCAGTAAAACCTATGCCTAAGCTAAACCTAACCTTATCCCCCGACCGATAGGATACCTGCCGTTACGGATAAGATAACTGCCACGTCCCATTGGATACTTTCTGCGACCGAAAACCTTGCCCCTCCTGCATTTTGTGCATCAGAAGAGATTCACGCCATAACCTCAAGCTGCCTTTACTGTCATATCATCAAGTTGTCATGAAATCAACCTGATGTTGTTAGACTTACACAGATAGGATCATAGAATCAGTGTGGGAAAATGGCTGTCTCCCGTGGTAGCCATTATTCTTCCCAACATAACCTGAAATATGTCATATTTTGTATCATTCAAACTGTAGCGAGCCAGGTTTCCTGCTTTAATTCCTGCATTAACTGTGTGTGTGTGTGTGTGTGTGTGTGTGTGTGTGTGTGTGTTGTTGTGTGTGTGTGTGTGTGTGTGTGTGTGTGTGTGTGTGTGTGTGTGTGTGTGTCCTTCACAGTGACCAGCAGCAGATATCTCAGTGTTCCAGTGGTGAGTCAGTTCAGGAACATCAATCAGGACTGGATTCCATATTTAAGGTATCTCAGTGTATAACAACACCTTTACTAAATCTACACAACTATTTAGGGTATATGCATAACAGCACTGTTACCATATTTAAGGTATGGCAACGGACAGCACCTTCAATACTTCTACAACATGGGATGTGTCTCAAGGACCTCCCAAAGGAGAAACCCAAGAGCCATTCTAACCAGATGTCTGAACCACAAAGCTACAAACAGATTTGAAGCATCTAAAAATTTAAAAATAAGAATAAATAAATTAATAAAATTAACTAATAATGAGTTCATCAACCAGTAGGTGTTAACCCAAGCATTTCATCAGGTTGAGAAGGTGCTCTGCTAGAATCACTTTCGGAACATTTCCAATCTCTTGTACTCCCATTGTTGACAATTTAAAGCATATATTCTAAGTTCATAAACATAAATAGCAAAACTAGGGATGTCCGGTTATCGACCACTGATCGAGCGATATATTTAGATAAAAATGTAATATTGGAAAATGTTTCTATTAGTTAAGAACTGGATGAGCAAATTCTGTCAGTCCTGATATATTTTGGCATTTTTTGCTCTCTGAGCCAGTCTTATGAATTGGGTTTTACACTTGACCTTCATGAATTACCTGTAAAAGTTATACAGTTTTTTATCATTTTACCACATCAATGACTCCCTAGGGGAGGCTCTTTACCAGATGCACAAACATCTGACAATAGAACAACAATAGAAGCAAAGAAACATGTGGTAAGGCTTGCACTAAGCTTGCACATATCTTCATAATTAAACTGTGTGTACACACTATAGAGTGCGACAGTATATCAACATAAAATGCTAAATTGAGCCTATACATACACAGACAAATTTGAGGCCTATACTATATGCTAAGATGGAGTACAAAGAGGTGGAACGTCAGACTATGGCAGATGTTTGGGAGTGAGTCTGCATTTTGTAATGGGAAGTGCAGTGCATAGTTATGGAGCCAGAGAGGAGAGTTTGGGACGGGTGGAGTGTTGTCCTGTAGTGTTTTTAACTAATGTACTTCCATGCTCCCTGCACCTAATTTGAGCAAGTAGTTTGTAGGATCCAATCAAACTTGCAAGATATAGCAGTGCCAGTCCAAAGACTACAACCTCCGCATGAGGCGCCGGTCCTACCTCACCTTGTCGGTCCCTTCCACGGAATTGGCCGGTTCCCCCAGCCAACATGGCTGCCAGTCTCTAGCCGGTACCTTGCGGGTTGGCGACGCCAAAGCTGTTTTTTGAATCATATGCTCCTACTGGTGTTGTACATGAGCTTACCAGTCTATGGAAATAGAGAAATCAATTCAATATTGTTGTGTTTAAACATTATTATATTATTATTGTGTGTTTCAGCTGCTGGAAGATAAAGTCGTAACGTTGGTGAAGAAGGAGATGAAGAGGTTCCAGAAAGTTCTGACAATAGATTACCCAAAATGCTTAGAGAGTCAGGGGGAGGAGGAGGAGGGGGAGGGGGAGGAGGAGAGGAGAAGCATCACAGAGGGAGCTCTGAAGATCACACTGCACCTCCTGAGGAGTCTGAAGATGGAGGAGCTGGCTGACCTCCTGATGATGAGTAAGAAATTATAACGTACTTATTAATACCTATCTACTAATTGGCATTTTTAATACCTTTGATATGGTGGAAATCAATAAGGCTTTATTAATACATTTAAAATGTTGGATAGTTTATTTTCTAACAAGTAAAACAAATAAACTGACCTGACACACACATCATCAAGTGTAGTAAGTGTAATAGACACGATCTTTCAAAAAATCAAGAGGATTTTAATTTAAACTGTCTAAGAGGAATATTGCTAAAGGAAATTAACCTAAATAAAGAGAAAAAACGTGTTTTCTCACTATACTGCTGCACAGAGACTTGGCTTCATAATAGTACTAAAATATAGAGAATGAAGTCCGAAGTCGGAGTTGAGTGTTCCATCTTACAATAAGCAACTATGGCCATCTGTATTCATCAATCGATCAATAAGCTATTTTCACTGGTTGGAATTAAAGCTGATCAGACTTCTTCTGTTCTTTGGTAATGCAGAAACTCTTGCTCCTGTCTGTCAACAACAACTCAAGTCTTATATGAAGAAGAAGTGTCAGAATGTGTCTGAGTGGATCACTAAAGAGGGAACCCAAACCCTTCTGAAGCAGATCTTCACAGAGCTCTACATCACAGAGGGAGGCAGTGGAGACGTCAATAAAGAACATGAAGTCAAACAGATTGAAGCAGCATCCAGGAAACCAGCCAGACCAGAGACGGCAGTCAGCTGTGAAGACATGTACGAACCCTTACCTGGACAAGATGGGCCAATCAAAACGGTGATGACAAAGGGCGTGGCCGGCATCGGTAAAACGGTGTTAACTCAGAAGTACGCTCTAGATTGGGCAGAAGACAAATCCAACCAGAAGGTCCACTTCTTGTTTCCACTCACTTTCCGAGAGCTGAACCTGATGATGAAGAAGGAGTACAGCTTGGTGGAACTCATTCAGCATTTCTTTGGTGGGATCATGAAACCACTCATCTGCAGCTTGAACGAGTTCAAAGTCATGTTCATCCTCGATGGATTAGATGAATTGAGGATTCAACTAGACTTCCAGACCACTGAGATTGTAACTGATGTCACCAAGCCAACCACAGTGGACGTGTTGCTGACAAACCTCATCAGAGGCGACCTGCTTCCCTCTGCTCGCATCTGGATAACCACACGACCTGCAGCAGCCAATCAGATCCCAGCCAATTATGTTGACAGGGTGACAGAGGTGCGAGGATTCACCGATCCACAGAAGGAGGAGTACTTTGTCAAGAGATTTGGGGATGAGAAGAAGGCAGGCCCAATCGTCTCCCACGTCAAGAAATCCAAAAGCCTCCACATCATGTGTCACATCCCGGTCTTCTGCTGGATTACCGCCACAGTTCTAGATCACCTGTCGAAGACAGATGTGAATGCATTGCTGCCAAAGTACTTGACTGAGATGTACCTTCACTTCCTGCTGGTTCTGTTCAGACAGAAAAGTGTGAAATATCACAAAGGTGCTCAGACACATTCTGAGGAGACAGAGAATACCAAGGTAATTCTGGCTCTGGGAAAACTGGCGTTTGAACAGCTACAGAAAGGCAACCTGATCTTCTATAAGGCAGACCTGAGAGAGTGTGGCATAGATGTCCGAGAGGCCTCTGTGTACTCTGGAATGTTTACACAGGTCTTTAAACAGGAGAGAGGGCTGCACAAGGACAAAGTCTTCTGCTTCGTCCATTTGAGTGTACAGGAGTTTCTGGCTGCTCTTCATGTCTTTGTCTCCTTTGTTGAGGATGGTGTCAACCTACTGACAGAACTACAAACAACCCCCAGCGGGTCCAAGGTATCTACCCCAAAACCTATGTTACATGAACTCTACCAAAGTGCAGTGGACAAGGCCTTACAGAGTCCAAATGGACACCTGGACTTGTTCCTCCGTTTCCTGCTGGGCCTATCTTTGGACACCAATCAGAAACTCCTACAAAGGCTGCTGACACAGACAGAACAAAGATCCCAGACCAATGGCGAAACCATTCAATACATCAAGGAGAAGATCAAAGAGAATCCATCTCCAGAGAGAAGCATCAACCTGTTCCACTGTCTGAATGAGCTGAATGATCATTCTCTAGAGAAGGACATCCAACAGTACCTGACGTCAGGACGTCTCTCCACAGACAAGCTCTCTCCTGCTCAATGGTCAGCTCTGGTCTTCATGTTACTGTCTTCAGAAAAGGAACTGGATGTGTTTGACTTGAAGAAATACTCTGCTTCAGAGGAGGCTCTTCTGAGGTTACTGCCTGTGCTCAAAGAGTCAAATAAAGCTCTGTAGGTCCACTGATTAATACAGATACATTTGATATATTATTGAAATTTATTAAACAGAATATCTAATGAAGAACCAATAATGTTTCTTCAGGTTGAGTGGCTGTAACCTGTCAGACAGATGCTGTCAGGAGTTATCATCAGCTCTCAGCTCCAGCTCTAGTCTGAGAGAAGTTGACTTGAGCAATAATGACCTTCAGGACTCTGGAATCAAACTCCTGGCTTTGGACTGGGGAGTCCACACTGCATGTTGGAGACTCTCAAGTCAGTGTAACTGGGTTTAAGTTAAACATAATGCATTTTTAAATAAATAGAACAAAATGTAACATTGTGAAACTTCTCACCGCGCGCGTGTGTGTGTGTGTGTGTTGTGCAGTTTGTCAGGATGTCTCATCACAGAGAAAGGCTGTTCTTCTCTGACCTCAGCTCTGCGCTCCAACCCTTCCCATTTGAGAGAGTTGAACTTGACCTTCAATCATCCAGGAGAATCAGGAGAAGCGATGCTCTCTGCTGTTGTGAAAGATCCACAATACAGACTGGACACTTTGAGGTATGAGGGTCCTGGTGTACTGTGTGTGTGTGTGTGTGTGTGTGGTGTGTGTGTGTGTGTGTGTGTGTGTGTGTGTGTGTGTGTGTGTTGTGTGTGTGTGTGTGTGTGTGTGTGTGTGTGTGTGTGTGTGTGTGTGTGTGTGTGTGTGTTACAGAAATAAGTTCACAGTTCAACACTGTGTGTGAGACAAAGACCAACACAACATTTTGGTCAGAACAATGTTCTCAGTCATACTATGATGCTGTTCTGTATTGTTTGATGTTTAATGGTGTAAAATCCTTATCAATAATCATTTTTATTATAATAGAGAATATTCAGGTGTGACTTTGTCTCTCCTCCAACTCCAGTGTGGATCACGGTGGAGAGAACAGGCTGACACCAGGAGTGAAGAAATGTAAGTTTCTGTTCAGTTTCTTTCATTCAATCAAATCATTTAGAGCAGTGGTTCCCAAAGTGTGGTCCATGGACCCCCAGGGTTTTTAAGGCTTCCAGGTGTTCCCCAGTAAAATGTGTTAATACACCATTGTAATACTTTTAACTACTTAATCTATTGGCTGTTCAAACAAAGCAAATACACAAGCTCACTTTCTGTCACAATGTGACATGCTGAGATCTGCTGTTTTTGAGCATCTTTGAATGTTATACTCATTTTTTATAACAAAATGTCTCTTCAGATGGGGGCTTGTGACCAATTCTACATATACTCTGTAAATGCAGGGTCTTTTGGACAAAAACATTAGAGAAGCACTGGTTTAGATGAGCAGCTCATATCTATATCTGCATGTGACATTATTAACTCAATCACATCCTACTGTGAATGAATGATAATAACCATAACAAACATAGACTAATACACTATGTGAACACTAACATACCTCCAATCACAATTTAAAATGTAGGCATTTGTCTTCTAAAATCATGATTGTTTTCAGTAATACCTGTTTGTGTCAGTAAACTATTTCATGTCAAGGAGTTCCAGAATTATCTGTATTTGGCTGTGGACACCCATCTGAAAATATGTAGTTCCAGGGACCTTCCAGAAGCAAATATTTGAGCTAAAACATTTAGTGTGACAGAAAATATATGCAATGAATTGTGCCACATTTTCATGTTTTTTTTAAAGCATCAATGATATATTAAGTGTAACATAATGCTTAAAACACCAAAAGGGATTCCTGTTCAAAATGGGTTCATCCAGAGTGACTTACAGTAAGCAATAACAAATACACAGAAATAGTCATCAAGAATCATAGCTATAGGTTTTTGCATATGCTTTGCTTTGCATAGACTGCGCTGTTACCCCTGTAAGGTGGAGACTAGCACAAGTGCTAGGACAAGTGCTACGGCCACTTATGGAAACTAATCATAGACGTCTGTCATAGCCATGACGTAGGTATGTGCATGCTTTGCCTTTGTTTTCACCTCTTCACACAAAGATTTACCCTAGTTCTGTTGTAGTTTCTAGAGGAGTTTATTGAAGATTACAAGTCACAAAGAAAGTAGCCTGGCCTAACCCGAAATGATTTTGGCCTTGGGAGGGCGGGGTGCCGTGGGATCCACACGGCAGATCGAGCTGATCTGATTTGATCTCACAAACATGTCGTCATCCCGGCCCCTCCCGCGCCCGTCCACTGCTGTTCTACGTCACATCATTTAGAGCGACGCCCACCCCAGAAGGTTGACTCCCCCCTCAAGGCCACTGTGTGTAACAAATTAGTCCAGGCTTTCCAAAAATGAAAGCCTGGGTGTCGAGGCTACAAATAAAGTGACTTTCATGTTTCAGTGAAAGTGATTTTCATGTTGCAGTGAAAACACATGCAAAGCACACTTGTACATGCACATTTTTGCGGGCCTGTGTGTGCACAGACAGGCACAATCAATTTTATCCAGATTCTGCAGCTCAGCCATGCATTAACATCTGGGTTTGTCTCTTTGGGTGTTGGACAGGTTGACAGCTGAGCTTGTGATAGCTTGGCAGCATCATTATTACATGTAGTTTCAGGTAGAATCAATCTGAATCTGAACTAGAATCTACACTCATTTCATGTGGTTTTAATAAAAGTATATAGGCCACGTTTAGGTTGTGGAAAAGGCACCGCTAGATAGGGGTTTAATGGAATACTGTGCTAATATATTAAAATATATTAGCATATAAATATGTTAAAAGCACATTTGGTTGCACAGCTGCACAGTCCCGCATCATCAACAAATCATTCAACAAATCAACAATAATCATTCAACAAACACAATGTTTTGGGACAATTAAATAATTTGCAAGAAGAAAAACAAAACAAAAGTATTCTAACCTGCTGTTTCATATTACTAATTAGATTGTGTATGAAAATACATGTCATGACATGTATGTCATGATTTATTACAAAAGAGGTTGTCTTTGTCCACGGTGTAATAGTATATAAAACATTTTTGAAAAGTCTATGAATCAATGGGGAAATTACTTCTGGGCTGCGAGCAACATCATGAAATAGTCATTAAATGGTCCGTTGATTAATTCAGGTTGAGAGTCACTGCAGTAAAAAAACCTTCTTGGGGGTCTCTGCTCTGGTACTATTTTGACATGACAATATTTAGGAACCACTGGTTTAATTTATAATTGATTGCAGCTGGCCTGTTATGTAGCTGATCAGAGCAGTACTACGAAGTAATTTATCTTTCATTACATCGGCTACACATTGTTTACATGCAAGTCAGGAAATGTGTGGCAGGCTATATACTGTATGTACTGTAGCCTATATCATATATTCATATATTCTCATCTAAAAGCAGCAGTTGTAAAGCTGTCAGGATAGTTCCTTTGCTTATTATAAAGGCTCTGAAATGAACCTTCCTTATTGAAGGTGAGTAGAGGGTGAACCAAATATTCTCTTTGTCTCTTCTTTCTGCTGCTCGACTCTGAATGTCATTCTGAGGATTTGTGCAAGATTAAAATAATATGCAGTGTTGCCAAATTGGCACATTTGTCATTATAATTATCTATTTAGCTCCTGGCGGAAAATCTAGTGCTTTTTGAGTTGGGGCGAAATTGATTGACAGGCGCCAGAGATAAGACCCTCGTTTTTCCATTTTTTCCACCATTTTTCCTCTTATGATAGGCCTAGTCCTCCTTCCTTCCTAGAAAGGACCATTGGTAACCAAATGGACCCTTATTGATCTGTAACTCTTGAGATCGTGAAATGAAACCAAATGGACCCATAAGGGTCCATTTGGTTTCATTTTACACTCTTAAATTAGTTAGAGTTAAATTAGTTTTAAACCTCTGAATTACCTAATTTTCAAGAATCCACACGTTTAGAAAATGTAGAAGAATTGTTATTTTGACCAACATGTTGCCAGTTATCTTTCCTAAATTAGTCCGAGAGAACTGATGAAACTCAACATCTCAACATCAGATGGTGGTCCTCTGTGGCTAAAATGCAGAATAAATAGTAGGCCCTATATGGAAATGGTTGAAAACCCACTGCTCTGGCACATTCTTGTGCATTTTGGAAGTGCCACTTGTGCATTTTGGACTTTGGCAGTTTGGAGCACTGATAATATGCAACTTAATACACAACGTAATACGTAATGCAGTTGATGTGCACTGCAGGGATATTTTTTTTGTGTGTGTATTCCATATATGGTTCCCATAGGTGTAAAACACGGCAGTAGGCAAAGAGCTTTAGACTTCCATACTATATGCAGGAGACGTGAAATTATGCAACCGAGGCAGACGGCCATGATTGATGGCAGTAAATGAGTCGTGGCTGATAGTAAATGAGTCGCGACCGAAAGTAAAACAGTCACCCACCACCTATTTACTGATAGGTAAATAGGCCAATAGGTAAATAGGCCATTTACTGATGGCCGCCTGCCTCTGTATTATTATTACCCTTATTATTATTATTATTATTATTATTATTATTATTATTATTATTATTATTATTATTATGTGTGATTGTAAACTGGTGTGTATTGTGTGTTGTTCTTCTCATCAGATGTGTGTGAACTCACACTGGATCCAACCACAGCACACAGAGAGCTCTCTCTGTCTGAGAACAACAGGAAGGTGATGCATGTGGGAGTGGATCAGAAGTATCCTCATCATCCACACAGATTTAAGGACCGCAGTCAGGTGATGTGTAGAGAGGCACTGAGTGGACGCTGGTACTGTGAGGTACAGTGTAGTGGATATGTTGGTGTAGCAGTGACACACACAGATATCAACAGACAGGGTCATGACAGTGAGTTTGGATGGAATAATAAATCATGGATTCTGTACGGTGGTGGTGATAAAAACTACAGAGTGTGGCACAATAAGAATCGCACTGTCCTCCCTGTCAGTTGCTCCTCCTCCTCCAACAGAGTATCAGTGTATGTAGACCATGCTGCTGGCACTGTGTCCTTCTACACAGTGTCCTCTGACACACTCACACACCTGCACACCTTCCAGTCCACGTTCACTCAACCTCTCTATGTTGGGTTCTGTCTGTTGGGTGACTCCTCAGTGTGTCTGTGAGTCAGATAGAGGAGGAGCTACATGTAGTACTGTAGTATAATGTGTATAGTAGAATGTATAATGTGTGTGTGTGTGTGTGTGTGTGTGGTGTGTGTGTGTGTGTGTGTGTGTGTGTGTGTGTGTGTGTGTGTGTGTGTGTGTGTGTGTGTGTCTGTGTCTGTGTGTCTGTCTGTGTGTCTGTGTGTCTGTGTGTGTGTGTGTGTGTGTGTGTGTGTGTGTGTGTGTGTGTGGTGTGTGTGTGTGTGTGTGTGTGTGTGTGTGTGCGTGTGCGTGTGCGTGCGTGCGTGCGCGCAACATTACTGTTTCACTGAATTCAACTTTTCTTTGTTGTTTAATCAGAATTTTGGACCAAAATGTCATTTTTAACTGTAGTTAAACATATGATATTTTGGATGTTGTTTTGAACACCTCAGTGCATTTTGTAAATGAAAAGTATCATTTTAGGAGCCACTTTGAGAATCCTGTTGTAAAACACACTTCTGTTTGGAGGAAATGGACTCAAGAAACACAGAAAGGGAAAAATGTATATTTGTACATTAAAATGCTCATTTGATCCTAATGTTTGCTTTGTCTCTATTGTTATAGATGAAAACATAGAGAGCAATAGATGGCTCAGATGTGGAAAATGTTTTTTCTTAAATGCTCATAGTTTTCTGAGAAACAAAACTGTTTGATGATCAAACTGTTTCATGAATGTCAAGGACATTCCAGAATTATCAGTATTTAGCCATAGAGATCCGGTGCCATGTCATTATTCCGACCTCCCATAATTCCGACCTCCCATAATTCCGAAAAAAGCAAAAAATAAGAACTCCCATAGGTTCGACCTCCCGTTTTCCCGACCATCGGAAGAACGGGATTTCGGCATTATGGGTTGGGTTTTATGCTGAATAAATTAAGGCTATTTAATAAGTGATTGACTTTGTTCTACTGTAGTTTAATAAATGCTGTCCCTAGACATGTGTTTGACTTCATTATGCTGCATTTTCTTTTACATTTCTGTCATATGCGTTCATAGACTACATGGGAGTATTGATCCTATATAGCCTAGTATAGCCTACAATGTGATCGCCAGTAGGAATTGACTTTAAATAACAAGTCGTTCCTTGTTGTTATATTATTACCCTTATTATTATTATTTGTTGTAGGCTATGTATTTCTTTCTACTGTCGATCAAGATCCCTGCAGCAATGAGGCTCACGGGGATTCCCCGTGCGTTGCTGGTTAGAGCTCTGCGTAGCGAGGTGAATCAAAACTGCGCGACAAAATCTTTGGTTTTCAAACTAATCAGCGGTCCTGAGAGGGTTGTCAAGGTAACCAAATGTAACTCTGTAAAATGAATCCAAATGAACCCGTAGGGTACGGGCTCATTTGGTTTCATTTTACGCGCTCGGTTTGTACTCAAAGGCTGGGTCTGAGAGGCTAAATGGTGGTCCGTGGGACACTGGTGTCAAAATGATCGAAAACCACAATTCTTAAATGTATTCCTGGCTAGATTTATGCACTAAATAGCCTATATAAAATATTATGCGATCATCGGGCACCAACGCACATGGCATTGATTTAAACAGGTCGCTATCGACAGCAAATGGTCTAAAACTCAATTCTGTATGCTTTCTACTTAAAATAATAATGACAATAATAATGTCCACTGACGGATTTTGAAAATAAGCAGTCTTCATTTCACAATATTGCTTTTATTCACTCAAATAAACAAGACATATAGGGCAAAAAACAACAAAAACAGCAACATTTCAGGCATGAGGTCAGAACATCATTGTGGGCTACTCATCTAGGATACAGGCCTCCATGCGCCAACATTGACACCTTTATAAGGGTGATGATCACTGGTCCTCTGGCACAATTAAGTGTGTTAAAAGAGCATCACTTTTACAAACCTTTTTATTAAAAAAAAGAAAAGAAAAACAGTCAAATGTATGAAAATAATAACTGCAGGTGCAGTAATGCTCAAACTGAACTCTGACGGAGAGACTCGGTTTGGCGCATATGAGAAACATATAGGCTACAACCACGCACAGTGTTGATAAACTTTGTAGGCTATTGAACATGAGTGGGCTGAAACATATGGTTACTTTCGATATTTATTATTTATAGTTATTATTTTCACATAAATGCAAGGGAATTTAATTGTTTTTCTTTAAACAAAGTTTGTAAAAGCCATCCTCTTTTTCCACACCAGTGGGCCAGTGATCATCACCCTTATAAGGTGCCAATGTTGGCGCACGGAGGCCTGTAGCCTGTGAATACAATGATTTTCTGACATCAAGCCTGAAATGTTGCTGTTTTTGTTGTTTTTTGCCCTATGGCTTGTTTATTTGGGTGAATAAAAGCAATATTGTGAAATGAAGACTACTTATTTTCAAAGTGCATGAGTGGACATTATTATTATTACCCTTATTAATAACCCATTATTTACCCATTATTTTAAATAGAAAGCGTACAGAATTGAGTTATAGGCCATTTGCTGTCGACAGCCTTTATCCACGGGTGGGCAATTATTTTTCCCAAGGGGCCAAATGAGATGCATAAAATGTTGTGGAGGGCCAAGACTAAAGGCTGAACTAAAGTCTGCTTAATAATAATTTAATTTCAATATAAAAGTGAGAGTAATACTAACAATTTCTATTTATTTAGTATATGAGCCACGGACCACCATTTGATGACATTTAGCCCCACAGACCCCAAAACTAAAGATTTATTTTGCTTTCGTCCACAATTCCAGGCTGGAATTGTGGACAAACAAAACACACAAACAAACAGGCAAAGATTGATCAAAAATGACCAATCTTTTACATTCTCTGGCTAATTCAGATGAGTAGGCTATTTTAACTCTTGACAGTGTGAACATGAAACCAAATGGACCCGCAAGGGTCCATTTGGTTTTATTTTTACTCTCTCAAAGAGTTAGCCTACATCTGGTTAACCAACTTTCCATATTTAACTGGAACTCTCTCAAGAACGATTGGTGGTCCCTGGACCACTGGTTGAAAACCACACTACCCTTTCACGGGCCGGTCAGAGTCAGCGAAAGTGCCGCATTAGGCACCGGCCGCATAATGCCCACGTACTGTATGTCATAATCAATGCCTTGTGCATTGGTGCACGATGATCGCATAATATTTTATGTGGGCTATTTATTGTAGAAAGGTACAAATAGGAATACATTTAAGACCTGTGGTTTTCAATCATTTTGACACCAGTGTCGAGTGGCACTATGGCACGGACCACCATTTAGCCTTTGAGTACAAACCGAACGCATAAAATGAAACCAAATGAGCCCGTACCGGACGCGTTCATTTGGATTCATTTTACAGAGTTACATTTGGTTACCTTGACAACCCTCTCAGGACCGCTGATTAGTTTGAAAACCAAAGATTTTGTCGCGCAGTTTTGATTCACCTCGCTCAACCAGCACCGCTTCATTGCTGCAGGGATCTTGATCGACAGTAGAAAGCAATACATAGACTACACCAAATAGCCTAATAATAATAAGGGTAATAATATAATAACAAGGAACGACTTGTTATTTAAAGTCAATTCCTACTGGCGATCACATTGTAGGCTATACTAGGCTATATAGGATCAATACTCCCATGTAGTCTATGAACGCATATGACAGAAATGTGAAGAAAAATGCAGCATAATGAAGTCAAACACATGTCTGTAGGGACAGCATTTATTAAACTACAGTAGAACAAAGTCAATCACTTATTGAATAGCCTTAATTTATTCACCATAAAACCCAACCCATAATCCCGAAATCCCGTTCTTCCGATGGTCGGGAAAACGGGAGGTCGAACCTATGGGAGTTCTTATTTTTTTGCTTTTTTCTGAATTATGGGAGGTCGGAATTATGGGAGGTCGGAATACTGGGTGGACACCAGAGATCCTATAGAGCAGGGGGTTTCAACAGGTGGTCCGGGGACCACCAGTGGTCCTTGAGAGGGTTCCAGGTGGTCCCCAGCTAAGTTGTTTAACCAGATGTAACTCTTGAGAACGTAAAAATAAAACCAAATGGACCCTGGCGGGTCCATTTGGTTTCATTTTCATGCTCTCAAGAGTTAAAATATTCATCATCTGAATTAGCCCAAGTCTACACAACTAGACGATGGACAAAAGCAAAAGAAATCTTTAGTTTTGGGGTCTGTGGGGCTAAAATGTCCTCAAGTGGTGGTCCGTGGCTCAAATTCTGAAAAAATGGAGGTCCCTGGCATCAAAAAGGTTGAAAACCCCTGCTATAGAGGTCATAAACTCTACCCAAACCTGAGCTGGTCCGTTCGGTAGCGACCCGACATGATAATTAGTTTTTTATATAATGTTATTATCATGAAATAACAATGTTATTTGTGTAATGCCTATACATGTGTGTATTTATTATGAAGAGGACAGCACTGAGATTCACACTTCACAGGACTCACAGCAGGGGCGGATGTAACATTTCCCAATTGGGGGGGCAGGAGAAAATGGTATGGTTGCGACTTCATCTCATGGTATGGTTGCGACTTCATGAAGCCGCACCCATACCATTTCCGGTTACAGGACTTATATTAGTCAAGTAAAGCATCAATAATATCAGTTTTTGTTGAAGTTGCAACAGACACGCAGCATGCATAAAGCTAAAGGTCTGACTCAGAGAGTTTTCTGTTTTCAGTGATGAAATGCTGTTGGTTTAGTGGTGCCACAGCTGTAGTTAGTTAGTAGCAGTAGTAGTGTTTCAAATCATTTTAAATATAAGCACTTTAATTTGAAATATCTTGGGTTGTTTTGCATGGCATCGTGTTTGGGGGGGCAGACTGGGTATTTAGGGGGGCATTGCCCCCCCCCCATGCCCATACCTAGAGGTTGCCCTGTCCACTTTTTCAACCGTTGCCCCAAAACTATGTGGTCTGTAGGCCATATCGTTGAGGTTATATAATGGTTTTGGGAAAGCATGCGCGTGCACACACGTGATTGTGTGTGTGATACAGTAGACTTAGTGTAACTGTTTTAGCTGTAGTGTAGGCCGATTGTTTACAATTCTGATAATAAAGTCATCAATCAATCGATAAATCACTAAGTTGAACAGAATGGTGGATATATACCTACAGTAAATATTTTGGATTCACTCGACCGTGCGAGACCAAACGCAATTTTAAATTAAGAGGGACAGGTTGATTGATTGGTCCATCGATTCATTCATTAGTATGCATGTCAAGGCAGAATCCCACGTTGTCTCTTTTCACCTCCACATCAACTGCTGTAGATTCTGTTTATTGTTATGTTTCATTGTTATTTGTCATAAAATGCGGTCATGGTTCCATCAATACACTCAGAGGTTCAGCTTCATGCTGACTCCCTATAGCAGGGTTTTCAACAGGTGGTCCGGGGACCACCAGTGGTCCTTGAGGAGGTTCCAGGTGGTCCCCAGGCTAAATGATGGAAGTTGGTTAACCAGATCTAACTCTTGAGAATGTAAAAATGAAACCAAATGGACCCTTGCGGGTCATTTTTTACACTGTCAAGAGTTAAAATATTTACCATCTGAATTACCACCACTTAATTAAGAAGTTTACACTGTTTTGTTGGCAAAATACAGCCTGGAATTGTGGACAAAACCAAAAGTATTCTTTAATTTTAGGTCTTTGGTGTGAAAATGTAATCAAATGGTGGTCCGTGGCTCAAATGCTGAATAAATGGTGGTCCCTGGAGTCAAAAAGGTTGAAAACCACTGCCCTATAGGGTTGAGTTTTTTGGCTGCTATAAAAGTAGACGTGAGACTGCATGGAGCCTTTGTTGTTTAAGAGGAAGTCACAGCGGTCTGATAACACATTCACGCAGTCAGAGGTGTGTGTGTTGTGTGTTGTGTGTGTGTGTGTGGTGTGTGTGTGTGTGTGTGTGTGTGTGTGTGTGTGTGTGTGTGTGTGTGTGTGTGTGTGTTTATGCGTGTTCATAATTTCTCTCTACAGGTAAGAGGGAGTGGCACATAAGCCATCAGTGTGTGTTGATTTCTGCAGGTGAGAGAGAGAGACAGACAGACAGAAGCCATGGGGAGAATCCTGCTGCTGTTCTTATGCCTGGTGGTGGTGGGCTGCACGGCCCACACAACACACCCATGCAGTAAGTACACATCCCCTTAGACAAAAACTCCTATAGGTTTCCAATAGAAAATCCTATAAGATTTTGGAACAAACCCTGTGGGATATCATCAGGAATCCAATAGGATTCCTACAAGTATCATATAGGATTTGTAGGGCATTGTTTTTATTGTCTTAAGTCAGGTTTTAAGTCTTAAAGGGATTATCCACTTTCGAGAAAAAAAAAAACTTTTGGTCATTTTATGGTCTACTCAGTCTCATGTGAACACACCAGACAGTTTATAAGTTACTCCTTTCAGTATTTAGATATTTGATGTTCATTTTAGTGCCTCCAGCTCCTTCCTATACAAACCCATTATAACTTAAAACTCCATTTTAACCATGACAGATTATTCGAAAACAACATCTTTTTTTCTGGTGACTGATATTGTCCTCCTAATACGTGAGAGGGCCATGGAATTTCATTTACAGTTTCAATTTATTTTTAAAATATTTTTTTCTTCATTTGGGTGGGCATATCCTAATATGGAGGCGGCTACATTTTCCAAAATGAAAACAGTAAATGAAATTCCACGGCCGTCTCACATATTAGGAGGACAATAGCAGTCACCAGAAAAAAAAAAAGATTGGTTGTTTTTGAATAATCTGTCATGGTTAAAACTGAGTTTTAAGTTGTAATGGGTTTGTATAGGAAGGAGCTGGAGGTGCAAAAATGAAAATCAAATATCTAAATAGTGAAAGGTGTAACTTGCCACACCTTCAAGCTTTGAATTAAGCCTTAAGACCTGATACTTAAGACAATCAAAATATTGCCCATAAAGTCTTATAGAAATCCCATAAGATTGTCATATAGGATTCCAATAGGATTCTTAAATCTATACGATTTTGGAACAAATCCTATTGGATATCCAATAGGAATCCAATGGGCTTGTTCCAAAATCTTAGGATAGGAGTAATCCTATAGGATTTTTGAGTAGTGACTTCTGTACAGTGTAGGGCCTACTGTATGTATGAATGCAATATTGATTTAGTTCATCGACTAAAACTATATCTATGATGAAAAATGCTACATTTTTTCACTGACAAAACAAAGTTGAAACTAAATGAAAAACTAAGGTACAATGACTAAAATGAAGATTAAATCTCAAATTCAACGCTGCATGAATGTTTAAAGATCAAGACTACCCATACAAAAAAAAAAAAAAAAAAAAAAAAAAAACTTCATATGAAAACTCTTGAAAGTGGCACCTTTCATACAATCCTCATATAAGAGAATAAACTTCCAATATAAATGTCCTAGTATTTTTTTTGTAAGTTGAAATGATACAACATACAATTGTGTGACTTATACAAAATATATATGACATTTAAAAATATATAAGATCCATAGTATTTTTTGTAAAGTGAAACATATATAATTGTGTAATTTATAAAGGATAATGTATGACATACAAAACAGATATATCATCCGTAGTATTTTTTTTGTAAAGTGGCTTGTATGAAAGATGGAACTTTCAAAGTTAGCATATACCTGTGTATATATATATATTCCATATGGGCAGGCACAAAGCTATGAACATGCTAAACTGCTATCATTGTTTGTGAATTTGTATCCTCATAAAAGCCAAAGATGTATTGTTTTACTGTTATCACCTTTTGTTAACTCCACAGAGCACCTGGTTAGTTCCTCTTTTCCAATAATATACGTTTCTGTTGTGACAGGATCTCCTCCTCTGATGACTGGAAGCATGATCATTGTACGTGTTTCTAAATTCTTTAGATGTGTTGTTGTTGTTGTTGTTAAGGGGAGCACGATGACACAGCTAGAAGGTCCTGGGTTCGATTCCTGCTAGGGGGTGCGGTGGGTCTCCTCCCTGTTACCTGTGCCGAAAGGGCCAGAGACATAGGCCTAGATTTTCGTCACCGCTAAACCCCTTATCCCTTAACTTCTTTGCCTTTTAAAACTATTTTAAAAAATGCATTTGTAGTTAGTTAAAAAAAAAGCCAGTCTACAAGCTCACAACGTGTCAATAGATTGGCTTGTTGAACTATTTAAAAAAGGTTTATCAAAATAGTAAAAAAAAAAAAAAAAAAGGATAAGGGGTTTGGCATAAGGGGTTTAGCGTGTAACGAAAATGGAGCCCTACTATATTGTATCATCACACGTTGTGTGATTGAATAATCATTGTACTGTTTCCTCACCTCTCACAGACACAACTTTGTGGTACTGTATGTGGTCATCGTTAGTAAAAATGTTGCCCGGTATTTTTATTATTGAGGGGGAAAAATCCCTATAAACTTTGATTGGGTGGTCAGGATGCACATTTGGGTGTTGCTATGCCCACCCCTGCATCCCCCTAGATCCGGCCCTGTCCCCATGTCCCCTAGTATAGGTACCCTGGTCTCTAAACTGCCCAATGTGGGGACAGGAACTGGTTGGAATAAGGTGTTCCTTCCACATGCCACACGCATGCAACCAGGGAAACTCCCCCCCTGTCAAGTGAAAAGAACTCCTCATGCATTGAAGGAAGCATGAGGCCAGTCTGCTGCCTTGGTGGAGGGTGTAGAGCCCAGGATCACATTAGGGGGGGGGGGGGGGAATGGGTTACAACATTGTGGGATAAAAAAAAAATATATAGAAAAATATGTGTTGGTAAAAAGACAGAAATAATGTATTGTCCTAAATGATTTTGACCTATACATTACTCTAACCTCAAAAGAATTTATGTCACATTTGTTGTCTTTCTCACAGTCTGTCCCAAATGAGAAATTCACAGTCTACATCAAATACACCTACGATGCTGTGTTTGAGAAGGTTCGCCTCAGAGAGATCGTAACTCAGGGAGACGAGACATTCCCGGCTGACGTTCTTGTGCTCTATCAAGAGGTACACATGGACAATTATTGCGCTACCGTAGCATCAATTCTCGCACCACTCGTACAGGCAGTCAGGCTGCTGAACAGCTGACCTGTACTGTACTATACTGTACTGTAGTGCACTGCCACTGTTTTATGCACTTTGTCTCTTTTTGGGTTGAGAAGACTGAGATGCTCTGAAGCACAATGAATTTCATTGCATTTCATTCCATTAACACAATTCTTTGTGAAAACGGTGAAATGTCCCTTTAAAGGGTATTTAAATACACACTTTTGGAAAAGTCAATGTTAATAAAATTTATGAGGCAAATGATTGGGGAATTTACTTCTGGAACAAGTGAGCGGCTGGGGCTGCAGCACTCTATGTAATATGTACAAGCAATTAGGAAATTGTTCCAAAAGCATAGAGAAAAAAAAAACAATGTCAATGTCCCTATGTGCGCAGGGTGTTATGTATACGATCGACGACCGTATCCAGTCGTGTTACAAGGAGCGACTGCTGGGGGACTTCCATCCCCTGGCCATCCCAAAGAATGCTTCTTTTCTGGGTCAGGCAGTGCTGGGCAGCTCCTCTGGACGTTACATGGGACTACGGGTCAATACCTGGACTGGGGAACTGCAGGTGGAATCCTGGGGGAAGCGTAAGCTAAAAATAATGATCTTCTGCCTTCTTCTCATGTGACCATTGTGTACATACTTGTGCACTAGTGGCTCATAGGAATAGACTATGTGACAACCAGGGAAAGACTTGGTGACCACCGGAGAGACGGGTGACAGCCGGAATGTAGACGGCACCCGGGTGAGCAGTATGGGTTAGCGCCCCAGCCTGTGTCCTCCGTGAGGAGGAAGCCCAAAAACCTTGGTGAGGCCGTTAGGAGGGCCATTATGATTCACTGCTCCTGAATGAAATGTCTGGTGCTGGGAGTCTGGTGCAACGCACAGGTCCTGTGCCAACCTGGTGAGAGCAGGAGCAGACCTGGTGAGACGTAGGAGGGGTCTGGACAGGAGTCAACCCACAGAGCCTAGTCCCTCCATGTGCCAGAGTATAGTGCCTCCCCCAGTACCGGCAGAATAGTTCTGGAGCGGTGGATTGTGTGGCCGTGGGTCTTTCCCTAGTGGACTGACCGAGAGTAGCTACTGGGACGTAAGTCGGGACTTGATCAACCCCGGCTGGGTCGCCTGAGTGAGGGGTATGATGTTGCGAGACCCGAAACCCCGATGACCTTGGGATACATCACTGAGGATACGTCCCAGTTGCATCCATGCGATGTATCTTTAAGCCTTTAGTTTCTATTTATAGTGGCTCATAGGAATAGACTATGTGACAACCAGGGAAAGACTTGGTGACCACCGGAGAGACGGGTGACAGCCGGAATGTAGACGGCACCCGGGTGAGCAGTATGGGTTAGCGCCCCAGCCTGTGTCCTCCGTGAGGAGGAAGCCCAAAAACCTTGGTGAGGCCGTTAGGAGGGCCATTATGATTCACTGCTCCTGAATGAAATGTCTGGTGCTGGGAGTCTGGTGCAACGCACAGGTCCTGTGCCAACCTGGTGAGAGCAGGAGCAGACCTGGTGAGACGTAGGAGGGGTCTGGACAGGAGTCAACCCACAGAGCCTAGTCCCTCCATGTGCCAGAGTATAGTGCCTCCCAGTACCGGCAGAATAGTTCTGGAGCGGTGGATTGTGTGGCCGTGGGTCTTTCCCTAGTGGACTGACCGAGAGTAGCTACTGGGACGTAAGTCGGGACTTGATCAACCCCGGCTGGGTCGCCTGAGTGAGGGGTATGATGTTGCGAGACCCGAAACCCCGATGACCTTGGGATACATCACTGAGGATACGTCCCAGTTGCATCCATGCGATGTATCTTTAAGCCAAGCACTTACTCATTATATTTTCAGCCATATTTCATTGTTTCGACTGAATGACATGTTTATCCCACAAGTTCCCAGGGAAGTTTTACACGCTTGTGTTTTACCCAGGTGGGTGTGGTTTGGTATGCTGACTCCATGGCAGTCGCGCCTGTGTGTGTGTGTGTGTGTGTGTGTGTGTGTGTGTGTGTGTGTGTGTGTGTGTGTGTGTGTGTGAGTGTGTGTGTGTGTGTGTGTGTGTGTGTGTTGTGTGTGTGTGTGTGTGTGTGTGTGTGAGTGAGTGAGTGAGTGAGTGAGTGAGTGAGTGAGTGAGTGAGTGAGTGAGTGAGTGAGTGAGTGAGTGAGTGAGTGAGTGAGTGAGTGAGTGAGAGATTGCAGCAATCACAGGACCTCACACAGAGAAATAAAAGTTGGCTGAAAGAAGTTAACAATGCCTAAACTGAAGTACCGGTATACTGTTGCTGCTGTATTGTGGTAGTACTCCTGAAGTGAACATCTATCTGTCTATCTATCTATCTATCTAGCTGAAAGAAGTTAACAATGCCTAAACTGAAGTACCGGTATACTGTTGCTGCTGTATTGTGGTAGTACTCCTGAAGTGAACATCTATCTGTCTATCTATCTATCTATCTATCTATCTATCTATCTATCTCTCTATCTATCTATCTATCTATCTCTCTCTCTCTCTCTCTCTCTCTCTCTCTCTCTCTCTCTCTCTCTCTCTCTCTCTCTCTCTCTCTCTCTCTCTCTCTCTCTCTCTCTCTCTCTCTCTCTCTCTATCTCTCTATCTCTCTCTCTCTCTCCCCCAGTTAAATACATGACCACGGTCACCGAGGTTGGATGCATCCCCATTAGCACTCTGGTCCAAAATGATGAACACGAATGGGAAGTGTACAGGTCAGTTAATTGGCTTTTTTTTCTTTCTTTCCTTCTTTTTTCATTATTTATTTCTTTGACAGGAAATACGTTTTTTCCCCAAATATGTTTTTCTTTTCTCCCAGTCGCACCAAAACATTACACTACTTATTCAATCTTAATAAATACGATCGCAATAAATATGTGAAAAGACTACAAACAGTGAGGAATACCAATATGAATCAAATTATCAAAAGTGCAAAGTGCTAAAGTGCGGTCAACAAATTATGTAGCCTCCCAGCTCACCCTGCCTCCAAGAACCAAGCCAGCCAATGGAGTGCGCTGGGAAAGACCGGCACTTTGTAGCCTACGGTGGCCACACCCACAGAGGCGCTTCAACCAATCAATGAAGCCCTATGGGCGGCGCACCTCCCCAACCCAGTGAAATACAAGTGAACTATATAAGTCAGTTTTGGCTCCTACAATAGACTTAAAATGGTTGTTTGCTCATTTATTTATTCATTCATTTTGCAATCTGTGATGATTGATTTGACGAATGATGTTTTGCCGCAGCTTCTTCAACAATGTCCGGGGGATCGTGGACCCTCAGATGTTAATCCCTCCACCATTCTGTGATGACGCTCAGCTCCAAGATGACCATGGAAAAGCACCAGCTGACTTTTACAGCTTGTTTTATAAGTAAAAAGGTCCTTGCACGCTTGGGGCTTATGTAACTGTTTATTCATAACAGTGCAGTGAATAATATGCAGCAATTTATCAATGCCATTTTTCTGCCAATCTGTATGAACACGTCCTCACATATTTGATGCAAAAAAAACACTGGCAACTATTTTGTATTGTTTATTTTCCAAGGCAAAAGTACGGTAGGCTGGCTAAAGACTAACACTCAGTCTTGTCTAGACAGTACTTTGCGAGGTGGGGTTGTGTGAGGTGAGGCAGCGTTTTAGACAATCACAGCACAGCAGTTTCCAGCAGATTCATAATCAGCCTATAGACCTGCGCAGTGACGTCACCAGCCCTGTTCCACTAGTGGATTCCTCATTTATTTTCCTCATAGACTTTTTTCCCCCCAAGTAATTTTAATGCGCAATTTAAATGCATTTATTTATTTTAAAAAGTCAAAAAGTGCTTTACAATTTATGAATGTTTCAAAGAAAGAAATAATGTCTCAATCAACTTCTCTCAGACATAAGTTAACAACTCTGAACATCGGACATGCGGACATGTCCTGGGAAAGTACGGACGTATGGTCAGCCTAGCCTAGAACAGCTCTTATTTGCGCCGCCCTCGTTGAAAACAAATTGTATTTCCAACTCCACATTGTCCCTATTCAGGCTGCATGAACAGCAGCTTGTGCGCTCAGTTTCCAACCCCTCAATGTCGCAACTCTTCCACTAGATGGCTGTGGACGTACGGTGGAGAAGCTGCTGGCTGCTTCTGTTCCATTGGCTGGTGTCTATCTCTGCCGGGTGACGCGCATTTGTAGGCAGCGTCTTTTTGCCGCCAGGCCGAGCGCCCTCAGGACGCCGTTTTTTGCGGCACTTTTGCGCTACGGCCATTTTTATTTCCCATCCACATCCATTCAAAAACTCCAAACATGGCGGAAAAGACGCCGGACTTTTGTGGCTGTGGTGTAGCCACGGCCTTAGATTCTGTTTTTAAACAAATCTCTTTACAAACACAGAGTGTGTATACAATGTTGCCTCTATTACCTTGATGAAATGAACAAGGTGGCTAACCTGTCACAGTTATCAGTTTGTATTCAGAGATGTGCTTGAACTGCAGGATACTGCAAATCTCCAACATGAACATTGTTGTCATAATAACCCTGTCTGGCAGAAAACATGTCAGTGCCATCTGGTGGCTTGACTTGGTATTGGTCTGCAATGCCGTAGACTAATTAATATAGAGCTTTACAGCTGGTAGCCTAGTCAGTGCAAAATGTGTTTGTTTCCTTGAAGTTTGTGAGTCTGTTCCATCTGTGCATGCATTAATCACGTGCTTTCTGTGACCCTGTATTTATTTTAGTCATTTTGTTTGGTTAGTTGATAGCACATGGTCACTCTACTGCTTGCTGATAGGCTACTCATTTAACTTGCTGTGTTATAGTATTTTATTATTTTGTGTGTACCACATTGAATGTTTAATGGCCTTTGATGCTATAGTGGGTCCATTTCTGTTAGATTTGTGATATTTCAGTTCTGATGGCCTACTATATAATATATATATATATATATAATATATATATATAATATTATATATATATATATATATATATATATATAATATAATATATATATATATATATATATATATATATATATATATACACTAGTACTACTACACTAGTGTCTGAATCAACTTTGTGTACTAAACGAGTCACTGGGAGCTGCTCAATTTCTAATGACTGGGAAAATGTCCACATTTGGAAATACATCATGGCAAGGTAAGTAGGCTCCTACATATTATATTTTATATTATATTATCATATACAATAATAATAATAATAATGAGGAGGGACAGGTTGATTGATTGATCCATTGATTCATTAGTATTCAGATTCCCATGTTGTTGTCTCTTTTCACCATCAAATGCTTCCCTTCATTGTTTTTGTCATAAAAGGTCTATAGTCAGGGGATAACCACCAGGGCAAATGGTCTGCAACTCTGACCAATACACTCTCAGAGGTCCAGCATGAAGGGGAAGAGGTTTTTCGGCTATTGTAAAAACTATGAAAGTAGATGTGAGACTGGAGCCTTTGTTGTCTTAAGAGGAAGTCAGAGCAGGCCAATACCACATTCACGCAGTCAGGGTGTGCATGTGTATTTTATTTCTCTCTACAGGTAAGAGGGAGCGACACAGAAGGTATCAGTGTGTGTTCATTTCTGCAGGTGAGAGAGAGAGACAGGCAGACAGAAGACATGGGGAGAATCCTGCTGCTGTTCTTATGCCTGTGGTGGTGGGCTGCACAGCCCATGCACCTCACCCATGCAGTAAGTACTATAACACAGTGTTTTTCAACCTTTTTCATCCCAGGGACCAACATTTATTCAGGATTTGAGCCACGGACCACCATTTGAGGACATTTTAGCCCCACAGACCCCAAATCTAAAGATTTATTTTGCTTTTGTCCAGGCTGGATTTGGGAAACAAAACGAGCAAAGCATACATTCCAAAATGGCTAATTCAGGTGATGGATATTTTAACTCTTGAGAGTGTAAAAAATGAAACCAAATGGACCCGCAAGGGTCCATTTGGTTTCATTTTTACACTCTCAAGAGTTACATCTGGTTAACCAACTTTGCTGGGGACCACCTGGAACCCTCTCAGGGACCACTGGTGGTACCCAGACCACCTGTTGAAAACCCCATCCTATTGGATATCCAATAGGAATTTAATAGGATTTGTTCCGAAATCATATAGGAGGAATCCTATAGGATACTATATAGTGTATATATGAATAATTGGTTTAGTTTATCAACTAAAATGATGATGAAAAATGCTACATTTTTTCACTGACAAAACAAAGTGGAAACTAATGGTACGATTGTAAACTAAGGTACAAAGACTAAAACGAAGATTAAAATTTTGTCAACAAATAAAAACTGTAGGAAGGGAGTCATGGGAATAGTGGACCAGATCAGTAGAAGTTAAAGACAGTAATTGACCCATCTTGGTTGCATGCTGAAAAGTAGCAGATCTGCAAATGCTGACAAACCCGTAGATTTACACTAGACTAGACACTAAAGCATTCCATTTGAGTCAAATAGGGCCTATGACAAAAACTGAATTAAACTTCATTAAAAAAGACTATATGCCTTTAACTAAACTCAATGGGCCTCATGCGCCAATAAGTTCTTACATTTTCCTCTTAGATTTCTTCCTAAGAGAATTTCTAAGAGAAGTTCAGTCAGATTCATGAAGCGTTCTTAAGTAGGCATTTTGTTCGCAAAATTTGTTCTTATGATGATGAATCCAAATCCTTGTAAGTTGAAGGGGTGTGCCAGTTCCTTCAAATTATCATAGGTAGACGCCCCACCTTTCCTAATTTGCATCCTAATTACCATAGGGAACCGCCCACCGATTCCCATATAAGGCATTGGGAATTCCCTCTCCTTCCTGTGCTTTACCCAGGTGGGTGTGGTTTTGCATGACTCCAGTCACACCTGTGTGTGATTGCAGCACTCAGAACTCACAGGACCTCACACAGAGAAATAAAGTTGACTGAAAGAAGTCAAGAATACCTAAACTAAAGTATAGTGTATAAATTAGTGCTGTATAGTTGGACTAATTCTGGCCTTCGAACGTTCGCCGGGAATTATAGGGCGAGCTTCGAACGTTCGCTAATAGTGGGGTTTCGTCTCCATGTTAAATGTGGATGTCATTTACAACTCTTGTAAAAGTTTCACTTTCAGTCCTAATTTGTTGGTGAGGGTCTATAGAACCATTTTGGTTCGAGTGGCCCACACAGATTAAATATTTGGCCTGTAGGGGCGTAACAAGGTGCCAACCCTACCAAAACATGTAAACTGTTGTAACTTTTGATCAAATTGTCCAATCTGTACATATGGGATATCTATGGATTCACAATCAGGAGTAGCATTTGCTATCTAAACCTAATTACACATAAAATATATTTTTTCATCCATTATTGCTGTATATACACAAAAATAGCAAGCAAAACAAGCTAAAATTAGCTAAAACCGAAGTGAGTTTCCATCTCCATGTTAAATTTAGTTGTTGTCGTTTACAACTTTAAAAGTTTAACTTTCAATACTAAATTCTAGGTGAGGTAACCATTTTGGTTAGAGTGGCCAGCACGCAGATAAAGATTATTGGGGGGGGCTTCCAAAATATGATATAAGACTGTCGTAACTTATCCAATCTGAACATATGACATATTCACATTCAGAAGTAGTATTTAGTCATTTAGACCATATTACCCCAGCCCCCCCCCCCCCCCCTCCCCACCCCCTTGTGTGTATCCACAAGAATAGCACGTAGTCCAGCCTCTATGTGCAGTATTTTGATGATAACAGCATGAATTTTGGAACACAGTTGGAGCATGTCATTAGGAGCATTGTTGGCTATGGCACCATCACAGATTTGTCCCTTGGTAATCCTGACAGCATTTTCTAAAATATTAATTCTAGTAAATAGTCCCACATTGTCAATGATGAGGAATTCATTGGTACTATTTACATTTGTCCTGTGACCATGGTAGATATTTCTCATAATGGCCACCACCTGCTGATATTTTAACAGTAATTAAAATTCTCTGATCCTGATTCTGGTAACTAATCCTACGTTTTCAAGGACGAGGTCTAAAGGATGACGTGGGGTGAGGGCTTCCAGCCAGAGTTTCTCCTCACTTCTTATGGCCTCAGTGTTCTGGGGCTATGTCAACTATGTCAATGCCATTGTCTTTGCTGAAGGTTTCTTTCCAAGTCTCTAGCTCAGCCCTGCAAGGTCCAACCCAGACTTGTGCAGATGGCTGCTGGCTCATCTGGAGGCCCCGGTTTGTGTGATTAGGTGGGGTTGACTGCCGCAATCAGGATTAGGGGCTTGACCCTTTCAAACTGTGGCAGTCTAGCCAAGTGTCTGCATTTGTTTTGGAGGCTATATACAGGAGACAGTTTCTCACCAGCACCAGTATCATGAGGTGAAGGCTCCTTCAATTGACATTGTTGTTGAGTCTTCATGGGGAGAAGCATTATGCATTCCGAACCATCTTCAAGAAGGACATGAGAGTCGAAAAGAATGGTCACCATGGTGCAATATAACTACTTTGAGTATGACTATTTTCCTGTCAACTAGCTTGTGTGTGAAGGTACAGCACTTCAGCAGGGGTTTTCACCAGACAGCTTTTACTGTATGGATCTGGATGGGATCTGGCTAGAAGTACACAGACTGGTGTTGGATCTGGGTGGGGATCTGGCTAGAAGTACACAGACTGGTGTTGGATCTGGGTGGGGATCTGGCTAGAAGTACACAGACTGGTGTTGGATCTGGGTGGGGATCTGGCTAGAAGTACACAGACTGGTGTTGGATCTGGATGGGGATCTGGCTAGAAGTACACAGACTGGTGTTGGATCTGGGTGGGGATCTGGCTAGAAGTATACAGACTGGTGTTGGATCTGGGTGGGGATCTGGCTAGAAGTACACAGACTGGTGTTGGATCTGGGTGGGGATCTGGCTAGAAGTACACAGACTGGTGTTGGATCTGGATGGGGATCTGGCTAGAAGTACACAGACTGGTGTTGGATCTGGATGGGGATCTGGCTAGAAGTACACAGACTGGTGTTGGATCTGGATGGGGATCTGGCTAGAAGTACACAGACTGGTATTGGATCTGGATGGGATCTGGCTAGAAGTACACAGACTGGTGTTGGATCTGGATGGGATCTGGCTAGAAGTACACAGACTGGTGTTGGATCTGGATGGAGATCTGGCTAGAAGTACACAGACTGGTGTTGGATCTGGGTGGGGATCTGGCTAGAAGTACACAGACTGGTGTTGGATCTGGATGGGGATCTGGCTAGAAGTGCACAGACTGGTGTTGGATCTGGGTGGGGATCTGGCTAGAAGTACACAGACTGGTGTTGGATCTGGATGGGGATCTGGTTAGAAGTACACAGACTGGTGTTCTGACCTCACTGGGTACTGGTCAATCGGGTAGAGCTGGTTTGAGTTGGAGTGAGTACTAAGAATATGTCAGCTGATTTCATGGGCTCACTTGATTTTCACATATAGGGTAGAAGACATGGATTTACTGCCTACATGAATACATCAATATTACACATTTTGATGATTTGACTATTATCTAGCATTTTATAAAAAATCATAATCCTTGAAAACGTTTTGTCATCAGAATCAAGATTGTATGTTGTATGAGCTGAATTGGTAAAATAACAGCAGATGATGGCCCCCATAGCTGTCATCACAGACCCATAGCCAAAACAATTCCTTATGGCAGGCTTTGTGCCAAATGTCCAATCCAATCCAATCCACTTTATTTATATAGCACATTTCACAACGCAAAGGTATCCAAAGTGCTTTACAAAAGGATAAAAAACAAACTAAAAGCTAAAACAAAATGCAAAAATAAATAGATACAAGGAAGCAACAAAGACAAGCATAAACAAAAGACAGCACAAGCACAGCAAAACAGAAACAACCAAACAAAGACAGAGACAAGTAAATACACACTAACAGGGCCAGACAAACAATAAAACAAAGAAACACAGACTCTCAGGTGGAGTCAAAAGCCAAGGCGTAAAGGTGGGTCTTGAGACGAGATTTAAAGGTCTCAATTGTGGGGGCCAATTTAATGTGGGGTGGAAGATCGTTCCACAATTTAGGAGCAACACTGGCGAAGGCTCGATCACCTCTGGTCTTGAGACGCGACTTTCTCATCACCTTGAGGTTCAGTTGGCCTGCGGACCGCAAGGATCTTGGGGGGTTTGTACACTTCTATGAGGTCGCATAGATACTGTGGTGCCAGTCCATTTAGTGCTTTGAATACAAACAGCATGATCTTAAACTGAACCCTAAAGCGGACGGGAGCCAATGAAGAGAGGCCAAGATTGGAGTGATATGGTCACGTTTGCGGGTTCCAGTGAGGAGACGTGCTGCAGAATTTTGGACCAGTTGTAAACGTGCCATCGAGCCCTGGTTTAAGCCTGCATACAGTGCGTTACAATAGTCCAGGCGAGTGGATATAAAAGCATGCATGACACGTTCCAGATCACTAAAAGAAAGGAAGGGCTTTATTTTGGCAAGGAGCCTCAGGTGGTAAAAACTGGAGCTGACCACACCGTTTACCTGTCTGTCTAGTTTTAAAGCACTATCAAATTTGACACCAAGGTTGGAGACAACGGATTTGGTGTAAGGCTGCAGGGGACCTAGGTCGGTGGGTGAACCGCCAGGGCCACTGGGGCCGAACACTATGACCTCCGTTTTGCTCTCATTGAGACTGAGAAAGTTTAGAGCCATCCAATCCTTAACATCGTTAAGGCAGTTAAGAAGTGATGCCATTGAACTATTGGATCCCTTCTAAGGTATAAGGGAATAAATTTGGGATCATCGCATAAAAGTGATACGAAATGCCATGTTTTCTGAAAATTGGTCCCAGGGGGAGGAGGTACAGGGAAAAAAGTAGAGGCCCTAGGATCGAGCCCTGAGGGACTCCAGAGGACAGGGGAGTAGAGGAAGATTCGAATTCCCCAAATTTTACAGAAAAAACGCCTCTCTGAGAGGTAGGACGAGAACCAGTCTAGGGCAGTGCCCCCAACACCTACACATTGTTCTAGTCGTTTGATTAGAGTCTTATGGCAAAGAGTGTCAAACGCAGAGGATAAGTCAAGGAGCAGCAAGATTACAGAATCACCAGAATCAGTAGTCAACAGAATGTCATTGAAAACCCTGAGCAGAGCTGACTCAGTACTGTGAAGTGCTTTGAATCCTGACTGAAATTGGTCCAAAATGTTGTGTGCCTGAAGAAAGGACTGCAGTTGGACTAATACAGTTTTCTCGAGGACTTTAGACATGAATGGAAGCTTAGAAATAGGTCTGTAGTTCGCCAGGACAGAGGTATCAAGACTGGGTTTTTTAATGAGTGGAGTCACAACTGCTGTTTTAAAATACTGAGGTACAACACCTGAAGCCAGACTGCTATTGATGATGGCGTGGACTCTAGGCCCAATAGTCTCCCATACCTCTTTGAAGAGGTGTGTGGGGATAGCATCTGTGGGACAGGATGAGGTTTTGAGTTGAAATACCAGATCACTGAGTTGTGAGAATGAGACGGCGGAGAAGTGGTTAAATACAGATTTGCAGGCGACAGTCATGGAGGGGTCAGATGCAGGGGGGGTGATTTGTGCTATAATATTGGTGACCTTATCTGTAAAAAACCTGAGAAACTGCTCACAGACCTCAAGGGAAGCTTCCAGACAAGTGGGTTGGGGGGGATTGAGCAGCTGATCAATCGTTTTAAAAAGGACACGTGGTTTATCAATATGATTGGAAATCAAGACAGAGAAATGCTTTTCCTTTTCGGCTTTTACAATTCTCTGATATTCTTTCAAGCACTCAGTTAAAATATCATGTGAGACATGGAGCTTGTCTTTCTTCCACCTGCGCTCAGCCTTCCGGCACTCCCTCCTAGCGGCGCGGGTCGTGTCGTTTAGCCAAGGCTCAGACTTGGGTTTGGGACGCAAGGCTTTAAGCGGCGCGACAGTGTCCAAAATACCGGCACAGGTGGACAGAAAGGACGAAGTAAGTTGCTCAGTATCTAAACCGTCACTTATGCCATTGTCAGCTACGCTATTAAAAGCAGAGGAGAACAGTGCGGCAGTAGCAGGCTTTAATACACGGCACTGACATACAGAACCACTTGTATTAGAAGTGTCACAAGGCAAAGCAAAATCAAAAGTGACAGGAAAATGGTCCGAGCTGACGGGAGCACAAACATGAACATTAGTAATAGGCAAACCATACGAAATCACCAGATCGAGCGTATGTCCACGTTCATGTGTGGGAAGCAGACGTGTTGAACAAGGTTAAACGCATCAAGCACCTCCATAAACTCTTTAGCTAGCGGCATAGAGAGACAACACACGTGCACATTGGTATCTCCTACCAATAAGAGTTTGTTATACTTGATCAGTGCGCCAGCGAGGAAATCCGAAAAATCCTTAATAAAGTTCTTATTATATCCCGGTGGACGATAAATAATCGCACAGAGAACAGGGTCGGAGCGGCGCAGTTCAAATAAACTCAGTTCAAAGGAGGAGAAAGTCAACGGTGGGATGGGTTTGCAAAAGAGAGTGTTTTTAAAAATCGTAGCGATTCCTCCTCCTGCGCGACCTGTCATCCTGGGAGAGTTTATGACAGTACAATCAGGAGGTAAAAGTTCGGTGAAAGCGGCAGACTCACCCGGCTGTATCCATGTTTCCGTCAGGAACAGAATATCCAGTCCGTGGGACACGAAAAAGTCATTTAAAATGAACGTCTTATTCCTCACCGATCTGGCGTTTAGCAACGCACAGCTAGTTGTCACGGGAGGATCCACTGCCGCCGCGCGCGAGCCGCCCGGCTCAGCGGCCGTAGGTTGCCGAGGTTAGCTCCACCGAGACGCCGCGGTCGGGGCGCTATCCGGCGCACGCCACGAAGCTCTCCATACGGATCTACAACAGGTAGCAGCCAATGCGGGTTGGGGCAGTTGCACGCCGAGAAGCGATGCGTTGAAAACACGCTCCATAATCCTGTGGAAAACCGCGGGAGAACACTGCCGATCCAGGGGGGTGCGCGAGCCAAGCTTTAACCCGGACTAGCCGACCAGCTCGCGTCCCTCTGCGCCTGTGACGTTTACGCCTCCGGGGGATCCTTCGCTCGCCACAGGTAGTCGGGGATGTCCGCTAAAAGCGGGGGATCAAAGTTCTTTTGATCATCCTGGCCAAATTCCACCACACAGTCCACAGAAGCCTTGATTTTTAGCAACTCCAGACGGTCATAGACCGTAAGGAGTCGATGGTCCTTATGACAGATGAAAAACATGACAACAAACAGCAGTAGAACACACAGCCTCACACAGCTTCCCAGCCTCAGACGGCCCGCCAGCCACACCGGCGCCATCTCCCACAATCCTCTCTGCAATCCTCTTTGGAAAATGTCATGCTTTCATTGAAAAGTGCACAATTTTCACACAGTGGCTGGGCTATAAGTGGGTATGCCTAACTTTAATCCCCCCAATACTGTATTGTTTCTATTTGTTTACAATTTATACCATTACTCATTCATGATAGGTAGGCACTAACTTCATCCTTCTAGGTTCAACAGAATTTAAATTAGGTGCCATTTGAAGTAATTTGATGTACATGGGCGTCCATTTTTTCCATAACATATTCCAAACATATATTTGAAATCCAGTTAATTTCTGGTTAGTATTGACTAGAATAGCAAAAGAAAACAAAGAAAAAACAGCAATTGTGAGAAAATAAAGACTTTTAAGAAAAAAACAAATTTCCGATTTTGGTCAATTTTGAAATTAGGCAAAAAATGCATATTTTTTTGTTCATCTCTACAGATGGGTCCCCACTACGAACTAAAATTGT
>CM076986.1:35740932-35743432 GCA_039105355.1 Benthosema pterotum
TTATCGTTTAGGAACCACACACACACAACACACACACACACACACGCACACGCACAACGCACACACAACACACCACACACTCACGCACACGCACACGCACACGCACACGCACACGCACACGCACACACACACACACACACACACACACACACACACGTGCAAAACATACATGGTTCTCAAACCTCAACAAGCCAATATCAAAAAAATGTAGCCTGGGGTCCATTCTGATTCGCTGTGTTCCACCCATCTGAAATGTCACTTCACAAATCAGTCTGGCCCAGAGGAGCCTCTCCCACACAGGTAGGCGGCATTGAAAACAGAAAACTCTCTGAGTCAGACCTTTAGCTTTATGCATGCTGCGTGTCTGTTGCAACTTCAACAACAACTGATGTTATTATTGATGCTTTACTTGCCTACTAAAAGTCCTGTAACTGTAAATGGTATGGGTGCGACGTCATCGCCCGTGGCGCGAAGCGACACGGGCGATGAAGTCGTCCCCATACCATTTTCTCTTGCCCCTCCAAATGGGACATGTTTACATCCGCTCCTGATGAAGGTTGAAATGCAGCCGAGGATTCTCGATTGGCCTGTGGTTTCTTTGAGGAAAAACAACACCAGTTCACGTTGGTTTGAACAGCACCCAATCAGAAACAAGGTCAGGGAAATGCCAAAGTCAAGCAAGGCTCTGGACAGACTGATTTGCGAAGTGACATTTCAGACGTGTGGAACACAGCGATTAAGACTTGACACTAACACTTGCCCGCTTGCCCGGGGCAAGTAAAAAAAATGGTGGGGCAAGTGAAGACTGCTACCTGGTTGCCCGATCGGGCAAGTGTGCAACTTAGTCCACTATAACTCAACAAGATAAATTTGTCTTGAAGGCGGTCATTGCGACCTGGGCTAATTAAGATGACAAATTTTAACTCTTGAGAGCGTAAAAATTAAACCAAATGGACCCGCAAGGGTCCATTTGGTTTCATTTTTACGCCTGGTCATGTGATTCATATGCTCGCGCGAGCCCATAGACTCCAATGCATTTAGTAACTTCCGGTTGTCACCATTCAATAGGAGTCTATGTAGCTCCTTGACTTGAAAACCTGTGACTTGACTCGACTCGACTTGAAAACATTGTGACTCGACGCGACTTGAAACAACCATGCGACTTGACTCGACTTGACTCGCCCAACTGTGTGGACTCGACTCGACTTGACTCGCCCACAACCTAAAAAAAACTTGACTTGCTTGAGACTTGGGACCAAATGACTTGCGCTTGCTTGAGACTCGGCTCGGAGGGACTCGTGCAATTGTCTGCTGACTTCAGCACCATAGACAGAGGCACAGCTAACCTCAGTGCAACAGCCTGACTTCAGCAACATAGACAGAGGCACAGCTAACCTCAGTGCAACAGCCTGACTTCAGCAACATAGACAGAGGCACACATAACCTCAGTCTGACTTCAGCTCCATAGACAGAGGCACAACTAACCTCAATGCAACAGCCTGACTTCAGCACCATAGACAGAGGCACAGCTAACCTCAATGCAACAGCCTGACTTCAGCACCATGGATAGAGGCACAGCTAACCTCAGTGCAAGACCCAGACTTCAGCACCATAGACAGAGGCACACATAACCTCAGTCTGACTTCAGCACCATAGACAGAGGCACAGCTAACCTCAGTGCAACAGCCTGACTTCAGCACCATAGACCAGGGCTTGACACTAACACTTGCCCGCTTCCCGGGGCAAGTAAAAAAAATGGTCGGGCAAGTGAAGACTGCTACCTGGTTGCCCGATTGGGCAAGTGACCTAATCTTCTACATTCTCTAGTTGTGTAGACCTGGGCTAATCAAGATGATGAATTTTAACTCTTGAGAGCTTAAAAATGAAACCAAATGGACCCCAAGGGTCCATTTGGTTTCATTTTTACGATCTCAAAAGTCACTGCAAAATTTCTGCCAATTCTGCAAAATTTACAATATATTTTTTGGGGGAAAGTGACCATGACCTGAGGGCAAGTAGAACCTGACTTGCACTTGCCCGATGGGCAAGTGCCTCCGAGACCTTAGTGTCAACCCTGCACAGCGATTCAGACTGGAACCCAGGCTACCAAAAATGTATTTGCCAGCCAACCATCCATCCCATCATAATTTTGGTTCTGGTCTAGGTACCTCCTCAGGAAGCAAACGTTTGAGTTAAAGGGGAAGTCCACGCATTTTCATCATTCTAATATGTCATTAATATACCATAGAGTGGTGGGTGGACATGATAAAAACGATCCCCCATTCTGTGTTCCCAAGAAATGGAGGTCTGAAGAAAACCAATAACATGGTGAAAAATCTTGATGACATCATCAAGATGTATTTTCACCATGTCAATGGATTTCTTTAGACGCTTCTTTTTTTTTTCTGAGAGTGAAAAAATGGAACCAAATGAACCCGTTAGGGTTCATTTGGTTGCATTTGTACACTCTCAGAAAAAAATGTTGAAAATCGGTGGAATT
>CM076986.1:35748432-35833432 GCA_039105355.1 Benthosema pterotum
AATTTGAAATATCTTGGGTTGTTTAGCATGCCATCATGTTTGGTGGGGCAGTCTGGGCATTTAGGGGGACATTGCCCCCTCACGCCCATGCCTAGATCCGCCCCTGTCGGTTATTATTCAGCGTGATAAACACTGAATAATGAAATGGCTACTGTAGAAGAGGAGGCTGTTGGTTGAAACAGCCTCCACAGGCCTATATTCAGTAATGTGTAACGTTTGTTTGCTCAGGGACGTGCCCACACAGACATCGAAGGGTGCTTCGGCCCGTGCCCTTTTGCACATTTGTAAAAAAAAAAAAATACAGACGAATTTCAAGACCACGCATGAGGCATGTACCATGCTATTTTTCCATAGTGTCCTGAACTCAAACATGCCTTGCATCTCGCCTTGAACAGATTCATTTAGAAATACAGGTTTTACACTGCATCTCTATTAGTTAAAGGCGTCTGGGTTTTGCCCTGAAAAATACCTGATCTTTTAATGTGCTCGGCGTGTCGCAGTGTGACAAATTGTGAGCTTGTAGATCTGTACACCTTAACACAACAGTTGATGTGTTATGGTCCTGTGGTCACTGGCCACGATACAGAATTATGCCTTTGTCAGGGATAAAGGGAGACTTCACCATTTTTTGCTGAGAAAAAAAAGGAGTATGTTAGTGACATTTAGGAATTAGGAATGATTTCCTGGGGCTCTACATGACATTTTGCCAGCAGATGCCCGTTTACAGAGGCTTCAACACGGAGACAAAACCAAGGGCTATAGTCAAAGTTCAAGGATGATCAAGAAAAATGAAAACATGAAAGGAAGTAAAGGATAATGTCATGTACCCATGTAACCAAACATCAAAATATATAGTTATAATTGTTTGCCCTTGCTTCAACTTTGATGCTGCAGCTGTTCCAATGCAGACGGACACTTGCGTTGCCCTGCAGAACTTCTGTTTACAGAGTTTGTACATACTAAAGTTTCCTATATTACCTTTAAAGGGGAATTCCACCCATTTTCATTTTTCTGAGAACGTACAAACACAACCAAATGAACCCTAGCGGGTTCATTTGGTTCCATTTGCACGCTCTCAGAAAAAGGAAGCGTCTAAAGAAATCCATTGACATGGTGAAAATACATCTTGATGATGTCATCAAGATGTTTCACCATGTTAGTGGTTTTCTTCAGACCTCCATTTCTTGGGAACACAGAATGGGGGAACTTTTTTATCATGTCCACCCAGCACCTCTAGGGTATACTAATGACATTGTTTTGTTTTTTTTCGAATGATGAAATGCTGTTGGTTTAGTGGTGCCACAACTGTAGCTAGCATAGTGTTTCAAATGATTTTAAATACAAGCACTTTAATTTGAAATATCTTCAAAATAAAATGTGTTGCGTTAGTTTGCACGCCATTGTGCTTGGTGGGGCAGTCTGGGCATTTAGGGGGCAGTGACACCCCCCCCCCCCCCCCCCTGTCCCACGCACATGGGGAGGGGGGTATCTGGTCACCCTAGGGTCAGACAGACAGCTTCAGGCATGCAGCGGCTCTTGTACTAAAGCAATCCATGAAAGGCGGTGAAGGAGATGCCGTCCACATGCATGCATGCATGCAGCTTTTCCCCACACAGCAGCGTTACATATACGGCCCCATCCAGAGGCGGGGAGCTGATTCCCCCAGACAAGAGGGAACGGCTGCTATCCTAAGCCTGTCACAACCACTCAGGGACCCAACGGCTCAGGAGGGGGCCGGCACGGCACGGCACGCCGGGGCTCCTTGCAGGGCGGATCTAGGCATGGGCATGGGGGAGGCAATGCCCGCCTAAATGACCAGACTGCCACACCTAACATGATGGCACGCAAAAACAACCCAAGATATTTCAAATTAAAGCACTTTGAAACTACTAAACTATTAACTTACTACAGTTATGGCACCACTAAACCAAAAGCATTTCATCGTGGAAAACAGAAAACTCTCTGAGTCAGACCTTTAGCTTTATGCATGCTGCGTGTCTGTTGCAACTTCAACAACAACTGATGTTATTATCGATGCTTTAATTGACTAATAAAAGTCCTGTAAACGAAAATGATATGGGTGGGTATGAAGCCGCCCCCGTAACATTTTTTCCTGCCCCCCCACCCCCCCAATCGGGGAATGTTACATCCGCCCCTGGCTCCTGGGAGAGAGGGAGGGGGTGGGGGAAGCGGGGACTGGGGACTCCACGGCCCAGCGGAGCATGGAGCATGTGTGTGTGTGTGTGTGTGTGTGTGTGTGTGTGTGTGTGTGTGTGTGTGTGTGTGTGTGTGTGTGTGTGTGTGTGTGTGTGTGTGTGTGTTGGGGAGGGGGGTGGAATAACGTAGAAGAAGATAGGATTTCACATGACCTCTTGAATCCACTACGTGGGACGTATGTCTCGGGCGCATGTCTCAGAAGTACGTGGCACATTTACTGCATAATATCAAGGTTCAAGGTTCTTTATTTGTCACTCCAGTGTATGTCAGGACATATACAGGGATGAAATAACGTTTCCATTGTTCCCCAGTGCAACAAGACAATAGACAGTGCAATAAGAAAAAGGACAAATACAAACAATACAAGAAACAATAAGTGACGTAGTGCAACAGACTAGAGCAGTAAAGTGCAACTGTAACGGCGTAAAGTGGTGTGAAGGTGCTAAGCTACAACCAGGTATAATTATAAAGTGGCAAGTAGTGCCAGACAGGACACACACACACACACACACACACACACACACACACACACACACACACACACACACACACACACACACACACACACACACACACACACACACACACACACACACACACACACACATATATAAACTAAACATACTACAACTAAGCAGCTAAACAGACAAATATAAACATATACTACAACTATGGATATGTGCACTTTCATCCAAGGTGCTTTACCATGCATTACATTCATTCACACATTCATACACCGACGACGGCGGAAACCATGCAAGGTACCAACCAGCACGTTGGGAGCAAAGTGCGAAGTTGCGACTTGTGGACTGATCCGACATGGACTACAATAAAAATACTGTCAAATCCGAAACTCATCCAGCCCTGTGATCTCCTGACCTAGCAGCCATGCACGCCTCCATCGCAGTCAAAACGGTAGTTGTGTAATACAGTATGTACGAATTTTGAAGGGTAATTTTGGAGGTAGGCCTGTAAAAACACGTGGCCTCCAGACTAGAGGTCTTGAAATAACACAAAATAATTTTGTCTTTTCTTATGCTGCTATATACAGTATAACCAGTGTTGTCTTTTTTATTTATCTTGATTTCGTCTTAGTCTTTTCAATAAGACATATTTAGTCTTTTAGTCATATTTAGTCTCCTGAAATTCATTTTTAGTGTAGTCTTAGTCGACTAAATGTCAACAATGATTTAGCCTTAGTCTTGGTAGTTTAGTCTTACATACAAATGCAGTACATTGTAGGTTTATAAATGTTATACAGATTTAGTTTTTAGTATCTATGTATACTGCACTAAAAATAAAGAAGATAAAATGTTTCCTATTTCCATTAGTCTTAGGTTATGATTTAGTCTTCCTCTTAGTCTTTTGAAAATTATTTTTGTTAGTCTAGTCTTAGTCGATATCAAAAACCTTAGTCGACTTAGTCTTTAGTATTAGTCTTAGTCCAAAAAACAACACTGGCTATAACTATGAAGTGCATTATGGTGACAACACTGTTAAAACCACGGTTTGCTATGGTAAGAGACATACTGACTTATTGTTATTGTTGTTATTGTTATTCACTTCAACGGCGCAAATGCAAGCTCCCTGTCACTTTTTCCTGAAAGGCGATGGTGCTCGTCTGCAAGTTCTCCCTCTCTCTCTATTTTCTGGCCATGTTGACATGTTGTTTTCTGTATGGGTTGCAACTTGTTTTTTGCTTTCTTCCTCGTGGGACAGTGAGGACGGTGTCTGTGCGAATGCGACCAGGTCCATCTACAAATGCTAAACAATGTCCTGCATTCAGTGCTGCAGAGTTGTGACATTGAAGGGGACAGAAAATAGTCTGGTCACGTGGTTCATATACTCGCTCGAGCCCATAGACTCCAATGCATTCAGAAACTGCCAGGTGTCACTATTTATTGTCACTATCCAATAGAAGTCTATGTAGAGGAGCCTCCATTGGATTGGATCCATGAAGTGACTGGAGTTGGTGTAATTCTCTCTATTGCTAAGGCTTTGGTAATTAGAACACTATATATGACTGGTATTCTCAAATCAGCTATGGTGTATAGCCATATGGTATAAGTCTTCTCATTGCTGAATCACGCAGCAAATCAGTCTGGGGCCCTGTGTGTAGGCCAAAAGCCTACACCACCAGACCTGGGCCTGGGTTAACCTGTTAACTTGTGTTGACATTCACACTTTCACTTTTGGTTCAGCAGTGGTTCAAAAGGTGGAAGGTGTGGCATACGGTTTATGGCTGATCCACTGCTGATCCAAAAGTGAACGCGAAAGTGTGAGTGTCACAACACTAATGACATGGAGGAGAGACGATATATCCCCTATATATAGCAAACAATGCATATATATGCATTGTTTGCATATAGCAAACAATGCTATATGTTGCATATAGCAAACAATGGCATATCGCAAACAATGGCAAGAAAAAGTTTTTTTTTTTTACTTTTTTCTCAGCACCGACTGCATATTTCCATCAGGCCTATTTCCAACCTCTCAATCTCGCCTCCTCTAAAGTCCACTCTTTCAGACACTTAAGACCAGCGCGCACACACTTCTCTCCCGCGCGCGTGGCATGGCATGGCGCTGCGCTGGCGGCGACTCGGGGTGGAAGTAATCAGCCTCACAGCGGCGGTCCCAGGAGGGGACCAGCATCACGCTGCATCGCTTTTCCTCGCCGATCAACGACACACATGGCTGACGATGATGACGGCAAATATAACCACTCGCCGCCAGTTCAACCAAAAGAGCCATTATATCACGTCCATTTGCCTCTGCCTGTTTAAGAAAGAAATAATTCATGTATTTGATGATAGCTTATAGAAAACGGTCCCATCGGAAATTCAATCTTCACAACCTGGAAAGGGCAGTTGTTTTACAGAAAGGCGGAATCCTCCGAGTTGACAAAATAGAGACGCGACTCCACACTGGAGAGATTAAGACAACAGAGCCTGTTGCTAACGTGTTAGCCACTCTCCTCCCCACTCGTCACAATCTTTTTAAAAGAAAATACGAGCCGTCGCTCATTCATGCAATGCAGCCACGCGTCGCACGCACACACATGCACGGAGGACGAAATACTTCGGAAGTACAACGGAAAAGTGACATTTAGATGTAAACAGCACAGCTTTGGCTTAAAAAACAACAACAATGCAATTCCGACTCTAACCCGAAGTCAACAGCGGCGTTCCATGACTAATCACAATCATGTATGCAAATCACAACCCACAAAAGCCACAAACCCACCCTCTCCATCCACAAAAGAGACGGGAAAACTTGCCGAAAATAACTCGCTACTTTGGCAAATAAATACACATATTTAATTTCTCCAAAACATCAGTCAAACAACAGTTCGGATGGATAGAAGATCGACGTTCAATCTGTTTTAATATGAAAAAAAGAAGAAATTAGGCCAAAAAATGAAAATTAACTTTGATGACTCCTCAAGGAAAGGAGCCTTGTCCAACATGGGGACCAAATAACCAGATCTGATCCTAGCAGAACATATTCTGTGGATCTATGTTTCAGATATCGGGCCACGGCAAATAGAAAAGCCAAATTTACAAATAATAGGCCTACTGCTGTGCCTCAGAATGTCCATTTGGAACCTTTGTTTTTCCATAATCCAGTAATTCCATAACAGAAGTTTCAAGAGAATCACTTTTTGTTTTGCTCATGTGACATCATCATCCTGCGACAGGAGCACCTCCTATTGAGTGAAAGATTATCTATTTGTGAAGGAAGTAGAGTATTGAAGGGTGTTTTTATCTGCATGTTTTAGTTATAGAAGGCAAGTATAGTGTTCTATTTGTCTTATTAGCCAGGGATCCTTTTAAAGGTGTATTCTTGGGTGCCAACCCCTGTTATATTTGTTTCCCAAATTTGGTGGATTTCAATTAAATGACTAAAATGTGTGCGAGTGTGTGTGTGTGTGTGTGTGTGTGTGTATGCATGCATTAATTATATTATTAATTATATATATATAATATATATACATGCATTATATATATATATATATATATATATATATATATATATATATATATATATATATATATATATATATATATATATATATATATATATATATATATATATATATCAGAGTAAAAATGAGGACGAGGGGGGTAAAAATGGAGAGAAAAATAGATCGATATTTAATTTTCTCCCCAAGTGATGTGTGCAGCAGCTAATCAGTGCTGACTGGGAAGATGACACCTGGAATAGCAAGCAGAGGAGGAGAGATGGAGCGCTTCGTCCCTCACTCCCCCACTCCCACCACGGCATCTCTTCATCTCACTATGAATCAGGTGCGGATCTAGGCATGGGCATGGGGGCAATGCCCCCCTAAATGCCCAGTCTGCCTCACCAAACATGTCTAGCAAACGACCAAAATTGCAAAAATATTTCAAATTAAAGTGCTTACATTTAAAATGATTCAAAACACTACCTACTGCTACTAACGAACTACAGTTGTGTCACCACTAAACCACCAGCATTTCATCATTGAAAACAGAAAACTCTCTGAGTCAGACCTTTAGCTTTATGCATGCTGCGTGCCTGTTGCAACTTCAACAACAACCGATGTTATTATTGACGCTTTACTTGCCTAAATAAAAGTCCTGTAACCAAACATGGTGTGGGTGCGACTTCATAACCCGTGCAGATGCAGATGGTTGACATAATGGAACTCTTGAGAGCATAAACTGTGAACACACTGCTTTCCACTGCTTACCATTTACCAATATCTAAATACTGAATGTAGTAACTTATGAACTATGTCTGGTGTGTTCACATGAGACTGAGTAGACCATAAAAAAAATGACCAAAAGTTACGAGGCGGCAGTGGATCAGGGGTAGAGTCACCGGATGGTAACCACAAGGTTGCCGGTTCGATCCCAGGCTCCCGCAGATTGTCGAAGTGTCCTTGAGCAAGACACTGAACCCTTAATGGCCCATATGCAGCCAAACACTTCCTGGTTGGTTTGGTATTCACAGATCCTTCCTGTCGGCAGTCTTGACAGGAAGTGGACATGTGTTGCCATGTCCGCTTTTTATAAGCAACCGTTTTAGTAAAGTTGCTTGAAAATAATGTAGTTAATAGTTGCATGTTTTATTTAAGCTTGTTCCCTAATGTTGCTTAAACCTGTGATCCTCCTCAAACTTTTTCATAAAGGATCCAGGGAACCCCACGTAGAGTAGGCCTATCTGTAGCCTACACACAGACAGACCCCAAATGAAAAACAAATCCCAAATTCTTGTCTTTAAGAACCTTAAAGAAAGTCTTAAAGAGTAATATAGTAGCTCATTTGGTTTTCATAGTCCAGGTCCAGGTATTTTCAATAGGGTTAGGGACCATGGAGCACTTGTGGTCCTGGAAGGTATTCATTTATTTCCTTCCATAGAACAGCACACTAAAGCTTTGTGCAATGTAAGCATGCCAATGTTGTCACTTACTGAAAGTCTGATTGAGGATAAGAAAATCCACAGAAATGGGTGTTAGAATCTCAAGAAAGCTTGCCTGATTTTATTATAATTACATTATTGTGGGAATAATAATGCCATATGTCTACACTATCATTAGGCTACTGTATATTGCTTAACCTAAGTTTTAATGAAAGGTTGAATAAAGTAACAGAATTGATTAAGGGTAACTGTGGTCGTCCTCATGTTGATTCTAAGTCAGGTTGGTGGTCCCTGGTTCACAATTAGTTGAAACCCCATGTCATTAGGGCTGGGGCGGTATGGGATTTTTAATACCGCGGTAATTGCGGACCCCCATACCGCCGGTATGGCGGTAATGCGGTATCCCCCCCCCCCCCCGGACGCAAAAAAAAAACCTCCCGTTTATAATGTTATTCAACACTAACTGCAAAATTCGCGACATGTATAGGGTGAGTGCACCCCCCCGCCGCCGCTTCCCTTCCCTTCCTCTAAGTAGCCTACCTCTACCACAGCAGCAGGCAAAAACAGCCGGGCAACTTTTGTCCATCAGTTTACCAAGCTGACATCCAGTGTAACATGCGTCGCTACAGTGAATCAGTGAATAAACTGTGCAACACGACGAAACACCAGCTGTAAATAATCGTCCCTTGATTGTGTTTTAAACGGATTATACCAGTGGTTTTCAACAGGAACCACCAGTGGTCCCTGAGAGGATTCCAGGTGGTCCCCAGGCTAAATGATTGAAAGTTGGTTAACCAGATGTAACACTTGAGAATGTAAAAATGAAACCAAATGGACCCGCAATTTTCACACTCTCAAGAGTTAAAATATTCAGAAGTCTGCACTGTTTCGTGGAATTGTGAACAAAACCAAAATAATTCTTTAGTTTTAGGTCTTTGGGGCTAAAATGACATCAAATGTCCGTGGTCCGTGGCTCAAATGCTGAATAAATGGTGGTCCGTGGTGTCAAAAAGGTTGAAAACCCCTGGATTATACGAATCATTTTGGGACAAATAACGGTAGGAGACGGCGATCAGCTAGGAGGAGGTTTAATATCTTTGGCGTGTTTATATGAGGGACAAACATTAGGCTACACGCGCTATGGATTATGGCAAGTAACTGGTTTCAAATGCTGTATATATTCACAGTAGGCTTTGCCGCAGCCTTACTTTAAACGAGTGAAAAAAAGTCCTCCTCTTCCTCGTGCTGCGATGCGAGCGAGGCTGCCTGGCTGAATACAGGAGGGATCGACCAAAATAAAACTCGGACCAGCCAAAATTAGGGGGGTTTATATAATGAAGAGATTCATAAACACTAAAGTTGTGCTGGTGTCTGATGTGTGCGCTATTTATTACAAACCGATCTGAAATAAAGTCAAGATAAAGAAGTCTATGTAGAACAGCCGCCATGAAGAGAACCGACGGCTTAAACTCAGGGCTAAATTTGGGTCGAGCCCTGAAGCCCTCCTGTTACGCCTCGCTCATAGTCGCATGGACGAGGGAGAGAGGGAGAGAGACAGAGAGCGAGAGAGAGAGAGAGAGAGAGAGGTGGTAAGTGGACGAGAGAGAGAGAGAGAGACCGTGGAAATGATCGCACGAGAGAGAGGTGGTCCGTCCGTGCCGTGGAAAGGATCACACTCGCACATTACAGACAGGAGGAGGACAGCCGCCCCATCGGTCACAACTATTATTTTTTGACTGACAAAACATTTAGAGTTCGGTTAGATCTATCGAGCTGGATTAAAGCAGTCAATTGGAATTGCAACGGCTGCCAGTGCATGCATTCTAGCTCGGATCAAATCGACCATTTAACGACCTTCCTTTATTGGCCCTGCATAATCATGCATAATATCATTTTAATACTATTGCCATTATCTTCTCAACATATTAAACTAATTCCAAGTTCGCCAGGCAAACGTGATAAATTATGAGAAAAGACTATGGTGCTGCCCTCTCCTCGGCAGAGCCACAGAGTATAGACAGAGTTTCGACAACTCCATTCACTTCATGGGGCCAGTCCAATACATAGACTTCTATTGAAGAGGGACAACCGGACCCTATGGAGTCTATTGGCTCGCGCTCGCATTTTCTGACCCCTCAATGTCGCAAAAAAGTAATAAATAAAAAAAAGTAGAAAATATTTTTTATTATTTTTTATTTTTACCGCGGTAATGAAGCCCATCCCGCGGTATGCGTTACATACCGGCGGTATGGCGATATTGCGGTTATTGCCCCCAGCCCTACATGTCATAGACCATGGTTGCTTATTTCTCTCACACAATCTGGAACATTGTACTTGCTCTGGTGTTGCCAGATTCTGTGAGAGAGATAAGCAGTCAATCATGAGCTATACATACAGTATATACATTACATATTATGCATTATACTCTAAGCCTATACATTGGCAGCTACTTGAGAATAGCAGATCTGCAAACTCAAATTGTGCCACTGTGAGCTGGTGCATCTGATATTTTCCAAAATAGTTCTTGTTGTATACAGATGAAAAATATAAACCTGGCTGGCACAACATTTTACAGATGGGAATTGTGTGCACAGATGCACAGAACATGGGGGTCCTTTGACTCATTGTTCATTTGAGCAGAATCACATGTATGTAACAAGCATTAAAAATCCTGCAAATAGTAAACTGTCATTATTTTCAAGCAAATGTACTGAAAAAGGTTGCTTATAAAAAGCAGACATGGCAACACTTGGAGAAATCCATGAAGTACTCATGATTTTAGCTGAAGATTTTAGACATTTCTAACTCATGTGATCATTTCAACAGCACACCACGGATAATACAAACTATGAAGAACTAGGAAATGGTATTATCAAATGGAAAAGTGTGGTTTAAAGAACTGAATTTTATTCCAAGAAATTCACAACCAATACATTCACAGTGAATGGGAGTCTGCCGACAGGAAGGATCTGTGATTCCAAACCAACCAGGAAGTGTTTGGCTGCATAGGGTCCATTGCTCCTGATTTCCTATTAGCTACCTTCCATGGTTTCCACTGCCATCAGTGTATGAATGTGTGTGTGAATGGGTGATGGTGATGTAAAGCGCCTTCAATAAAGGTGCTACAGTATATAAATGTGCACCGTTTACCATTCCCATTCATGCATGCATTTTCACACACACGACTGTGGTTACTTAGTCAGTACCTCCCCATTAGCTCTACAGCTGTCATATCCATCCCTTCTTTTACTCTGTCTCTCTGTCTCTCTGTCTGTCTGTCTGTCTGTCTGTCTGTCTGTCTGTCTGTCTGTCTCTCTCTCTCTGTCTGTGTCTCTCTCTCTGTGTCTCTCTCTCTGTGTCTCTCTCTCTGTGTCTCTCTCTCTCTCTCTCTCTCTCTCTCTCTCTCTCTCTCTCTCTCTCTCTCTCTCTCTCTCTCTCTCTCTCCCTCTCTCCCTCCCTCCCCCCTCCCTCCCTCCCTCTTCTCTCCCCCTCCCCCCTACCCCTCCCTCTAACTACCTGTCCCGTCGTACCGTAGCGTATCGTCCCAGCAGGCTGTGGACTCTGCCTGACAGACATAGAGGAGCAGCAGAGATTGACTGGCGCATTCAGTCGGTCGTTTTTTTGGGAACATGAGATTCCTCCTCTTTAGCAGAGAGCCCTAAAATAACTCTAGCTGGCAGGCATCTATTCTATAACAGGTTCTCTCTCTGCACCGGCCGTGCCTGGAATCACTAACCATTAACCAGAACAGTGGCCTTGTGGTTAGAGTGTCCGCCCTGGAACTGGAGGCCGGGGTTCGATTCCGGTCGGGTCATACCAAAGACTCTAAAAAAAATGGGACCCAATGCCTCCCTGCTTGGCACTCAGCATCAAAGGGATGGATTGGGGTCAAAATCAGCTAATGATTCCCGAGCGCGGCAAGCCGCAGCTCACCGCTCCTTGGAGCTCACCACTCCAAGTGATGGGTTTAAAAGCGGAGGTCCAATTTCGCTGCGGTAACGTAGTGACAAATCATGCAACTTTGAACTTTTGAACTTTGACTAATGGGGGGTGGCTGGGCTGACACCTTCACTCTTTCATTACAAGGTCCCTCGATTTGTCTTTAATTAAAGGGGAATTCCGGTGGTCCGGGGACCACCAGTGGTCGTTGAGAGGATTCCAGGTGGTCCCCAGCTAAGTTGTTCAACCAGATGTAACTCTTGTGAACGTAAAAAAAAACGAAACCAAATGGACCCTGGCGGGTACATTTGGTTTCGTTTTTACCCTCTCAAGAGTTAGAATATCCCTCATGCGAATTAGTCCAAATCTACACAACTAGAGGATTAATGGTCATGGACAGAAGAATAAGAAATCTTTAGTTTGGGGATCTGTGGGGCTAAAACATCATCAAATGGTCGTCCGTGGCTCAAATTCTGAGTGAATTTGATATTCAGGCGCACAAGGGGAAAATACCTCTAATATGTGGAATTAACATAAAATACAAAAATAAAGCAAAAACGAATCACTGAGTTTGTTTGCATTAGAATCACCGGCCTGCTCTTGATGAAGTCAAATAGGTCAGTATATTAACAAAAAAAAGTAATATTTGCTGTACATTTCAGACTCTAAATTTGGCCCTGGTGTCAAAAGGTTGAAACCCACTGCTTTAGAGCAGGGGTTTTCAACAGGTGGTCCGGGGACCACCAGTGGTCCCTGAGAGGGTTCCAGGTGGTCCCCAGCTAAGTTGGTTAACCAGATGTAACTCTTGAGAACGTAAAAATGAAACCAAATGGACCCTTGCGGGTCCATTTGGTTTCATTTTTACACTCTCAAGAGTTAAAATATTCTTCATCTGAATTAGCCATTTTGGAATGTATGTTTTGCTTGATTTGTTTCCCAAATCCAGCCTGGAATTGTGGACAAAAGCAAAATAAATCTTTAGATTTGGGGTCTGTGGGGCTAAAATGTCCTCAAATGGTGGTCCGTGGCTCAAATCTTGAATAAATGGTGGTCCCTGGGATGAAAAAGGTTGAAACCCACTGCTTTAGAGGTAAGTGGACCTTATCAAGTGAGGAAGTACAGTACAGAGGTTGTTTTCAAGGTGGTGACGGGAGAGCTCACCTTCTCATACCACCGACCGACTGGGACAGCTATGGTTAATCAATCTGACCACACACACACACACACACACACACACACACACACACACACACACACACACACACACACACACACACACACACACACACACACACACACACACAGGGAACAACAAACACAAACCCACAGGGTCACAGAGAGGCAGAATTACCATTCCGACTTCAGTGTTTTCACTTTCATGTTGTGTTTTTCTTTGACACTCAGGCACCCATGTGATGTTGAAGGGCACACCGACTGGTCTCCATCTGCGTGTGTGTGCGTGTGTGCGTGTGCGTGTGCGTGTGCGTGTGTGTGTGTGTGTGTGTGTGCGCGTGCGTGCATGTGTGTGTGTGTGTGTGCACGTGGGTGCGTGCATGCACGAGAGAGTGAGACAGAGAGATAGAGCAAGAGAACGAGGGAGGCCCCCTCAACACATGGCCGCCTGCCTCACTTTGTTTGTTTCCCCGTTTGTGTGTGTGCGCACGCGCACGCGCACACGCGCACACACACACACACACACACACACACACACACACACACACACACACACACACCATGGCAGGTACGGTATTCATGGGGCGGATATAACATTTCCCAATTGGGGTGGCAGCGACTTCATCACACCCATACGGGTGACAAAGCCACACTAGGGTGGATCTTAAAACGTCAAGTTTTGATTTTCTTGTGTCTCACCCCCTAATTATGTTCCAATGTACAAAAAACTGCTTTGGCTAAAATTTGGTTGAATTTGAAACATATTTAGAGGTAGCTCAATCAAGTTAAAGATTGTACATTTTAGTAGTTTAAAAACGAATTGCACTGCAGGCACATTATTCTTATACTAAGCACAGAGATTCTATTTTTTAAGCTTTTTTTTAAGCTTATCTAAAATCTAAACACAAATCTGATGATTACATGTTTGTCATGTCAAACCAAAATTAATTATTATAAGAATTACTAATGTAGAAAATAGAAAAGCAAAGAATGACAAATTGCCATTTCTCTTTCAATGTGCAGAATACTATGTCTTTAGTGCAATCTTCAATTATAGCCTACTCACAACACAACAAGAACACAGCCCCATTTCCATGTTTACCCTCAAAAGTCACTGCAGTATAATAATTCAGGTGTTACTGATCAATGAAAGTTTGTTTATGGCTATCCAGATACTTGTGCCGATGGTTCTGCACAATTTGCAGCAAGTACTGGAGTTGGGACTCGTCTTTAGTGAGTCACAACAATATTTCAATATTCTTGAATTAGGGCAACCCAACACTCTGCATGATCATTGACCGTGGTTATTGCCTTCACTACAGCCAGAGCTTCTTGGTAGTCTTCTCTGGGCTTGCACTCATCAGGATCAACAGCAAGGAAGTCATGTGGGAGATCCATCATTTTGAACAGCGTCTCTGATTGGGAGACAAAATCTTCAATGTCCTTCCCTGCAATTGCTGCAAGGTCAACAGTAATTCTCTTCATGTGCTGTTCATCATCTTCATGTCCATCTCCCATGGCTCTCACCATCAGCTTCTTCGTTTGTGCACTCACTGGACTGTAAAACAATGCAAGTCCGACGACCTCTGGAGTGAAAAGCCACAAGTGATTGGAAAACTTCTGAGAAGCAGGTTTAGACACCTCAGCATTTATCGATGAATATTCCAGCAACAATTTTAACAGACGCAAGTCATTTAGTGGAGCGCATCCATGCTTTCACATGAATGCAAACTGCAAACATTTCTTCCCTGCGTGTCAGTTTGAATTGGCCATGAAACATCCAGATCTTCAAACAATTAACAACCTTTGCCATCCAACGGGCATGATGGGTAACTCCTGGAGCCAGAGCTCCAGGAGTTACCCATCATGCCCTTTGGAAGAAAAATCATGCATGGATTTGTGCATGTTTGCAGTTTGCATTCATTTGTGCAGTTGTGCATGTTTGCAGTTTGGCACCTGTTGCTGTAAGCGCCCCACTAAATGACTTGCGGCTGTTAAAATTGTGGAATATTCGTCGATAAATTTGTCGCTGAGGTGTCTAAAACTGCTTCTCAGAAGTTTTCCAATCAGTTGTGGCTTTTCACTCCAGAGGTCGTCTGAATCCAGCGAAGCGTTAGTTCATTGAGGCACGGAGGGCAGAAGGTTTATTTAATTCCCCTTATTTTCAATCAGTAATTCATTCTGTTCCTTTAAATCTGCAGTCTCTCCATGTCAACTCCCCTCACTCTCTTTGGCTGTCACCATGTCAACTCCCCTCACCGTCATTGGCTGTCAGCTAGTCAGTCACACCCACATTCAATCATGTGCTCTATATAAGCAGTCTCTTCTCTCTCCCTCTCCTCTCTGTCTCTTCCTGCTAAGCTGACTCTGTCCTGTTGATCAGATATGTGTTCAAATTTCCTCCACCTCCCCGGCCTCCTCCCTGTGGCACCAGTTCCGAGTACATGAGTCTCTGATTAATCATGATTTAAGGTTGTAACTATTGTGGTATCTAGTTCTGTTATGGTATCCGTGTTTACTGTGGACTATGATTTTTTTTTTCTGTATCCATGTAGTTCATGCATTTTGGATAATGTTGTAATGTCTCATGTCAGTCTGCACTGGATTTTATTTTACTGTACCTTGGCTCTGCTCAGTGGGGTTGTTGATATCAGAGCCGTACCTCAGGTGTGCAGGTAATCGGAGATATCAAATGTGATATCAGACCTATGACTCAGTTCATAGATCGTCTGATATCACATGAGCAAGAGCCATGCCGCCATACAAACATGCAAAAGCTTTGCAATAAATGGTCTATGGTCAATCTTATTCTGAGCCGAAGTGTGTCAATGAACTTGCATTGTTTTACAGTCCAGTGAGTGCACAAACGAAGAAGCTGATGGTGAGAGCCATGGAAGATGGACATGAAGATGATGAACAGCACATGAAGAGAATTACTGTCACCTTGCAACAATTGCAGGGAGGAACATTGAAGATTTTGTCTCCCAATCCAAGACGCTGTTCAAAATGATGGATCTCCCACATGACTTCCTTGCTGTTGATCCTGATGAGTGCGAGCCCAGGGAAGACTACCAAGAAGCTCTGGCTGTAGTGAAGGCAATAAACACGGTCAACAAACTTTCATTGATCAGTAACACCTGATTATACTGCAGTGACTTTTGGGGGTAAACATGGAAATGGGGCTGTGTTCTTGTGTGCTGTGAGTAGGCTATGATTGAAGATTGCACTAAAGACATAGTATTCTGCACATTAAAAGACAAATAGCAATTTGTCATTCTTTGCTTTTCTATTTTCTACATTAGTATTTCCTATAACAATTAATTTTGGTTTACATGACAAACATGGGGTATGCTGAAGAAGGCAGCTTGACATACTTGTACATCAAGCTGTCTCTATAGAAATAGGAGATAGGCGGCTGACCACAGGGCCTCACTGGCTCGGTAGAAAAACAACAGTGTGTGCGTGCGTTGTCTAGTGTACCTATTTTCTATTTTCTACATTAGTATTTCCTATAACAATTAATTTTGGTTTGACATGACAATCATGACATGTAATCAGATTTGTGTTTAGATAACAAGCTTAAAAAATAAAATCTCTGTGCTTAGTATAAGAATAATGTGCCTGCAGTGCAATTCGTTTTTAAACTACTAAGGTGTACAATCTTTGCCTTGATTGAGCTACCTCTAAATTTACTTCAAATTCAACCAAATTTTAGCCAAAGCAGTTTTTTGTACATTGGAACATAATTAGGGGTGAGACACAAGAAAATCAAAATTTGACGTTTTAAGATCCACCCTAAGCCACACCCATACCATTTTTAGTTATAGGACTTTTATTGGGCAAGTAAAACATCAATAATAGCATCAGTTGTTGTTGAAGTTGCAACAGACACGCAGCATGCATAAAGCTAACGGTCTGACGCAGAGAGTTTTCTGTTTTCAATGATGAAATGCTGTTGGTTTAGTGGCGCGACAACTGTAATTAGTAGCGGTAGTAGTGTGTTTCAAATCATTTTAAATAGAAGCACTTAAATTTGAAATATCTTGGTTGTTTTGCATGCCATCATGTTTGCCCCCCCCCCCCCCCCCCCCCCCCCCCCCATGCCCATGCCTAGATCCGCCCCAGTATACGGTATCACATTATGCAGGCTTGGTAAGCAGCGGTAGAGCTCACTGACTACAGTGAAAACCTGTGAGCTGCAGCTAAGAGCGAGGAGGAATAGATTTCACTCTCGCACTGCCGTGTTACACTGCTGGATCAGACAGGACCATCCTATCACAGCCCTGCACACACACATGCACACGCACACGCACACACACACACACACACACACACACACACACACACACACACACACACACACCGTTAGCACTGGGCACAGCCAACTGTTCACAGCCAGTGTGCTTAATTAATCCTGACAAGGCCTCCAAACCTTGATCGCAGTGTGTGTGTGTGTGTGTGTGTGTGTGTGTGTGTGTGTGTGTGTGTGTGTGTGTGTGTGTGTGTGTGTGTGTGTGTGTGTGTGTCAAAGAGATGGTGTGAGCAAGAGCACATAGCAGGCACGGCGTGAAGACATGTGTCACAAATGACCGCCAAAGGTACTGTAAGGACACGGACCCAACGTTATTGACCTGTTAGACCACATCCGTCGTTGTCATATGGCCATACCTGATAATGCATGCCAAAAAAGGGAATATTGGAGAGTGATGACCAGTGATGGGTAACTTTCTTAACCAACAACGTTAGATTATTGGACTACTGCCCCCTAAAACTAATCTCATTAAGTTACAAATTACTTTCTATAAAAAGTAACTTAATAGATTATTTTCCGTTCCTGAACACATTTAAAATACTCCTTTTGTCTTTGTTTTTAATGTATGGACGATTTAGTTGCATTGTATCACCAGTGCATGAGTCGCACTCTACGTTGCGCACATGAAAACCACCACCGACGACAACGACGACAACAACAACGACTGTTCTCAACAGTGATACCATGTCACCCACTATAACCACTATGAACTAGGTTGCTACAAAGTAGGCTATGTCAGATGCACAATACAGACAATATTATGCTGTGTGCGGTACAACCAGTCAGAGAGCATGATGCCCTCTCCACGCTGCGTGGCGGCAACAACAACAACCAGCTCCAGCAGGCTTCTCAACTGACTATCGTCACCCAGCCTATGAACTAGACAGTAGTTTATATAAGTCAAGGCACGGCGGCCAAACAATGAATTAAACTCACCTAATAACACAGCCAGAGGATGTAGCATGTTTTGTCTAAATCCAAAAGTGTGCAGCCTCATTGTTTACAAGACTTTTAGCAAGTCGCGCCTATGTAGCTGTGTCACTACCCAGGCTAGCAGCGGACTTTCTCTTTCTTCCTTTTCAAAATAAAAGATTCATACTATAGTATAACTAGACACTAGCTAGACTAGCTAGTAGGTTTACTTTTATTTCTTAGGTGAACTTACAGGATGTGAAGACAGAAAATGGGCAACTATGCACATCACTCACAGAAGTATGGATGAAGCAACAATACGCAGTCAGGGCTTATTATATACCTTATGTACACTAACAGAAGGAGGAATATACAATATATATTGGATTGTTTTGCATGCCATCATGTTTGGTGGGGCAGCCTGGGCAGTTAGGGGGGCATTGCCCCCCCCCCCCATGCCCATGCCTAGATCCGCCACTGGTTTCAACGCATTGGGGTGTGGGTTTGTTTGTTGTTGGACACTGTTGAGTGACAGGGTTATCGGCCAATCATCTGCTGTAGTCGGATTTTAAACTAATACCCACAGCCCCATAGACCGCGTCATCAGACCTGAATCCCCAGGGGAAATAATTTAAGACGGTGAGTCAGGGCTGGAGCCAGGCAGGCAAACAAACGCATGTGGGCCTGGAGCGAAAAACGGCATGCCTTCCGAGCAGCTTGACCAACAGCCTCCTTCTCTCTTGAGTTAGTCTCTCTCGAGTTAGTCTCTCTCCCCATCCGCACGCACACACACACACACACACACACACACACACACACACACACACACACACACACACACACACACACACACACACACACACACACACACACACACACACACACACACACACACACACACACACACACACACACACACACACACACACACACACACACACACCCTCCTCCTTCCCTCACTTGCTCTAGGCAGACATACAGTATTGCACACAGTGACGTGATGGTTGTAATTGGCTGGCCTCAGTCACAAATCAGATCACAGCCATGGCTGGGAGTGATCCACCACCACAGATCCAGTCATCGCTCATCGGGGGGGTGGGGGGGGTGGCAGTGAGTGTCATAGAAAGAGAGAGAAAACGCAGGGCCAAGAAGAAGCTACAGTTCTTTCTTTTTTTTTTCTTTAGGCTTTGGTCCTCGGTCTCTCCTGATGCAAGCGGATGCCATCGTCGGGTCGAAGGTGGTTTAAAGATCTACCTCGCTCTGAACGCGCAGACCGTCTTTATTCACTCCACTCATGCCACCGATCTACCAATTCGACACACGCGTTGGCCAAACAGCTGCGACAGACGGGAAAAAAAGTATTGGTTGATATTTGTGGATATCAGTATCGGAAATCAAGATTTGGACAATATCGGTACATCAGATATCGATAAAAATGTCAATATTGGACATCTCTTTACCATTTTAACAGCAATTTCAGAAATATCATGATACCCTGTTGACGATACGATACAATACATGGACAATATTAGTCCTTTCCAGTTATACGATACGATTCGATTCAATGATCTAAAATCGATACAGCGAAAACATTAAATATGTGGATACTGCAGTTTTTTTTTTAAGTAAAATGTATTACAATGGATATAAATAAGTAAAAACAGAGATCTGGCATCTAGCTGGACATAGTATTTGAACACAAGATGTGTTATTCTTTGAGAATTTGCTAAATACAATGCAATAACTAAGTATTGAGTATTGGTACCGATCCAATAGTGATTCGATAGCGATTCTTTAATTGCAAACCGATATAATACGTAATAATAATCAAACGATACGATATTTTGTATTTGCATATAACAATATAGTTAGAGTTTGTTTTATTAATAGATTTGCCGCCGATCACACGCTCGTTGTGTTCGTACTGTGGGGCAACGCTTGCCCAACACGACGGAGGTGCAGAACATGACAAAATGTAGATTTCATTCTTTATTCCAACTATTAGTCCGAGTGCATCGTCTGATCAAGATCCCGTGGATCGTCTGTTGCTATACGTCGCTTTTGCTCGGATCATGAGAGGACAGGTTAGTCAAGACACCAGAAACAGCGTGACGTCATCGCACATCCTGTTTAGGAGATCTGTCGCTTCAAAATAAGGGTTTTTTACCAAATGCACTAGCTTGAGCCGTGGCATATAGCAGAAAACAACGAACGCATGCTTGTGGTGAGAGTTAAAAATGATATTTTGTTATAATTACTATAACATTACAGCCATACTCTCCACACATCCTGGAAAGTGAAGATGGATTACAGCGTAGATATGGGAGGGTGTGGGGGGGGTTGAGAGATTGACTTGCTATTGCACCCAGGCTTCTAAAGACTTCCCCGTATCGACCCTGTACGCTCCCAGCAGAATATAGCCGTCACGCTTTGCTGTGATCCTTTATTAGCTCAAATTAGACCCATGCGTCCCTCGGAGAGGAAGGGTGAACGTGCACGTTCCTAGATTCATTTGTTGTTGTTGTTTTTTTTCCTCTTAGTAGCATTTGTGCATTTTGCTAACTATTGAGCAGTGGTTGCCTCAGGCGTATGGTACAATGATGTCACGAGTGCGCAGGGCTTGACACTAACACTTGCCCGCTTGCCCGGGGCAAGTAAAAAAAATGGTGAGGCAAGTGAAGACTGCTACCTGGTTGCCCGATCGGGCAAGTGTGCAACTTAGTGCACTATAACACAACAGAAGATAAATTTGTCTTGAAGGCAGTCATTGCACTCTGCCCCTGTGTCTTTCCCTGCTTTCTAGATATCCACAATTCCAGGCTGGATTTGGGAAACAAAACAGGCAAATTAACATACACATCAAAATGACCTAATGACCGTGTTGTCTCAGCTGATGCACGACTCAATTATCGGCTCAATAACATACTGTATCGACTCATAGATTGGCCGGGTGGAGGGGGCTGAAAGGGGATCAGGTTATATAGTGAAACACTGATGAACAATCGCACAGTCTAAAGCAGTAGTTTTCAACCTTTTTCATGCCAGGCCCCACTATTTATTCAGAATTTGAGCCACGGAGCACCATTTGATTACATTTTAGCCAAACACACCCCAAAACTAAAGATTTATTTTTGGTTTTTGTCCACGATTCCATGCAGGATTTGGGAAGTAAAACAGTCAAACCAAAATAACCATTAATCTTCTACATTCTCAACTCTTGAGAGTGCTGCGAGTCCATTTGGTTTAATTTTTACGCTCGCAAAGAGTTACATTTGGTTAACCAACTTTCCATCATTTAGCTGCTGGGGACCACCTGCAATCCTCTCAAGGACCACTGGTGGTCCCCGGACTACTAGTTGAAAACCCCTGGTCCGCCCCAGGCAGCTGTTAAATCATGGCACGAGTCTGTCCCTTTGATGGGAATGGAGCAATTTGTGCACAAGGGCCATCCACCTCCTCGCTCTCTCGGTGGAAGAAGTGGAATGAGGCCGCAAGAGACACTACAGGGTGAGGGTGTGTTGTGTCTTTACAAACCGAGACATTAGAACGGAGTCCAGGAAGATATTGGTCCTGTCTAGTCTTGGGCGGTATTGATTTTTTAATATCGGTATTGATAACGTGTTAATTAGCTCGATATTCGATATTACCGGTATTGACCACTAGATGGCGTGCAATCAGAGTTGGACATGTTCCACCAGTCACCTAGTTCTCAGAATTGATCCCACAGATCCCAAAACTAAAGATTTATTTTTACTTCTGTCCATGACCATTAATCTTCTAGTTGTGTAGACTTGGGGCTAATTCACATGATGAATATTTTAACTCTTGAGAGTGTAAAAATGAAACCAAATGGACCCGCAAGGGTCCATTTGGTTTCATTTTTACGTTCTCAAGAGTTACATCTGGTTAAACTTAGCTGAGGACCACCTGGAATCCTCTCAAGGACCACTGGTGGTCCTCGGACCACTGGTTGAAAACCACTGGAATACAGTATAATGTCGGTATTTGACGATATTCGGTATTCGATATTTTTTATAGACCCAACGATATTACTCGGTATTGATTTCCAATATTGCGATAAACGGTAATACCGATATATATTGCCCAAGACTAGTCCTGTCTCCTGTGTCCGCACACATTCAGTGTGTATCAGTGGTGTTTCTAAGCAATTTGGAGCCCCAGGCAAGACTTTCTTCCAGGGAAAATCTCCTGTGATGTCATACTTATGACAGGCACAGTACAATGCCACCCCCCCAAGGGATAAACAACATATGAACTATTTTTAAACTAAAGAACAATAATGTGTTTTAAATGTCCAATTCTAGTTATAGAGGACAAGTCCTTCTAAAGCATGTCGCCCTGGTGCCCCCTGTTCTAGGGAACCTGCCAGAAGCAAAATATTAATTACCGTATTTTCCGGACTATAAGGCGCACCTAAAATCCTTTAATTTTCCTTATAATCCAGTGCGCCTTATGTATGGATTGTTTGACTGAAGTAGCTTCTATTCTATGTAAACTGTAGTAGCTTCTATTCCCTGCGCCTTATAATCAGGTGCGCCTTATATATGAAAACAGTTCTAAAAGGTGCGCCTTATAATCCAGTGCGCCTTATAGTCCGGTGCGCCTTATAGTGCGGAAAATACGGTAGTTAAAAATGTGCTTAACATAATACTTAAAGATGGAGTGCAGTGGATTTTTTCTACCCTAAAACATGATCATCAGGTATTAATGTTATATGAAAAGTAAGATTTTTTTCCCCAAAAGTGTACAGTGTTTGTTAAACTGTCATTGTTATGATTCCACCCTACCAGTTCATTAAGTATGCCTGGTTTGCCTGGTGGGTGGTGATGGGTGGAGATCCACCTGAACTGAAGCCACGCCCACAGCTTTAGTTGCATGATAAAGGGGGAGGAGTTAGGGGAGGGGCTGAGCACATGATGTTTTTCATTGGCACGTTTGACTGGAAAGGTTCAGCCCCCAGGAAGAAACCCTAAATACAAAGGGAAGACATCATTGCACATAAAAAACACACCAAGGGGTCTATTTACATACTGTCACCTCTTAAACATGTACACAATTGGAAAAAAAATACAAAAATCACGGCACCCCCCCTTTAAACTAAAGAACAATAATGTGTTTTAAATGTCCAATTCTAGTTATAGAGGACAAGTCCTTCCTTCTAAAGCATGTCTGGTGGTCGCCCTGGTGCCCCCTTTTCTAGGGAACCTGCCAGAAGCAAAATATTAATTAGTTAAAAATGTGCTTAATACATACATAATACTTAACATGGACACTCAGGAGAGAGCCGTCTCCCTGCCTCGTATACCCCTGAGTGGGGTGACCTTTTGCAGCGAGCCGTGCAAGGCGGACTCTAAGTGGGTCCGCCTTGACAAGGACTGGTTATATCAGTGGTGAGTGAGGCTCAAACCATTAGGCATAAGCTATTAGCTTGAGGGACATATGCGATATCAAGCAGGGGTTGACACTAAGGTCTCGGAGGCACTTGCCCATCAGGCAAGTGCAAGTCAGGTTCTACTTGCCCTCAGGTCATCGTCACTTGCCCCCCAAAAATATATTGTAAATTTTGCAGATGTAACTCTTGAGAACGTAAAAATGAAACCAAATGGACCCTTGCGGGTCCATTTGCACTAAGTTGCACACTTGCCCGATCGGGCAACCAGGTAGCAGTCTTCACTTGCCCCACCATTTTTTTTTTACTTGCCCCGGACAAGTGGGCAAGTGTTAGTGTCAAGCCCTGCTTGTCAAGTATTTAAAAAAAAAATCTGAACGTATGTTAATTGCACTTTATTATTTATTTATTTATTTATTTATTTATTTATTTATTTATTTATTTATTTATTTATTTATTTATTTATTTATTTATTTATTTATTTATTTATTTATTTATTGAATTTATTGAATTATTGTTTGTTTTTCTGCTAAGCTTGTTGCTTAGCAGGAAAAAGTTTCTGGATGAAGCCAGAGGGACGGGGGAAGAAAAGCGTGTGATGTTTGATAGACATCTTCAGTTTTCAGAACGGGGAGCTTTGAATCGAGGTAATCCACAGAGCTGTGGAAATTAAAACCTCGCTCCTATTAAAAAAAAGAAAAAGAAAAGGCGAGAAAAAAATGCAAATAGACCTTTTGATTCCGCGCCTCCGAAAAAGGAACTCTTTGCCCAAATCAAAAGATTAGCACTGTAGTGGTTACAGAAGATGGATTATATTTCACTTTATTCTCTCTCTCTCTCTCTCTCTCTCTCTCTCTCTCTCTCTCTCTCTCTCTCTCTCTCTCTCTCTCTCCTCTCTCTCTCTCTCTCTCTCTCTCTCTCTCTCTCTCTCTCTCTCTCTCTCTCTCTCTCTCTCTCTCTCTCTCTCTCTCTCTTTTTCACAGAGAAAACGAAGGCGGGTAGTGAAAGCAGGAGCAGATCCCAATCTAGGCATGGGCATGGAGGGGGCAATGCCCCCCTAAATGCCCAGTCTGCCCCACCAAACATGATGGCATGCAAAACAACCCAAGATACTGTATTTCAAATGTGCCTATAATTAAAATGATTTGAAACACTACTACTGCTACTAACTAACTACAGCTGTGTCACCACTAAACCAACAGCATTTCATCATTGAAAACAGAAAACTATCTTCACCTTTATGCATTCTGCATGTCTGTTGCAACTTCAACAACAACAATTAATCCTTAAATTGCCTTAATGAACCAAACCAAAAATGCTATGCCCCCCCGATTGGGAAAGGTTACATCCGTCCCTGAGTGAAAGGGGGTAGAGGAACAGATCAGAAACAAAGCGGGGCAGTGCCGATTCGATACGGAGGGGGCGAAAATCCACCTGTGATCTAAACGTGGACTCAGCCATATGCTCACATGCCTGGCCAGCCTCCCATAATGCCATATGCTTTTAAATGGGTTGAGTTAACAGTTTTCTCCCCCATTCATGAGTCCATTGATTGCAGAACAGTTTCCCTCCCAATAACGAGTTCCACGAGTTACGTTTGCATTGTTTAATCTACATTCTCCATCGGTTTTAAAGGATTAGTTCAGATTGTTTTGAAGTTGAAGCTGTATGGTGGTCTGTATGGTGGTCCCCAGCTAAGTTGGTTAACCAGATGTAACTCTTGAGAACGTAAAAATGAAACCAAATGGACCCTTGCGGGTCCATTTGGTTTCATTTTTACACTCTCAAGAGTTCAAATTCATCATCTTAATTAGCCCAGGTCGCAATGATCACCTTCAAGACAAATTTATCTTGTGTTGCGTTATTGAGCACCAAGTCACACACTTGCCCGATCGGGCAACCAGGTAGCAGTCTTCACTTGCCCCACCATTTTTCTTAGTGTCAAGCCCTGTTGCCATTAACTGTGAACATGCGATCTGCTGGCAATGGGGCTGGATTGCCAGAGTGGTATGTTTGGGACTAGAATGCCTCCTTACTAGGCCGTATGTGCGCTTTTCAGCCAATAGGTGTCTCTGTTCAGCCATAGCATTGGGAGTCAATGGGAGCGTCTCCCAATGCTCTCCCTTATAGTAGTCTAATCCAGGGGTTTTCAACCTTTTTGTAACCAGGGACCACCATTTATCCAGAATTTGAGCCACGGACCACTATTTGAGGACATTTTAGCCCCGCAGACCCCCAAAACTAAAAATCTCTTTTGCTTCTGTCCATGACCATTAATGTTCCATTTGTGTATTTGTGTATTGTGTAGATTAGGAGGAATTCACATGATGAATATTTTAACTCTTGAGAGTGTAAAAATGAAAACCAAATGGACCCTGGCGGGTCCATTTGGTTTTCATTTTTAGGTTCTCAAGAGTTACATCTGGTTAACCAACTTAGCTGGGGACCACCTGGAACCCTCTCAGGGACCACTGGAGGTCCCCGGGCCACCTGTTGAAAACCCCTGGTCTAATCCATCACATGTTATGCCTGCAGTAGCTGTGATTGGACCATAGTGATTTGGGGAGGGCCTTACTGAAAGGTCTATTGGACGTCTCCCTGGGCCGCGTGCGGCCCCTGTATCCCCAGTTTGACACCCCTGCACCTAGACTGACACTGGGTTTCTGAAAAGACCTCAGCTCTCCACCCGAGAGTAATGGACAGTAATGGTGTCCTCTTGAACAAAATGAGCACTTTGTATTGTAAGGACTATAATTATATGAAGATGGGCCAAGATGGTCCTTTCTTATATAAAGGGGGAATTACATCCATTAAAAAAAAAAAGTTACAATGCCATTAATAATATACGTCGGAGATTGTGTGGAGGTCCTCCCATTATGTGTTTCCTATAGAAATATATGAAAAAAAAAAAACATTAATATGGTCAACCACATTGAGGCGTGATTCACCCACTTATCAGTTAAAACGCATTCTGTGCTGTACTTGTGGTGTTCACGGCTCATAGCGCACCACTCTGTGGCCGTGAACGCCTGCTCTTTTTGGGGAGAATATGAGAATGCAGCACAAATCTTTCAGTATGTTCTTTCAGAGCGAATGTTTTGTAGAATCTACTGTACAATGTCAAACATTATTTTTCATTTCACATATTTCACCATTCGCAAGCCCCTCTCCCTCAGTCTTGAGCTCTTTGACAAAAACTATACTGCTTTACATGGTAGTAAATAGAGGAGGATTCACTCTCATACATATTCTTAGCATGTTTCATTGATTTCATTGAAACCCAGGGCTTGATACTAACACTTGCCCGCTTGCCTGGGGCAAGTAAAGAAATTGGTGGGGCAAGTGAAGACTGCTACCTGGTTGCCCGATCGGGCAAGTGTGCAACTTAGTGCACTATAACACAACACAAGATAAATTTCTCTTGAAGGCAGTCATTGCACTCTGCCTCTATCTTTCCCTGCTTTCTAGCTATCTCTCCCCATCTCTCTCCCAGGTCCATTTGGTTCCAAACTATCATTTTGCTGGGGTCAGGGACCACTGGATCTGTGACCACTATGGGCTAATTAAGATGATGAATTTTAACTCTTGAGAGTGTAAAAATGAAACCAAATGGACCCGCAAGGGTCCATTTGGTTTCATTTTTACGTTCTAGTTTCTCTTGTGGCGCCATCCCTATGACAGGCCATGTGACAGGCACAATACTGTAAAATGGCGCACCCTTGGGATAAAAACATATTACTATTACAACTATTTTTAAACTAAAGAGCTCATTCTATGTGTTTTTAATGTTCAACTCTAGTTACACAGGGCATGTATAATTGTTTATCCATATTTGTCTCATTAGCTGGGGTTCCTTTTAAGCTTGACGAGCTTGCTGTGTCATCTGGGGATACAGAAGGCTATAAGGTCTTTAGTGGAGTCAACTGATTGCAGACACTTTTGTCCTCTCCACTGCAGCAGGCCTAGTAGTGCATACATACATATATATACAACAGACAGTTGGAATTTACGTCCACCATTGTGTAGTGCACTATGAAGTGCCTTGCAGACAGACCCCCTTTTCTCTGTGCACTGTTAATGAGATTGATGGCTCAAATACGACTACAAATGCACACACACATGCCACACTATGCTACGCGGCGACACACACACACACGCACAAACAAGCTCACGCTGCACGCATGCAGAAACACACGGGGAAAATCAATGGGATGTTGTTAGCATTTATATGGCTTTCGCCAGGTGCATATATATATATAGCTACACACTGGTGCTGGGAGACGAGAGAGAAGCGTGTGAGCAATAAAGACAAATACAATCAAAGTGGGGGAAAATGGGGATTTGTTAATGATAGCGGGTGATTGCCACCAAACCAAGTTAATGTAGTCCGGTTAGCTTGTCTGTTCCCCCGACTGCCCTAAAAGCCTCCCCATGTGCTGAAGGTTATATAGAACCAGAAGCGCTGGTGATTCATGACATTAATAAAGTCATCATACGCGGTGATTGCGGAACGGAGACGTTCCGAGCCGACGCTCGCTGCCGCTTCTTCCCTGGGACAAATATCGATCTCCATTCATCTTCATCTTCGCGCTTGTTCGCCGCATGTCGAAATTTTCAGACTTCCGATTTAGCCGTGTTCGTTCGGGGCTCTTCCCTCTCTTCTCTAATAAGGTTGCTTGTAATTATCTGAGATGGTAAAATGGCAGAGACTCCACAAACCGTTGCCCCAATAAGGGCCCACAAATACAAAGCAAGGATGGGATGTGCTGGCTGCACCCTGTTGCATTTTTTTTAATGGGGGAACATTACATTTTGGCACAGGATCTTGTAGATCTGCGTTTCCTTTAACATGTTTGCTGCAATGATTAAACAATCGTTCTCCAAGATCTCCCTGCCAAGTTTGCACTATCCTTTGAAGAGCCGACCAAAGAGTATTTTTTTGTCTTGGAAATCCATGTCCCGATACCGATACCAAAGTATCGGATCGGCTCTTTTTGTCCCTTTTTTTGTTTTTGTCATATCGGTATCGGCAGATTGAATGTAGGTATCGGAAAAGTATGAGTATTGGTTATTTGTCATTATCGGGTCACATATTGGCAAATATGCCTAACCAGTGTTCAGACACAGGGGTAAAGGGTTGACACCATGGCAGTTAACAATTTCTCTGCTGAATCCATGTATTTACGTTTTGGAGGAACGTTTTGGCGGGGTGCGGCGAACGTAAATAACCGTTTGCGGCATTATGATCAATAAACCAGCATTTGATTAATAATAAACAAAAGTGAACGCATAAATCCAAGTTGGTTCTGTAGTATACTGTTGCTTTAAGGCCCTGACGATGTCACAACCAAAACTCCGCCCACCTACCCATTTTTTCCCCTGCTTTGAGGAAGAAAAACAGACAGGCAACACAGGCTCCGGTCAGGGGACGTAGCACAGGCTAACTACTGATCTCTGTTGTTGCTGGCAAAACAGCACCGGGACTTCGATTGCTTGTTTTTTTCCATCAATTGGATTAGATTGTTTTACTTTGGCCATCTGGATATTGTGTGGTTGATACTGGCATGGGAATTTCATCTTTCTCTATTTCTCTCTCTACTCTCTCTCTCTATCTGTCGGAGGGAGCATGGACGGAGCGCAGCTCCAGCTGTTCTGCCTACGATCCCTAACGATCTAGCAAAATCTGGCTCGTTGGGGTGTGTGTGTGTGTGTGTGTGTGTGTGTGTGTGTGTGTGTGTGTGTGTGTGTGTGTGTGTGTGTGTGTGTGTGTGTGTGCGCGCGCGCACGTCTGTGGTCTTCAATGCTAGCTATGTTTAGCAGCTAAACGTCTTTGCAAAGAAAGCACAACAGCCCCCCCCCCCCCCACCCCCCCCCCCCCCCCCCCCACCCACACACGCACGCACGCACGCGCACACACACGCACGCGCGTGCACGCACACGCGCAACGGATCCCTTTTCTCTGCTATTCTATTCTATTGCAGGGATTCTGACATAAAACCTCAATAAAGATGGCATGTAGATGGCATTTTTTTTTTCTTTTTTCTTATTAGAGCAGAGGGTGTGCCCTTTCATATGGTATATGGTTTTTATATATTACTGTCAACATAATTATATTATATAGACCTGAAAAATATTATTCCATAAATGATATGGTGTTGGCCCACAACGCAAGTTGAATTCAAATGGCAATTACAGACAAACGGAAGATGGGATGAATGTAATTTTTTCCCCCCTAAAAGTGGACAAATAGGGCTGTCAATCGGTGTATAGCATGTACAATATCTTCATTTGGTTCATATATATATTTGTCTGTCAATGTCTCTATACAATGTATTTTTACAAGACTGCTCATGTCTCTATAGCATTCAAATGGCAATATGTCCTGAACAATAGGTGGTATGAATGCATTTTTTTTTTCTTGTGAAAGCAGTGAGTGTGTTCTTTCAGACGGTATATGGCATGTAAATGTCGCTATAGGACTTTGGCAACATAATCATATTATATAGAACTGAACAATTATTATTCCATACATTATATGGTTTTGGCCCACGAGGCAAGTTGAATTCAAATGGCAATTACAGATGAACAGAAGATGGGATGAATGTAATTTTTTTTTCCCCTAAAAGTGGACTAAGAGGGCTGTCAATCGGTGTATAGCATGTACAATATCTTCATTTGGTTCATATATATATTTGTCTGTCAATGTCTCTATACAATGTATTTTTACAAGACTGCTCATGTTTCTATAGCATTCAAATGGCAATAAGTCCTGAACGATAGGTGGTATAAATGTATTTTTTTTTTCTTGTGAAAGCAGCGAGTGTGCTCTTTCAGACGGTATATGGCATGTATATGTCGCTATAGGACTTTGTTTTTTATTGGCCTTGTTTTCAATTAGTGACATCCCTAGTGACATCACTCAAAGAGCTTAGCACAGCTCAAACCCCTTTTTTCCAGGATGCTTAGCAGTGAAATTGTTAAGTAAAATGTCGGGTCATGTGGAGTTTTCTTTGGAGTTTCCCAAGTGCACCTTTGAGAGAGGAATATTCCCAGTTAGTGACTTCATATAAAAAGGTATTTTTTCTTTTGTATGTTATCATATTCTTCTCTGGTATCGGTATGTGGTTTCTGCATCGCCTAACGAAAAAACTGTGGTATCGGGATCGGAAATGAAAAAGTTGCATCGGGACATCCCTACAAAACAGTTTTTTATTTTTTTTAGGTGTGGTGAACCGGAAATGGAGGGCATTTTTTCCGTTAAAGTTTGTAAGAGATTTGGAAGAGATTTTGAAGGTCCGTTTCCAAAAATGAACCCGTATTTGTAATGTGTAATGTCCATGATATTTACATTCGAGTGCATGAACCCGGCTAGAAAGTGTCCTAGCCTTGGGTGGACACTGCGGAGAGGGTGGGGTTTACCTAAAGGTCTACTGCGGCCCACAGGATGATTTAAAATAAGGAAACACTGCTACTCCCCCACCTGCTCCACTATTGGCACAACATAGGGATGCCCCCACTATTGGCACACTATAGCGACGCCCCCACTATTGGCACAATATAGGGATGCGACCCCCCCCCCCCGATTCCAAACATCGTCACATTCAACGTCTGCCAATACCAATTTTTCCCGATCGATATTCATATTTTATAGATCACGTTTCATGCCATATCACAAGAGTACAACATACCAAACCACATGCATTTACCAGTCTAATGTCACGATATGGATATCATATAATATTGATACAAGAATGATATAGGGATGTCCCTGATTCTGATCAGCCGACTACACTACACTAACTCACACAAGAAAGAAAGAAAGAAAGAAAGAAAGAAAGAAAGAAAGAAAGAAAGAAAGAAAGAAAGAAAGAAAGAAAGAAAGAAAGAAAGAAAGAAAGAAAGAAAGAAAGAAAGAAAGAAAGAAAGAAAGAAAGAAAGAAAGAAAGAAAGAAAGAAAGAAAGAAAGAAACTAGAGACTAATACAGCAAGCCAAAGTTGCGCAACGACAACAAACATCGCAACCACAACACAACATACTCTATTGCAGTCTAAAGTTGAAAATTTTCTTTTGGGACCAATGGCTGCCATAGCCAAAAAAAAGAAAAACTCCATCAAATTCACTCTTAGGGTTGCCATGAACAAAAGTCACTGCCAAACACAGGAGTAGATGCCAAAACCCATGGTGACACGTGAAATCATTCACAATAACCTCAGAAATCCCCAAAATATCTACCAGGCACATTCTCTGTGACAACTCACACCTTGAACAGCAGATGCAACACAATTCTTTTTCCGTTATTACGGTGTTGTGTTGTTTTTATTGGGATATGGATTCCCCTCAGTGTTGCCAACTGCCAAAATCCAAAAAGCACTAGTGGCACTTCCAAAATGCACTAGAATGCGCTAGAGCAGTGGGTTTCAACCGTCTTCATACCAGAGCCCGCTATTTATTGTGCATTTTAGTCACGGACCGCCATTTAATGTAGAATTTGGTCTCTCGGATTAATTTAGGAGAGATAACTGGCAAAATGTTGGTCAAAATAGCAATTCTTCTACATTTTCTAAACGTGTAGATTCTTGAAAATTAGGTAATTCAGAATGAATTAAATAAATGGTCCATTTGGTTTCATTTCACGCTCTCAAGAGTTACAGATCTATAAGGGTCCATTTGGTTACTAATGGTCCTTTCTAGGAAGGAAGGAGGACTCTATCATAGGAGGAAAAATGGTGAAAAGACGAGAGTTTTATCTCTGGTGCCTGTTCCGCCAGGAGTTTTTCACTAATTTTGGTGCTAGGCGGGTCTGGGGAAAAAAAGCGACAAATAGCGACAAATGCATCAAGTTGGCAACACTGATTTCCCTGAGTCTGAAATAAAGACTGAACTGAATTAGACCAACGGCCGCAGCCAGAAACCACATACTGAATAGGTGCCATTGCCACTCATGGTGTCATGGTGTCCCAAAATGGCAGAAATGGTACACCCAGCCGGTGACCAAAAAGCACACAGCACAACAACACCCCATGGAGAACCAGATGGTTCATCTCAAGGGGGATAATAGACCTTTCAGTAGCCCCTCCCCAAACTGCTACTATGGTCCATGATAAACTATTGTTTCACCAACACACACATTTTCCCACTGCATAGGGCATGCCTTGTCGATGGATTTGGAAGAGATTTTGAAGGTCTCGTTCCAAAACATGAAACAGTGTTTATTGTGTAATGTCCATGATACAGTACAGTATTTACATTGGAATGAATGAGCCCTGGGCTGGAAAGTGTCCTAGCCTTGGGGTGGACATTGGGGAGAGGGCGGGGCTTACTGAAAGGTCCATTCGAAACAAAGAATTTCAACAGGAGTAGCAGTAACGGCAACAGCAAGGTCCACGTCACCTACCTTGAGCCGTCTTCTACTTGACCCGTTCTTAGGGGCGGCTGCCATCGTTCCACTCATCCACACACAGGCTAGCGTTGAGTGTAGTCCAACAGTGGTCAGTCAAGGAGTGTAGTCAAGGGCAGGCTCTATGGGGTCCAGCAATCACAGCACTCTCTCTCGACCCAACACCCAGCTACCTGTGGAGCAGGTTGAGGGAGACACCACATAAGCTTGGCGTATAACAATGGTTTTCAGCCTTTTTGACACCAGGGCCCACTATTTATTCGGCATTTGAGTCACGGACCACCATCTGAGGACATTTTATCCCCACAGACCCCAAAACTAAAGATTTCTTTTGCTTTTGTCCACAATACCGGGCTGGAATTGGTAAACAAAAGAGGCAAACATACAGATCAAAAATGATCATTAATCTTCTCCATTCTCTATAGTGGACTTGGGCTAATTCAGTTGATGAATATTTTAACTCTCCAAACCAAATGGACCTGCAACGTAGGCCGTGACGGACAGGACTGAAAACGGTCGGCAGGTTTGCCAACCGATAACCGGAATCTGTCACAACTCATTTACTTCAGTCGTGACTCTGCCGTTGCGGTCGCAAGTTGATTTTGACCCCGCCTGGATTTCCTGCCAAGCAATTCTGTGCACGTGATTCCATTTTGATGTGCTGTCTATCGTAGATTTTTATGAAACAGATGCTTTGCAGATAGAAAGAGGACAATTCTAGCTTCCCCTACAGCTGCAATGTTGTTGAGCGTAATGCCGTTTAATACAAGCAGATCGCAGAAAAAAAGTATAGAGCAGGGAGTTTTCAACAGGTGGTCCGGGGACCACCAGTGGTCCCTGAGAGGATTCCAGGTGGTCCGCAGGCTAAATGATGGAAAGTTGGTTAAGATGTAACTCTTTGAGAGTGTAAACATGAAACAAAAAGGATCCTTGTGGGTCCATTTGGTTTCATGTTTACACTTTCAAGAGTTAATATTCAAATTCATCATTTGAACGAACCCAAGAAGTCTACACAATTATAGAATGTAGAAGATTAATGGTCATTTTGATGTTTGCCTGTTTTGTTTGTGAAATCCAGCCTGGAATTTTGGACAAAAACAAAAGAAATCTTTAGTTTGGGCTCTGTGGGGCTAAAATATCACTAATTAGTGGTCTGTGTCTCAATGGCGAATAAATAATGGGCCCTGGTGTCAAAAACGTTGAAAATCACTGGTATAAGGAGTCAATGGAGGGTAATGCAGCTCTAGATTCATGCCATTCTAAAATATAGAGTTGCAAATCGCAGCTAGCTCCCCTCAGAACAGTGAACAGTGAACTGGCCAAGAGCCACATTACACTGTTAGCTGTCACAACTCACTAGAAACAGCAGACAAATAATATACTGTACTTGCATCCTCCCAGGTACATAATATACAGCCTAGTACAGTACAAATAGCATATGGCCTGTCACTCACAACACGGCCATACAGTATGTGTACAGTATTTGTTACTTCTATATCAGATAAATGGTATATATTTTAGCAAGGACGCTGTGGGGAAATTTGGACGTGCCTGGAATAGGGTACCAGAGAATAGCCAATATTAACTGAAAAATAGACATCTAGATGTACAATTCAGTTTGCTACACTATTGGACAAATGTCTCTTATTGGTAAACAGTTAGAATTTAATGTTGCATACAAGGGTGTGCTCGTGCTGTGCCAAGCAAACAAATTAGCATTGTGTCTGTATGGGCTATTAATTATTCTATACCAGTGGTTTTCGACCAGTGGTCCTTGAGAAAGTTGGTCCCCAGCTAAATCATGGAAAGTCAGTTAACCTGGTGTAACTCTTTGAGAGTGTAAACATGAAACCAAATGGACATTTGGTTTCATGTTTACACTCTCAAGAGGTAAAATATTCATCATGTCATCAATTAGCCCAAGTCTACATAACTAGAGAATGTAGAAGATTAATGGTCATTTTTAAGCTGTACGTTTGACTGATTTGTTTCCCAAATCCAGCCTGGTATTGTAAACTAAGGCAAAATAAATCTTTAGCTTTGGGATCTGTGGGGCTAAAAATGTCCGTGGCTCAAATTCTAAATAAATAGTGGGACCTGGCAGGCTATCAAAAAGTTTATGCATGTTCCATCACCTCTCTTTCTCTCTCTCACACACACACACACACACACACACACACACACACACACACACACGCACGCGCGCTAATTTCACATGTTCCCGCTCTCTACATACTGTAGGTTACATAGGCTACAGTGGGCTAACTAACTTACCTGCAGAATGAAAACAAAACGACCAACTATTACAGCAGTTTGTTATGAAGATGAATTAACTAATCTCTTTGTGACTGAGCAGTATTCACTTCCACCCTAAACACAACCCAGACAACTCCAGTGAACACGAGAGTAACATTATACTGTGTTACTGTTGTTTTATCTAAATGTTTTTTATGGTCCAAATGTGCTGCTGCTGCTGCTGGTCTCCGTCTGTCTGTTTGCTGCAGCGTGGAGGGGAAGAGGGGGCGTGGCTACCGGAGGAGTTCAGACTAGAGCCATGGAGTACAGACAGTGTTGCGCAAACTTCGTTCACTTCAGAGCCATCTAGAGACAGAGTTGGGCAATTATGTTCACTTCATGCATGGGGCCAGTCCACTGACACATTATGTAGCTATTCTTTGACTTTAATCCAAAGTATGCAGTCAGAATAAGCCACCATGAGTTACTTTTTTAATGTGTTGAAAGTAGCAGTCTAATCAGCAGCTAATCAAATGCATTTTGTTATATGTCTAAAATATATTGTGAGGTGATAAAGAAGTGTCGCAATCTGAATAATCAATTAATGGTTTAAATAACCGGTCGAGTAGGATAAAAATATTTTTTAGTTGCAGTCCTACTTTAGATCCCTTAATTTAATTTATTTATTTATTAATAATAGCACAACATACACATTATAGAGATTTTAGTTGTTACTGTAAAATACTTTAAATCGGTTGTCATTTTACATACATACGTAAATAGTTCTTATAGCCAAGTCAAAGCGGCCCATCCCCTGAAAATTATACCACTGGTATGGTATATAAAACAACAAACCCACTATAAGCGACTCTACACTTTATAAACAAGCCCCCTCAAAAAATGCAACCGGCAACAATATTTTCCCAACTAAGCAACTTTACTGAAAACAACAAGCCCAAAGACGCTTATAATAAGCGGACGATATGGCGACCCCGGTACACGCAGCAAAGTGAGTCAGCAGCAAGCAGCAGCGGCATGGAGCCGCAATGCATGATGGTTATTTTTGTTTTCATTAGATAGGAGGGTAGTTCGTTTTGTGGGCACTCCTTAAAACCCTCCAGGGCTTATAAAGAAAAACAATATAACTCCCCTGTGTGTGATTTCGAGATAAAGCTATGGCCCGGGTTAGTTAACCCATTTTCTCTTGACTAGATAGATTCTAGTTTGAAGTTTCTGTCGCTAGTTTCAAGTTCAGGGAGTTAGATTCTGTTTTTTTACGACACTAAATTCTAGATTTTTGGATGCTGGATTCTAGTTCTTGACACTAGAACCTAATTTCTGACACTAGAAATTAGTGTCAGTGATGCTCAACATATTTCATGCACAGGACCACCAGAATTATCTACATTTGGCTGCGGAGGACCCCCCCCCCCCCCCATCTGAAAACATGTTGTAGGGATTCCCCAGAAGCAAAGATTTGAGTTTAAAATGTTTACTTCCGAAATAATATATTCTACGATTTGCGCCACACTTTCACGTTTTTTTAAAAAAATAGCAGAGCTACAAGCTCATAGCGCGCCACTCGGTGGCGCGCTATGAGCTTGTAGGTCTGCTATTTTTCAATGCCTAAAGTATAATGATGCTCAGAACACAAAACATGTTTTGTACAGTACAGAAGGCGTTAAAGTCGAGAGAAAAGTGGAGACAAGCGTGGAGCAAGGGGACTGTGGGGAGAAATGAGGTCACCTTTGGTTTAATCACTGCAGTCTACCGTCCTATGAAAAGAAGAAAAATATATATTCACCCCGCTAGACAAATGAATCGCTCCGGCCAACAGTGTGGCTTAAACTGTCAAATTGGTGCTACAAATCAAACACTAAATTGCCTATTTCTCTTCTCAAATGTTTTCAGCAGCACAGTGGTGGATGGTCTAGGGTGGAGGGAAAAAAAAGAATAAACTTTGTGACCAGGCCGCCATGCATTTCCTTCTGTTTGACAGCAGCAGGGAGGGAGCTGAAAAAACAATTACTATGGCACTGTACTGTACTTGGCTTTCAGAGCCAAGAATTGTTATTTTCATCCATGTTTGAATGACATTGTGAACAAAATCTGAATAGGAATTGGGTCTAAGAGGCCAGATGTTATGACGTGGCTCAAACGTAGAATACTTCATGCAGGGCCTTGACATGAGAAAGGTTGAAAACCATTGCCCTGGCTATAGGGCAGTGGTTTTCAACCAGTGGTCCGGGAACCACCAGTGGTCCTTGAGAGGGTTCCAGGTGGTCCCCAGCTAAGTTGGTTAACCAGATTTAACTCTTGAGAACATAAAAATGAAACCAAATGGACGCTTGCGGGTTCATTTGGTTTCATTTTATACACTCTCAAGAGTTAGAATATTCATCATTTGAATTAGTCTACACAACTAGAAGATTGATGGCCAATTTGGCCTGTATGTTTTGCCGGTTTTGTTTCCAGCAATTCCAGCAAAAGGAAAAGAAATCTTTAGTTTTGGAGTCTGTGGGGCTTGTAAAACGTCCTCAAATGGTGGTTCATGGCTCAAATGCTGAATAAATAGTGGGCCCTGGTATCAAAAAGGTTGAAAATCACTGCTCTATAGTGGACGCCGGTCTGCTGTCTTCCACAGGACAGATCTACAGGCATAGATCTGCTATTTTCGGTGTGTGTGATGTGCAACCGAGTATGCATCAGGCTTCAGGCCATGGAGTAACAAAACCGATTTTTGAAAATGTCACTCTTAGACCCGAAAACTGTGTCAGGTAAACAAGTTGGCATTTCACCCAAGCGTGAATCTGAGCTGTGGGCATCATCACAATACCTTTTAACCTCTTTTAACCCTCTTAGTAGAACGGACCTGAGCGGACTCTGTGCTTTAATTGTGTGCTCTTGTTTACCCTTCTATCCCAAGTATCCCATACAGAAATATAGCACAGTGGTTTTCAAACGTTTTCATATCAGGGCCCACTATTTATTCAGCATTTGAGTCGCGGACCACCATTTGATGACAAGATTCCTTTTGCTTTTCTCCACAATACCAAGGCTGGCTTTTGGAAAAAGCAAAACAGTCAAACATACAGATCAAGATGACCATTAACCTTCTATACATTTTCTAGTTGTGTAATTCAGAAGATGAATATTTTAACATAAAATGAAACCAAATGGACCCGCAAGGGTCCATTTGGTTTCATTTTTACGCTCTCAAAGAGTTACATCTGGTTAAACAACTTTCCATCATTTAGACGGGGACCACCTGGAAAACTCTCAGGGACCACTGGGAGTCCCCGGACCACCTGATGAAAACCCCCGATATAGTAGATATACAAGTAGATATACAAGCTCGCAACGCGGTGAAACGTGACATGAGAGCAAAGGATTTTATTTATTTATTTTGTGTTGATCCTCTTATCCCAAGTGTGCACTGTACTTCCTTGCATGTTTACATCTTTGCCTAATAAAATATCGCCCCAGCATTTCAGAAAGTGAAGTGATAACTTGCCCCACAGCTAGGAATTACTCACCCCCCAAAAGCATGGATATCATATCCGAAGAGTGGAATATCTCGCTCCATGTTTATTTTACCATATTTCTAATATTTTTTAGTCATTACTACACACAGATCGACACAGGCCAGTTTTAGATGGGACTGAGTGTCTTGGTCTGGCCACGTAATATCAACCTATAATTACTTCAGTACCAAGTTGTATTTATCCAATGAGAGTCAGAGTTGGGGGTTGGTCTGACGACAAATCAGAACAGACGCAGCTGATTGGCCAGCAGCCCCGTCACTCAACAGTGCAACAGTTACAGTGTCAAACAACAAACATGGCGGCTGCAACTGCGGGCAATCGCGGCCGCATCAATCTCTCCATTAAACCGACCTATGAAAAATAGTTTCTTTAAAGATGGAGTGCTGTGGTTTTTGTATTTTTTCCAATTTTGTACATGCTTAAAAGGTGGCAGCACTTAATTAGACCCATTGGTCTAGTTTTTGTGTGCAATGATGTCTTCCCTTTGTATTTAGGGTTTCTTCCTGAGGGCTGAACCTTTCCAGTCAAACATACCAATGAAAAAAAAAACTAATATAGTGACATCACATCATCAGCCCATCCCCTAACTCCTCCCCCTTTATCATACAACTACAACTGAGGGTGTGGCTTCAGTTCAGGTATATCTCCACCCATCACCAGGCAAACCAGGCATACTCAGTGAGCTGGTGAGGCTGCCCACATAAAAACATAATTTTAACATACTGTACACTTTTTTGGGGGAAAAATTCTTCCTCATATTACAATAATAGGGTTGTATGAACAACATAGACTTATTTTGACTTATTTAGACTTATTTTGTTCACATGCTAGTAGTGCTCGTTGGCTGTGTTGGTTTGGTTAGCAGGTAACAGGTTTGCCACTCACTTTATGCCTGCACATACGTACATGCCCTCTATTTTAGGCAAAAATGTCCCCACAGGGACGTTGCATGGCTGGATGGAGCAGTTTAAAAGAAATCCTCCCTTTCACTTCATCCTCCTCCTCCCCTGTCCACTTCATGTCCTATCCTCCCTCCCGTCCGTCCGTACGCGGGGAGGAGGGCGTGAGCGAACGTGTCTCGCCTCTCATAAGTCCCTTTAATCAGCCTGAGAGATTGGCCACATATCCTGCTAACAGCCGCTACTAATGGCTATTCTTCCTCATTAGGGCCAAAGCCATCGCTGCTCTCTTTTCTCCCTCCTCCACGCGCAGGCCTTAATCAATTCCTCTATCATTTAGGACTGGATCAATCCTCCTCTCTGCCCTCTCCCTCCTCTTTCTTCATTGCCCCCTCCCCAACTCCAATATCCCTGGCTTCTATCACGACGCATTACCCATGTCCAATTAGTTCACTGCACAGACCCGGGTACCATAAATGGACTGACGCTGGGCTGGTGTATCAGACACTCGAGGTGGGACTTTGCCACTTTGTAGTACAAATGCTGGAGACGGCAGCGGAGTGTCTTTGTTAATGGGGGATGAGGAACTAAAAAGAACAGCTGTGCCACAAAGCTGAAAGGGGGATTAACCCCTCTACAAGCTCATGAGCTTGTAGATCAGATATTTGAAAAATCGTGAAAATGATGGGCAGATGTTCAGATAGAATGTAGTGTCACAAACTAGAATCTAGAGTCAGAAACTACAATCTAGTGTAGTGTCAGAAGTGTCAGAAACTAGAAGCTATTGTCAATCTAGAATCTAGTGTCAAAGTAGAATCTAGTGTCAAACTAGAATCTAATGTCAGTACAAAATGCTTTAACCATAAGGACAGTAGGCGTAGTTAATAAAAGCTACAGTACATATTGAATAAGTATAGAGTCTTGGGGACTTTTTACTGCGGGTGTGTGTGTGTGTATAAGGAATGAACGATTCGAAAATGCAATAGACTCGCCCACAAATGTATACCACATCAAAACCATTCAATATAGTTGATGCCTCATTCATAATAGTATACAGGTTTGCTGCCTTTATTCGCGGCGCGGAACCATTACTCGTGTGAATTTGCTTGTGAAAGAACGACGACATGAGAAATACAGTAACGTATTGACTTAATCGCAAACAAATATGCCACCCCTGGTGGCTGTATTGGCTGGCTGAGCCTAGGAGCGCATAAAGGCAGAGAGGGAACAGCTCCGCCACCATAACCATGACCGCTATTTGCTCAGCATTAAGCTCAGTTATAAGGTCAATGCAGCCATGAAGGAACTCGGAGTCGAACGTCCCACGCTCGTAAAATAAAAAAAAGACCCATATAAAAGTCTTGCCGTGAGTTCAGTTTGTCACTGAACGCGGCAACAAAACAAGGGAAGCCCTTATAATTTACAATTTAGGCATTTAACAGATGCTCTTAGCCCAGAGCGATTACAACAAGCAAGAATACAAAAAACTGTACATTATCTGCATCGGGACAGGTTATCATGGATGAAATGTAAGCTATGAACATAGCAATGGAGAAACTAATTATAAAATAAATAATAAATAATAAAATACATAAGATTCTTTTATAATTGAGCTGAATCTAGAGTTGCAATTCGGTCCATCGACTCCCCCATAACAAGAATTTTCACCTACGATTTGCTTGTATTAAACAATGTTTAACTCACTAACATTGCAGCTGTATGGAAAGGTTGAATTATCCTCTTTTATCTGCAAAGCATTTGTTTGACAAACATCCACAGTAGACATGTTATGGCCTTCTTTCTGTCAGTAAATAAAAGTGCTGGACTTGGGAGGCACTCGTTTGTATTACCGGGTTGGGCTGGTGCCTCCTGCAGTATTTATGTCCATAATGTTGTTTGATACAAGCAAATTGCAGGTGAAAAAAATCTAATGGGGGAGTCGAAAGGACCGAATTTCAACTCTAGATTCGGCCCAATTATAAAAAAATCTAGAGTTGCATTGTGGCTAGTGTAACGCCTGTGATTCGAACCCGGGTCTCCCGCGTGAAAGTCCAACATCTTAACCACTACACCAAAGGGACATCCCCTTTGTCCAGGGGCAGATACTAGACTTTGGAGGCCATCACGACAGGCTGTAGCCACCTGCTACACTCACCTCCCTTTTGACCTCCTTCCACGGGGAAACCCGATCCGGGTCACGGCACCAATTTAATGCCTGGAATTCGAACTCGGGTCTCCCGCGTGAAAGTCCAACAACTTAACCACTAGACCAAAGGTACATCCCCTTGGTCCTGGGGCAGATACTAGACTTTGGAGGCCATCACGACAGAGGCTGTAGCCACCTGCTACACTAGGGTAGGTGTAGCACAGGCTGGTTTTACAGTTTTACTGTGGCATATAGCTATGTGCCATAGAATATAGCTCGAGGGTTCTACAACCATTGGGGGCTTGTAGATCACCTCATTTAGTAAATATTGAAAATAGATGAAACTGTTCAAAACCTGCACAGAAAAAAATGGCATATTTTGGATGTGGTTCGAATGGTGATTAATTACGATTGAATGAATATTGAAACTGTGATTAATCAGATTTTTTCTTTTTTTTTATCATTCACGAAGCCTAATATATTTATACCAATTAATATTCCACTTTAATGGTGTAAAAGATTGTCGTGTCCGATAACCAGAGCATCTCTGGTAATGGGAAGTGCATTATTCCACAGTCTCGGAGCTGCAGGATGGAGCGCTTGACGCAATGAAAGGACGTTTAGGCTACTCTCGTTTTGTTTTCATCACATTTTATTTTGTTTCATTTCCATGCGTGGGGACGCCGTGACTTCAATCGAGGCGATAACTGCGACGTGCGCGTATACTGTTTGAGATGATGGGCGTAATAAGGCTGGGGTGATCACAGCGTTCCAGCTCATATGGCACAGCCTATTAACTGTGGAACGTGGTAAAGAAAAAAGAAAAAAAGAAAATGGCACCGGCACTTTGATGGCCAATACACCAAGTCGGGATCCGTTGAAATATCACACCTGATTAACGGGTGGCCTCGATATCACACTCCAGCTAATTATGTGCGGGCCGCGTGGAAGCTAGCCAAATTCCAGTGCGGAAGCTGGTAACTGCTAATAGGGCCTTGGCGATAATGAATAGGGCCTCCGACGTGAATTGGAACCCAATTTAGCACTTAATAACTGTACCCGCTATTCATTTATTGATCAAATTCCGCTGCCACCGAGGACCAATTCAATTACAGTCACCTTGCTTTGTTTTATTGCCATCACGTTTCCACAGCCTTGATTGAAACCCTCTTTTTTTTTTTTTTTTTTTTTTTTTTATGTAGCGTATTTTTATTATGTTACATTTTCATTCATTCATTCATTCATTCACCCACTCCATTCACCATGGACTACTTGTGCTAGGACTCTACTGAGTTGCTGATCTAGTTAAAATACTAATTCTTCCTGGAATTCGCACAGGGCTGCTGTCAAAGAAGTGTCTGCAGGAGTTGTAAAGTGGACAGGTAGCATACAGGACAGGTCCTTCGCTCTCTCTCTCTCTCTCTCGCTCTCTCTCTCTCCATCTCTCCCTCTCTCTCTCCTCGACAGCGTAGCGCGTGGAGCTCGGTTGAAACACCGGAGGGAGGTATTATTTATTAATGGACGGTCTCTCCCCGTCCCCAAAGCTCTGCTGTAAAACATCCTTGTCAAAGCTCCCAGAGGTGAGCTCAGCTATAGGACTTCAAGAGCAATTCAAACCCGGGGTGGCAACGAGAGCAGAGAGGAGGGGGGAACGAGAGGAGATACGATCAGGCCAATTTAAGCCACGAGGCCAGGCAGCGATCTAGGCTGTACGGTTGACTTCATGGCTGCCCAGCCGGCCGGCCAGCCAGCCGGGCAGCCGACTGCCCGGGCACGTCGTCTGTACATGCTGTACAATCCCATATGCCTTCTTCACGCCTCGCGGGACAGCTGGAGAGGAAGGGGAACCCTGGGAGGGTTCACCTCCCCTGGGTCAGGGACTCCTCCTCTCCACGGCTAGCCGCAAGAGCCTCTCTGAACCTGGAGGGCAGGAGGACCATGTGGCGGACAGCCATGTGGCGGGGGGTGTCGCGCCCAGTGGTGGAAATTAACTAAGTACTTTTACTTAGGTACTGTACTTAAAGGAGAATTCCACGCATTTTCAACGTTTTACTATATGTCATTATTGCACTTTTTGTGTGGCCATGATAAAAAGGTCCCCCCATTCGGTGTTTCCTAGAAATGGAGGTCTTTAGGACCTCTTTTCCTAAAGAGAGTGTACAAACGTGAACCAAATGAACCTGCTAGGGTCCATTTGGCGTCACAGTCTCCTATAATATGCAATTGTTTTTAGATTATTTTATGTATGTGTGTATGTATGGTACAGTATGTATGTGTATGTCTATATGTCCTTTGATGTACTATGTTGTCTGTATGTTGTTGCTCTATATTGTGTATCCTCGACGACACAGAAAATGAGTTCACTCAGTGTATTCGAGAATAAATAAAACTTGAATGAATGAATTTTCAATTCCGCAGTGTTACTTCTAACAGAAGTAATTCTAAATTGTCATGTCAAAACAACTGGCAGAGGATTATACAGTATATACTGTATGCTAATTAAAGCACTTCCCTACCAATGGCGGATAGGGAAACGGAAACAGAAGGGATATGAGATGCGACAGGCTGTCGCCGACAGAGTACAGTGTACAGTGCAGGCTCTGCACGGATCAAACCCTTGTAATCATTGCAGGGCAATGGAATCAGTGGAGACAGTACAGCCCGCTGGACTGCAATTATTGTGGAAACGCACTTTAACAGCAGGAAGGTTTTGCACCAATTAGGTCCATGCGGGGCAAGTTCTACTATCATGCCGTTGCTTTTCACACGACACGCCGAAATGCAACTTTCTATCCACCCCCATCAAAAATAAATAAAACCAACAAACCAACAAGCAAACAGGAAGTGATGTCACTTCTGAGCCCAAAACACCAGGGCTTGACACTAACACTTGCCCGCTTGCCCGGGGCAAGTAGAAAAAATGGTGGGGCAAGTGAAGACTGCTACCTGGTTGCCCGAACGGGCAAGTGTACAACATAACACAACACTATAACACAACACATGATAAATTTGTCTTGAAGGCAGTCATTGCACTCTGCCTCTGTGTCTTTCCCTGCTTTCTAGCTATCCACAATTCCAGGCTGGATTTGGGAAACAAAACAGGCAAATTAACACAAAATGACCATTAATCTTCTACAGTGTAGACCTGGGCTAATTAAGATGATGAATTTTAACTCTTGAGAGTGTAAAAATGAAACCAAATGGACCCGCAAGGGTCCATTTGGTTTCATTTTTACGTTCTCAAGAGTTACATCTGGTTAGCCAACTTAACTACGGACCACCTGGAACCTGGGGGGCAAGTGACCATGACCTGAGGGCAAGTAGAACCTGACTTGCACTTGCCCGATGGGCAAGTGCCTCGGAGACCTTAGTGTCAACCCCTGTGACAGCCCTCCCTCCTATCCACAAGAAGGATCACTTACACCAACGACCACATATTACACCCCAGGAAAGTGTTCTAAATGTCAATTCGATTTCATTAAAGGGCTTTATCGACACAAGAAAGCATGAGTTTAATTTGCCAAAGCAAAAATGCAGAATTCAAAGGTACAATCAAGGCAAAAAATTATGTACATTTGAAAGTCAGAATCTTGAAGAATCAATGTATTATTAAACTATGTACCAAGAACGCTCAATAGGCTACAGGAATATGCCAAAATGATTCGTCTTTAGGGTGATTGTGTTCTGTGAATGATGTCCTTCTCTTATCACATCAGAAGTCATAGACATGTATTGTTTTTTTGTTTTTTTTTTGTTTTTGAGAAAAAAAGGAGAAGTGTTCCTTTAAAGGCTCTGGCCCTGCGGGCTCGCTCTGCCATTCAGGAAGCTGAGCATTAAAACAGAATAGGCAACAAATAAGCAACACTCCTTAAACCTCATAAAGCCGCATGGATCGAGCCATGTTATGTCTAAATCCATGGCGGAGTGTCGTTAGCAGACGTCATAAAGATAGCTTAAGTGGTCTTTAATAAAGCCAGGTTTTTACATGCCTCTCAGGCGCCTTCTCATAAAAAATAAAGATAAAAAAAATAGCGGAGTGGTTTAGGCGATCCGCTGGCACTTATAGCCTTGTAAAAAGATTTAACGCCCTTCTCTCTGACGACATCGGCAACACAAGATCTTTTATTTTCTTGTGCTGTGCTTGTGTCATCGATCACACCTCTTAAGTGGTTGGAGTCAGAGGTTCGCCAAACCGTTCCATGGGGTGAAATCCACTAGCGACCTGTCGCAAAGCAGGTTGAGACCGCATGCTTACTATAGTCGCCACCGGATCTTCTGGTCACGTTTGGTTAGGGACACAACCCTAACGGGTTCATTTGGTTCCATTTGTACACTCTCAGAAAAAAAAAACATCTAAAGAAATCCATTAACACCTAGAGATGAAATACATCTTGATGATGTCATCAAGATGTGTTTCACCATGTTAATGATTTTCTTCAGACCTCCATTTCTAGGAAACACAGAATGGGGGAACTTTTTATCATGCCCACCCAACACCTCTAAGGTATATTGACATACAGTATTAGAATGTTGAAAATGTGTGGAATTCCCCTTTAGCTAATGTGCTCAATCAGAATCATGTATTCGTGGATGTATTCATTTTTGGGCATGCCACTGTGTCATTTTTTCCCCAAGAACAACAAGAAGGAGAAGAGAAGAGGCAGGGGCATAGGAAGAAAGTTTTGGCGCTTTTACCACAAAAAAGCACAAGTAAAAAGGTTTTCCAGATCATTTTAGAAGCTCGTTTCACAAATGACACAGCCGCAGGGTCCCCGTTAGCCTCCGTACGAGTAAAGCCAGAGGTTTTCCGATATTTACAAGCTTATTTACAAGCTTAACAGTACAACCGTAGGGTCTCTTATGGCTTACTATCTGCCTCGTGGGTGACTGAAATCTCCCCCACGAGATCAATAAAGGTGTCTAATCCATCACACATATTCCTTGCATCATTCTCTCTGTGACTTCCAGGCGCTTTCTCTCTCTCTGCTTTCTCTTCATCCACTTTTTCCTCCCCCTTTGCATGCCCCCTACTAGTGTTGTAGTTCTCGACACATTGTCTCGTCTCGAGTTCAGTCACACGTCAAATTTTCATTGTCTCGGGCTTGTTTTTGCATCACACTCAAATTGTCTTGTCTTGTCTTGTCTTGGTCTCGCCGCTCTCACACTTTCACACTTTGTCTTGTGTCTTTGTCTTGTCTCCAGAGTTTTTATAGTTAACTAAAACTAACGTAAAAACGGTATCTTTTCATTAGAAAATATACCATTTAAAAACATAAACTCAGCTATAATAGTTCAGAAACCTAACTGCAATCATTTCCAACTTTAAATAAATGTTGCTGAAAAACTAAAGGGCAGTTAGTTTTAGTTAGTTTGTGAACACGCAATACAGTTTCAACTAAAACAAAACAAAACATTTTTTAAACAATTTTTAGTTTTGAATTAGTTTCAGTTTAGTTTTATTTATTTTTTGCTAGTTTGAGTTAAAAGGGAATTCCACCCATTTAACATTTTTTTCTCAGAAAAAAAAACATCTAAAGAAATCCATTAACATTGTGAAATACATCTTGATGATGTCATCAAGATGTGTTGACCCAGCCAGTACCGTGGTTGTCTCGGTCCCGCCTTGGTCTCGACCCCCCCTACGTCTTGGTCTTGTTTTGGGTCTCGATTTGGGTGGTCTTGACTACCACACTACCTCCTACTTCAAGCCCCTTGCTTCATCTCCTGCTGTGGTTTAGATTTGTCTTGATTTGATCAGAAGAACACACACAAAGAGAGAGAGAGAAACAGGACGGATCTGTGAATAACTTATGAGCGTTTCGCTCTTCAGACCTGCAGGCTTTTGTGATGTATTAGTTCCAGTACTTTGCATTTTTCCCGTCTCTGTCGTCAAGGTGGGTTACGCAGCTAAGCGTGTGGGAGATGCAGTGACTATTTTCGGCCCCGCGTGTGGGGGAAAAAAAGCGTGCGTTTCTTTCCCTATATCCTCTGAGCCGGCAATAAAGGAGGGAAATAAAGATGCTCCGCCGCCGCCTTGAGCCGAGTGGGCAGAGACCAAGGCGGATGTCGCCATGCGGAAGAATCGGTGTCCTTTTTGGGTATACGAAACAGTGGAGGAGGCAAAGAGTTAGATTAGATTAGAATACTGTTTTGGTAGAAACAAAACACGAAAAAGCAAAAGTATTTTTTCCAATTGTGGTCCATCTTGTGACATGAAACGAAACAAACATATAGGCTATACTGCACAAAGAAACATTATGACTATTTTATGCTTTATACGGCGTGTTATGCAAAACAAAAGCTTATTTTTGCCATTTTTGACAAGAAATTGACTGGCTGTGGTCAATTCAGAAACCCATCTTCCAGTGACATCATCAATGGGGAAATGCTAATAGAAACTATTAATTCTATTCCTGTAAAGGAATCGTCCTCCCAAAGAAATCGTCCTCCCATGGGATAATGAAATATAAATCTTTTTTTCAAAAATAAATATAAATAAATATATATTTATATATAAGAAATCTCAAAATTTGTCTGTCACTGCCCCATGCATCATTTAGCAATATTCTCTGTGAACAAATAATCAATTCCACACCTTCACCTAACGAACACCGAAGGCAAAAGTGATGGTGATGGTCAACATTTGCGACGGCATTACTCTGTCTATGCTCAGGTCCGAGTATTATTTGTGCCAAGCCTTCCTGTTACCGTAGTAGTAGTAAGTGGTAGTAGTGTTTTAAAATAAAGGGGTTTAAAATTGGAATCATAAGTCTGAGGTGCCTGTACACAAGCTGTCCCGAAGGACACGGCAATCATCATCATCTCTCTCTCTCTGTCTCTCTCCCTATCTCTCTCTCTCAGGGGTGGATTGGCACATATTTTCCCTCCAGGACAATTTTGCCTTTGCCAGGCCACCCTGGGGGGGGGGGGGGGGGGGGGGGGGGGGGTGGCAGCTGGTTAACCAGATGTAACTCTTTGAGAGTGTAAAAATGAAAAAACAAGAGTTAAAATATTCATCATGTGAATTAGCCCAACTTAGTCATTAATGGTCTGGACTTGCCCTGGACCGTTTTTTTTGGGGGGGTAAAAACCGGGAAAACTCCCTGTACTCCAGATGGCCAATCCGCCCCTGCTCTCTCTGGTTGCAACCACATTGCAGAAGTTGCATTATGTTATCATCATCATCATCATCAGTGCTGAGCATCTCCAGTCAAATGTTAAGGGTGTGCTGTCGTTACATGTCCCCCTCAAAAAAGTAGGCCAATCGAGTCGCTTTACAAAACCAGAAACACACTCCGTTTATGCCTGTTCATATACAGCCTCATTCCCAGACTTGCTCATGTGCAAAGAGAAAAGCAAGAAAAGATACGATTTTTGGTCAAAACAGCGTATATTCCACTCAGAGTGGAACTGTGACTCTATGGAGGCTGCCATCTTACTCAGAGGTAAACAACAGATGGATCAGCTATATCCTGTGCACTGATCTAAAATTCCCCCCCCAGAAACAGAAACTTGGCACTAGGAAATATGAGTTGCACATTGGAAAATACTAGCGGCAACTAACTACTATTACTAAAAAAAAAAAAATACCTGCAAAAGTGTTAATGGAATATAAGCGCTGTGATTGTTCTTCTGCCTCTGTCTTCTTCGCCAGCTTAAACCTATTTGCACTACTAGGCTCTTTGCACTCCCTGTAGAACGTTTGTTCAAAAGGGCAACATATCAACATCAATTATTTATGTCCTGAAAGTCAGAGAAAATAAAAGTCCGTAGCCATAGCTACTCTGCCTAGTGGTCTTAATCATTGATACGTTCCCAAGGTCTCCACTTTGAAATATATCCGTAAATGGTGCATTCATGTAGAAATTCATCCAAGGCGCTTTACTTAGATACATGTCAACTACATTCGCCCATTAACACACATTCATACGCTGATGGCAGAAAAAAAAACATTCAAGGCACCGAGCTGCACAATGGGAGCAATTACGGGGGTTCAGTGCCTTGCCCGTGGGCATTTCAACACTAACTCTGTCGGGATCCCTACAGGGATCAAACTGGCAACCTTGCGGTTCTCATCCGGGCCGCTCTACCCCTGAGAGAATAGTCTGAGTAGACATAGACTCACATTATCCAAACAACTACTCTGCAATCTCTGAAGTTACCCTAAGTAATGCTAATAATGATAATTAAAGCTAATAATGATACAAACACCAAAATGGGTTAATCGAGTTCTACAGAAAAAGAATAACCTGTACATAAACATTCCAATTTCAAATATAAAGTTCTCACACATGTTCTCACTCTTCCTGTAACCAAAATTGCTGTGTTGCTTATTAAAAAAAAGCATTTTTAGCAACAATTGACACCCTGTTTTGCTTCGAGACTAGTTTTGGCGGTTTTGCTTCGAGACTAGTTTTGGCGGTTTTGCCTCGAGACTAGTTTGGGCGGCGGTAGCAACAAACGAAGGGATGCTTCACAGGTAAAGTTCTGGGAAGCAGTCACCCTCTTCATTGTGTGTGTGTGTGTGTGTGTGTGTGTGTGTGTGTGTGTGTGTGTGTGTGTGTGTGTGTGTGTGTGTGTGTGTGTGTGTGTGTGTGTGTGTGTGTGTGTGTGTGTGTGTGTGTGTGTGTGTGTGTGTGTGCGCGCGCGTGTGTGCGTGTGTGTGCGCGCGCGCACGTCGCCTCGGCACCTGCACCTAGCTGACTGTCTGTCTCTGCTGGATGTAAAACTAAATAGATAAGTCAGGGTGAGCTGCTATCGCTGATACCCCGGTCACGAGATGCAATCTGCAGGTGCATCAGTCAAAAAAGCGCACATCCTTCCCTCCTTGCTCCCTCCCTGCTCGCACGCTCGCTGCCTGAGATATATTCTTCATCGGCATCCTCTCTCTCTGCTGTCTGTCTCTCTCTCTCTCTCTTTCTCTCTCCCACTTGTCCTGCGGCTTCAAGAATATTAAATATGCGAGGCGTCCCCCGCTGCAGAGGCAAACGGCATTGATTGCGTGTCAATCTCCACAGGCCGCAGTCAGTTGATTTGGTATCAGCAACGGTTTTCTCCACTCCAGCAGGGCTAAATGAGACTTTATGGGGGGTTGGTTGGAGGGGGAAGAGGAGGAGGAGGAGGAGGGAATTATGGGGAGGAGGAGGAAGAGGAGGAAAGCGGGGGGTGGGGATTGTACTACTGGGTGATTCAGTTGAGTTCTCCCTGTGAATATCTCCATGATAGCGGCCAGGCAGGCAGCCATGCAGCTATCGTCAATGCCTGCAGGCCATTATTCTCAGCCAAAGGCAAGCGCTTATACTTTAACGGTTCCTCCTCAGTGATGCTCTCTCTCTCTCTCTCTCTCTCTCTCTCTCTCTCTCTCTCTCTCTCTCTCTCTCTCTCCCCCCCCCCCTCTCTCTCTCGCTCTCTCTCTCTCTCTCTCTCGCTCTCTCGCTCTCTCTCTCTCTCTCTCTCTCTCTCTCTCTCTCTCTCTCTCTCTCTCTCTCTCTCTCTCTCTCTCTCTCTCTCTCTCTCTCTCTCTCTCTCTCTCTCTCTCTCTCTCTCTCTCTACCCCCCCCCCCATTAATGATAATAGTGTTCCTTCCTAAGAGGAGCTCCCTGTTTACAATGGCAGTTTGAGTATATACTGTACAGTCTAGTACTCCAGAATGATGACTGTACTTAGAAGTGTATAGATAGTATACTTAAGTATAAGTATAAGTACAACAAGTAAACTAGTAGTATACTAAGGTCATACTTAAAAGTGTACTAGAAGTATAAAACTAGTACAAACTAGTATAAGCATATAAACAAGTAAACTTGTAGTAAACTAAGTGTAATAGCTGTATAAAATTAATACACTATAAGTATATAGATGAGTGTACATGAAAGTACACTTAAGTATAGGACAACAGGGAGTTCCAACCGCGCCTCAAGCCTGTAACAGGCCAGTCTGTTGCATCTCAGAGGCAGGACATGTAGCAGTAGGTGAAGGAGGCACTGGAGCAGCACAGACAGTTTGAGGCTTTATTTCATATACAGGGTGCAAGCACTAAAATGACAACGTTTCGATGTCAATCACAAGATGTGATTACTACACTTAAGTATACTTTACACTTAACTACTACTACTACTACTACTACACTTAAGTATACTTTAAGGTGTCCAATGTAGGATAGTTTTAGGCTACTTTATTATACTTACATAGTATACTTCATAGTATAGTATACATTATTAGTATACAGTACTTACTATATACTTACTATAGTATTCTCAGCCAAAGGCAAGCGGTTTTACTTTAACGGTTCTTCCTCTCCCATTAATGCCTTACTTCCTAAGAGGAGATGTTTACAATGGCAGGTTGAGTATTATAAAGTCTACTACAGGTACTCCATTATGATTCTGATGACCAACTTTTTTTTTTTTTTTTTTTTTTTTTCTCCAGGAAGGTCACACAGTCTTTCTAAAGCCGTCCATTTCAGAGGAAAGTGGAAAGTGTATTGTTTCACCCCATTCTTGTTGTCAACAAGTCTGCTGTTGGCCACAAGCCACAAACATCAAAAGTAAAGCATGGACATCAGTGAGGAGACAGTGCCAGGCTAGCACCCACAGCAGCGCCACCTAGCGGGAATCAAACCCAGGACCCTCTAGGTGTGAGGCGACAGCACTAACCACTGTGCCACTGTGCCCCGACAACACCCCTTTCTAACTGACAATCATTCTAAACTGAAATGTTTGACAGAGTTGTGAACATGCAATCAATCAAGTGATGAACATATATTCCGTACTATGTCACTTTCTGATTATGCCTGAAGAGACCGTCACTAGACAGGAAGCTTGCAAAATAAATTCACCAATTATGCACAGTTCTGAGTGCGCACTGTGCAGAGCCTCTTTTCATGTTTTTGTACTTGGTCTTGCTATTGAAATTATCCATTATTTATATGGAGAAATCCCCGGAATTTGACATGCATCTCAATGGGTGAAAATTAAGGACAGCTTGTCCTGTCTCCCCACTGCTAATGTACCTATGTACTGTATGTACCTAGACCGCCTCCATCTTGCTCTCTAAGTACAACTTCCCATAGACAGCCCCTTCATCCACACAGAACAGTCTTATCACAACAACATCAAACTCACCAACTTTGCAGCAGTATGGAAGGCTTGAATTATCCTTATTTCAATCAGAAAAGTTTTCAGTTTCATAGAAATCCGCCTGAGACATTTTATCTTGGAAAAAGATTATTCTGTGCAGATATTTTTTTTTCCCCAAGAGTCAGAGTTTGGCGCCTTGGCTATGAGTCCTGATCTTTTGACAAACACAGATTTATTCCTGCTTTTGGGGCCTTTCAGCTACACGCAAACGGTTAGTTTTACTGAGGTTATGTTTTACTGAGGTTATGTTTAGGGTTAGTAACCGCATAAAACATCGTCTAACTCTAACCCCAACCTAACCCTAAACACAACCCCAATAAAACTAGGCTATGCCTAAACCTAATCCTAACCCTAAACTTAACCTCAGTAAACCTATGCCCAAACCTAACCTAACCCTAACCATAACCTCAGTAAAACTTCCTTCGCCCCGCCCTACTAGTAGTAGCCGGCAGATAAAACAAGCGCTCCTTCCCAACCCCGCTGCTTTATTTCGGGTGGCACTTCCGCCGCTCATACCCCAGAGCTATCCGTAAATCACTAACCCACGCAAACAGCGCTTTAGGTCATAGCATACCCGTTGTTGCTTGTCATACTACACATGCACATCAGCTCTTGAGATAATGAACAAACAACTTCTGAGGTTAAAGGGGTAACCCATGGGTTAACTGTGGAAACCAGCTCACACAGCTCATTTGTCTGGTGTGCTACATATTTCTTATCGCCACCTACTGGCCTGGCATACGTGTTAGAGCCCAAAATGTTTGTTTTGGGTTGTATATGTGTGGACACAGAAATCTTTGTCGTGTGGGTATTTTTAAACAAAGGAGGAAAATATCTGTTTTGCAAAATATCAGGAGTCGCCTGGCTACGGCATGGAAGCGCTTGTTGACTATCACACAAGCACCTGTTTTGAATTGTCACATAATGCAGGAGGCAGCAGGAGGTGGCTGTTAACTGATAACAAGCGCTTCCAGTTCCAAACTCCAATACTTAGAAGAAAAATCACCTGCAATATATATTTTTGACAGGAAGTAGTTCATAAAATGTCTAAGGTTGATCTTTATGAAACAAAAAACTTTACTTTAAAAAGAGTTCGAAAGAGAACCCATTTCAAGGTTTCGAGTTTGACTTTGTTTCAGATAGATAGCAGGGGATTCTACCGTTATGAAGCGGGTGTAGATAGACCAATTTAGATAGGTCTTTTCTGTGTGGATGAAAGGGCTTGATAGTTGTACCTAGATACAGGCCCGGATATAACATCCCCATTATCCCTGCATTTGCCCAGCGTGGAACTGCCCCCACCTGCAGTTACCATAAAATTATACAATCTCCAATCCGCCGCGGGCTGTGTTCTTCAACAAACATTATTGTTTTTTTGTCAATCCAACCAAACAACAGGGTCAAAAATGAAATGCCCCAATGGGAGCCATAGTGGGGAGAAGTGCACCTCCAACCAACCACATAGCAGATCACGAGAGTTACTGTATATTGTATTCACATACAGGGGAGGATTATCCAACGGGCACGTTAGAGCCAGGTTCAAGAAAAGGAATCTGGGAAAAAATATGTTTATTTCTTAAATATGTATCAAAACAGGTGATCTACTGTACAAGCCCCCTGCTTGTAGATCCCTTGAGTTATACTCTATGGCTCTGGTTTTACGGAGTCACACATTAATTATTATTAGTAGTATTATTTGCATTATTAATTGCATTATTTTTAAAAAATCAGATTAGTCAACAAAATTAATTATCATCATCAACTCGTTATTTTCAACAGGCTCAAACAGTTTCCATTTATTTGGCTTAGTGTTTTGGCCGTAAATCCTGCTGAAATGCATGTGAATATTGCAGGCCTATATGCCATAATCAATGTGTGTGCAGACACACTATGTGCCGCAATGGGAAGAATAAGTCTCCAGTAGGGTTCGGGGTGGGGGCCGTTTGGCTGGCGATGGTCCAGGGGCCCATCATTTCGAGATCCGCCTATGTTATACATACTCTACCATGACTTCAAATAACATATGAAATTAAGTCATTAAAGTAGCTTTAAGGACAGACTCAAGAGCCTTTACTTATTCATGTATGCATTTATTTATGAAGAAGACGAAGTCTTCGAAGTCCCTCTTGCTTTCTTCTGATCAAGGCCAAATACTGTTGAAGCTAAATATCCGCCATCAGAAGTGATTGTCTTCAAATGAGAACGGCTCTAATGCGCCACCGAGCTCTACCACCACCACCACCACCACACACTTACTTCTTCTGCAATTATAATACTAATGCAATTACGCCGTCGTCGTTGGCTGGCTGCTGCAATATCTTCTTAGGCTGCCCTTAGCTTTAACTAAAGCCTGTTTGCCCAGCCACGTCTTAACATTTGTGGACATATAGGAGCTACTGTAGATAAGCTGTGAGAGCACATGCGGCTCTAACGGTTCTCTCTGTCTGATGAGGGGCGGGTTGCTATCAGCTTAGAGCCTAGGCGTTGCTCTCTGAATTTTAATTCCCCCTTTTTTAACGCGGAGATGCGTGGCAGCCGAGAGGACGAGTGCCATTCTCTGTTATTATCCTCGCGGAGGCAAATACGAGATTTAATGTGCTGTGTACTGTCTGTCTGTCTCTCTGTTTATCTGTCTGTCTGTCTGTCTGTGATATAACAGTCCCTATAGTCGCATAATAGCGTATGTAGCACACTTATAGCCTATCGACTATGGCAGCAACGTCAAGCAGAACTGTGGGAGCAGAAATGACGTGTGGCTTTTTCTCTTGATTGGTTGTGCGTGCGTGCGTGCGTGCGTGCGTAAGAGAGAGAGAGAGAGACAGACAGACAGAGAGACAGACAGACACATGCTACTGTGTGGTCCATATTTTAACATGTGGATGATCGTAGATCACTGCTCGCTCACACACAAACACACACGCACGCACACACGCACGCACGCACGCAGACACAGGCACTTCCCTCCCCAGTGGGTGTTATTTTATTTGCCACATCACTCCCACTCCCAGTGCACGACCCCTGCATAACATTTTTATTCTACAGCCCAACACTGCCACCAAGTGGACTCTTTTAGCGATGACATGCTGCCGTGATGGCAGAAAGCCTGCAGCTGTATAGTATTGCTTTGTTTGGTAAATGGTGCATTTATATGGCGCCTATATCCTATCCAAGGTAGTTACACATGCTTACACATGCATTACCTTCACAAACACATTCATGCACCGATGACAGAGGAAACCATGCAAGGCAGACCAGGTTCAGAGTAGTGCTTGCTCCAGGACACTTTGAAGTCAAGGGTGGAGCCTGCAGGGAATGAACAGGCAGTCCTGTGGCAGTGTTGCCAACTGCCAAAATCCAAAATGCACTAGTGGCACTTCCAAAATGCACTAGAATGCGCTAGATGCTTGCCTGGAAGGGTATATGACCATTAAATGACCATTAATCTTCTACATTCTCTAGTTGTGTAGACTTGGGCTAATTCACATGATGAATATTTTAACTCTTGAGAGCGTAAAAATGAAACCAAATGGACCCGTAAGGGTCCATTTGGTTTCATTTTTACGCTCTCAAAGAGTTACATCTGGTTAACCAACTATCCATCATTTAGCCTGGGGACCACTGGTTGAAAACCAGTCATAGGAGGAGAAATGGTGAAAAATGAGGGTTTTATCTCTGGCGCCTGTCAATCAATTTCACCTCAACTCACCAGCCAAAAAGCACTAGATTTTCCGCCAGGAGTTTTTCACTAATTTTGGCGCTAGGGGGGTCTGAAAAAGCGCTAAATAAATCTTGCTGTTTCACACAAGATGGCAGCAGTCGCAAATACAATGCTGCGTGTGTTGAAATTGTTTGATTTAATTTTCCAAACATGATGAAGGGACATCCTATCCCAGTGCATATAGAGCTTGGCTCTGCTCCCAGCTTTTTGATGATAGGAAATCTATAATCTGTTTGTAATCGCTTTACAAGAGGATGACCAAGACCAATCTGTCTGTGTGTTTGTGTGCGTGCAGTGGCAAAGACAGAATTTCAGTTTTGGATGGGCCTGGTCAAGAGTAGTGCTGTATAGTAGGCCTGATTTTGGGGTTCGAGCATCGTCAGGAATTTCAGGGCGAGCTACTAATTAAGTTGTTTAAAAAAAGCAGCATAGTGCACCCCCTCGTATCAGGGACGGCTACAGACATTTGTGCATGGGGGAGCTATGGGGGGGCTGAGTTTTTTCCAGCAGGGGCTAGTGAATTTCGGCAAAACAATGAAATGATATATGATATCATCATGATGTATATATATATATATATATATATATATATATATATATATATATATATATATATATATATATATATATATATGTGTGTGTGTGCAAATTACATTAAATGATACATTGGCCCTGTTTATATGCTAAAATACATGTTCATGCTACACAAAAAAGCAAATTATTATCAAATCATTATCTGACACTGTCACTGGCTAATTATTCCCTAAAATCCTCCAATAATCAGATTTTTTTTTCCCCAAAATGAATGAATGAACTCTTAGCCTTTTAGATCTTGAGGGGACAGTGACACAACTCTTAGTCTTTTAGATCTTCAGGGGACAGTTACACATGTACCACAGTTTCAGAGATCTGCAGAACGTAAATGGACACCCACACAAGTCACCCACACACACACGGAAAAGCGTGGTTACCACCACATAATGTAAATGCGGACACCACATAAGTGGATTTACAAAACCAATCTAGTTAGCTGCACAGGCCAACTTCTACGATACTTGATCCCACAGACAGACACCCAGAAGTAGTCGCAGCACTGCACTCACACACAGACAGTGAGGCACGGCGGCCTTTGCATTAACATGTAAACACAGGGACGCACAGGCTAGAAACAGCTTCTACAATACTTGATCTCACAGACACACAGAAGGAGTCGCAGCACTGCGCACATGCACACACACGTGAACATGTAAATACAGGGACGTGCAGAGTGTGTTAGGGACAGAAATCACATAAGAGGGCACTTTTGGACAAATGGCAAATCTACAAGCTCACAATGCTTCATAGCGTGTCGCGTTGGGAGCCTGTAGATCAGCTGTTTTGGGGCAGTTGTTTTACAGACTGGTAAAGGGATAATATGTTTATGAGTGCACGTCCCTGTATAAACCATAGACTAGACTAGAAAATACTGTTGGGTTACTCACCATTCACAGAAGAACGATTCGCCTGTTGCTGTGGTTTGGTGGAAAAGTTTGTATAGATCCGAAAATGCTTCATCATAGGGTTTTAAAAGCACGAGTACATCATGGATGCTGTTAACGACCACTCCATTATGTCTTTTCTTTTCAATGAGTCGTTTTCCCTGGTGAAGTTCGGCAGAGAGGTTTTCCTCCGTAATCGACCCATAGGCTTGAATCTGCGGGTCCAGGTGGTGTCTTACTTCTTGCCGCTAGTAGAAGGCTGGTTACCTGGTCGCACCATCCATAGATCCATCTAGCCCTGCATGGCTTTTATTCTTATTCAGAATAAAAGCCATGCATCATCTGATTCACTTGCTGTTACATTTAAATGTGGGCGCTGTTTGCGTGCTAATCATTCCATGTGCACTTACCCATTAAATAATTCCAAAGACGTGTGGTGTCATATAGTCCTCTACTTTCATATCCATGTCAAAGTTGTGGCGGAAAACGTTTATTTAGTGAAATATCTCCACTTTTCACGAGACGCACACAGACATCTCTCCCTTCGGGCAAAGGGGATCATAATACCGGCTGCACCTGATCGCTGAAAACGTCATCATCACAAAAAGTTTGGGGAACACAATTGGCAGGTGGTGATGACGTTTGCAGCGATCAAGTGCAGCTGGTATTATGGTCCCTTTGTCTGAAGGGAGAGATGTCTGTGTGCTTCTCGTGAAAAGTGGAGATATTTCACTAAATAAACGTTTTCCGCCACAACTTTGACATGGATATGAAAGTAGAGGACTATATGACCACCACACGTCTTTGGAATTATTTAATGGGTAAGTGCACATGGAATGATTAGCACGCAAACAGCGCCCACATTTAAATGTAACAGCAAGTGAATCAGATGATGCATGGCTTTTATTCTGAATAGGAATAAAAGCCATGCAATCCATCCATCCATCCATCCATCCCCACAACACACGCTGCTCCCCTGGCTTCATTTTCAGGGCCAGGCTCTTCATGCAGGGCTGAGGGAAGTAGGGGTGCTGGGGGGGCTTGAGCACCCCCTTTTTAGGGGGAAAATACTAGTTATTTTAATCAAAACAGATTCCTGTTAATAGTCCTTATATATATGCTCTATCGTATCAGAGGCTAAGGTACCTGTGTCAGTTAGCTCATGCATGTGGACAGGGAAGTAAAAGCCACTTTTCCGTGTGTAAATGCATGAAAATGTGCATGCACAATGTGCATTCACACACATTTTGCGTGTGTGCGCATCTTGCAGCACCCCATAGTGAACGTCCAGCACCCCTTACTGTCAATATCTTCCCGCGGCCATGTCTTCATGTTGGTTCTCTGGCCCCGAATCAGATGGCAGGTCTAAGTTTACTTCCTCTTCTTCATCCCCAGACGAGTCTGTGTCCTCAAACACCATTATTATTCACGATATCCTCATCATTCAGCTTCTTGTTTATGATTTCCTCCTCGCCGCCATTGCTGCTGTGTGTACCCTCCTGCAGCCTGCATTTCGCAGAGCCATCTAGTAGAAGAGTTGCGACATTGAGGGGTCAGAAACTGAGCGCTCGCGCGCTATTCATGCAGCCCGAATAGTGACAAAATGGAGTTGGAGATGCATTGTTTTCAATGAGGGTGGCGCAAATAAGAGCTATTTTAGGGAAACTGTTTTTAAGTAGCCTATTATAGATTAACGACTAAATAGCCTACTCTGTAGCCTAGTGTTTATGTTGTGTATGTATCTAAAATAAAGGGATTTACGAACATTAAAGCTGCCCTGTTGCCTGAGTCCACTGCATTTCTGCTCACTTCAGGCCCAGGGCTTGTCCCTACTTGTTGTCCCATTTTCAATAGAAGTCTATGTACAGGAGCCGCCATTGGACTGGCCCCATGAAGTGGACGGAGTTGGCGTAACTCTGTCTATTTCCAGGGCTCTGGTCTCACCACCGTGACCGTCAGCCGAGTCGTCCACTGAATCGGCTCTTAGGCGTCGCTTTTTACCAAACACAACAAACCGGTCCATTAACTGGACTTAAAACAAACGTGCCCAAAAGTTTTTTTTTTTTTTTTTTTTTGCCAGGGCTCTGCTCCGTTCCCTCCAAAAAGGTCAACAGGTTCGTGAACTATGAACTTGGCGGACGCTCTGTTGATTGGAGGATTGCAATGCGTAGCCTACGTGACCGTGCGGGCGAAAATGACAGGTGGTGAGAATTCTGAGAAATGGATTATTTCAGTATTATACATCATTCCAAAAATAACAAGTATCATGATTTGATAGCAATGATTTACATGAAAGTCAGTCAGTTTGGTCTTCCATAGGCCTATATTTTATTTATTCCCAGAATATTTTTCATCACAGTCATGTTTGTGGCCAGGGGGGGCTTAGGGGGGGCTTCGTCACCCGTGTGGCTTCGCACCACGGGCGATGAAGCCGCCCCCATACCATTTTCTGTTACAGGACTTTTATTAGGCAAGTAAAGCATCAATAATAACATCAGTTGTTGTTGAAGTTGCAACAGACACACAGCATGCATAAAGCTAAAGGTCTGACTCAGAGAGTTTTCTGTTTTCAATGATGAAATGCTGTTGGTTTAGTGGTGCCACAGCTGTAGTTAATTAGTAGCAGTAGTAGTGTTTCAAATCATTTTAAATAGAAGCATGTTCATTTTTAACTATCCTGGGTTGTTTTGCATGCCATCATGTTTGGTGGGGCAGACTGGGCATTTAGGGGGGCATTGCCCCCTCCCCATGTCCAAGCCTAGATCCGCCCCTGGCCCTCCCTCCATCCTCAAGAGACACTGACAAGTTGAGATTAGGCCTACACAGGGGTCTCTGGACGTGTGTGTGTGTGTGTGTGTGTGTGTGTGTGTGTGTGTGTGTGTGTGTGTGTGTGTGTGTGTGTGTGTGTGTGTGTGTGTGTGTGTGTGTGTACTAATTTATTCATTATAAATACTGTATACTGTATACCAGGGGTGCCCAAAAGGTAGATACTGATCTACCAGTAGATCACACAGGTCGTGCAGGTAGATCACATGACAGTCCCCCCAGCACTTGGACGCTTAAAGGTAGGGTAAGTGATTTGAAATTCATGGTGTAGTACCAGCCTATTGCACTAGGGGCGTCCAACAGTAGCTACACTATGTGAACCTGCTGCTCGATCCTGATTGGAGGAGAATTCGCCACCACCTGGGGAACTTTTATTAGCTCCTCTGCTAACGTGGGGGAGGGGGAAACTCCATATATGGTTTCCACACCTTATAATAGAGCATTTTAACAGGAAAAAAATGTGGGTGATATCTGACAAAAGTGAAATCACTTCCCCTACCTTTAAAATGAAACCAAATGGACCCTTGGTTTCATTTTACACTCTCAAGAGTTAAATTATATTTAAACATCTGTCCATACAATTAGAAAACGGAAAATAACTCTTATTGTGGACAAAAATGTGAAAGTTCTTAGTTTTGGGTGCAAGAAATTAAATCTCAACTCAAACCTCAATTCAAACCTCAAATACTGTTTTCAAACATCAGTAATAGCATAAACAGGAAAACCTTCCAATCCTCCCAACACAATTATTCTTCAACACTATAACAGTAAGTAACACCATCACCACTATTTCAAAGCTCAAACTCTCTAGGGGCCTTGAAATGGATTTTCAGTAGTGGAACAATCACATTTTTGATGTGTAGATCTTGTTGAGCCGATCATTTTGAAAGTAGCTCTCAAGTCAAAAAAGTGTGGGCACCCCTGCTGTATACTGTATTTGTATACTGTAAATAGCTTGAATTCATTGAAGGATGTGGTTACACCATGTCAATATAGCCTATTATTACATGCATTCAACATATAACCTGCCATTGAGAGAGAGAGAGACAAAATGCAATTAAAGGGATAGGTCAGATTTTAGGAACTTAAGTTGTAGGAAATAGGCCTACTTACTATTAATATAGGGGTTGATACTGTATTAATTGATGTCCAGCATCCCATGGTGGGAGTGCTGGTGAATATAATACGTAGTTACGGTCAAAAGTAAATGAATCCACAAAACTAATGCCATTTGTTATGTTGAATTACTTCTACAATATTAGGACCTCCTTTGTTCATTTTTGACCCCCCTATCACAAGGAACTATTTTTTTTGGTGTGTAGTGTTAGTCGACAAAAAATACACAGTTCCCTGTGATAGAGGGGTCAAAAATTAACAGAGGATGTGCTAATATATTGGTAATAGATCAACAATACAAAATTATGTTATTTTTTTATTTTTTTTTACTGCGTGGCCCCGGTGTGCGCACACACACACACACACACACACACACACACACACACACACACACACACCACACACACCCCACACACACACACACACACACACACACTATGTCACAATGTCCATCTCCCATCTAGATAGTAGTTATCCAGTCATTTACCGGCACTATAAATTCCTGTTCATCCACGTATAGTACGTGGATGGACAAAGTCACAGGTGGGAAAAAAACAATGTTGAGTGGAGTTGCTGGGCCCAGAATTTATAGCATCATAAATGTTTATCATTGATTTACTCAATCATTGTCTCAATACAAGAATGATAACTGTGAGTGGAGCCAACCACTTCAGCTTAGACTCCTTTAAAGGAGAATTTCACCCCAAAAGTTTTTTTTTAATCTTCATCTGAAGTTATTTCTTTAGAAAAAAGTGTCCCAGGTGTTGTTTTGTAAAAACACTCCTTAATCGCTGTTTCCCCTATCCCAAAATAGGCTTATAATGGGGCTAATGGGTCAAATGCAAGTTCACCTATATACATTTACATTGCTCCAAAATGCAATTTTCTGCTGTATATTGTCTCCAAAAAAAAAAAAAAAAAACACCTGGACCACTTTTTCTAAAATAAATAAATAAATAAATAACTCCAAATAAAGATAATAATAATAATAAAAAAAAAAAACTTTTGGGTTGAAATTCTCCTTTAAAATGGCAACCATGCTGTTTATCCGATCAGTGCATTTAAGGACTACTGTACAAATACTCACTTCCGTAATCTCTGAAGCAATAGATCAGGGAAATCAGAATAATATTTAGATAGCAGTTACCTACTATTTATAGCTTAAATCTTAACTTGTTAAAGTAAGTTGTAAATTCAGCTACTCTGTATAATGTATTGCAGTTATTCTTTTACTTCATATACAGTAAGCCGCTCTTGATGAACAGTTTCTGCCTAAATTATAAATTGTAAGCAGAAGCATTGATGACACCCACGACATTGGATAATGCCGTGGGTGTCAGGCACAGAGAAGGCACAGAGAAGACCCTGTCACCCCACAGAGGGAAGGGGCAGCCACAGAGAAGACCCTGTCACCCCACAGAGGGAAGGGGCAGCCACAGAGAAGACCCTGTCACCCCACAGAGGGAAGGGGCAGCCACAGAGAAGACCCTGTCACCCCACAGAGGGAAGGGGCAGCCACAGAGAAGACCCTGTCACCCCACAGAGGGAAGGGGCAGCCACAGAGAAGACCCTGTCACCCCACAGAGGGAAGGGGCAGCCACAGAGAGACCCTGTCACCCCACAGAGGGAAGAGGCAGCCACAGAGAGAGGGGGCAGCCACAGAGAGAGAGGGCAGCCACAGAGAAGACCCTGTCACCCTACAGAGGGAAGGGGCAGCCACAGAGAGAGGGGGCAGCCACAGAGAGAGAGGGCAGCCACAGAGAAGACCCTGTCACCCCACAGAGGGAAGGGGCAGCCACAGAGAAGACCCTGTCACTCCACAGAGGGAAGAAGCAGCCACAGAGAAGACCCTGTCACCCCACAGAGGGAAGGGGCAGCCACAGAGAAGACCCTGTCACCCCACAGAGGGAAGGGGCAGCCACAGAGAAGACCCTGTCACCCTACAGAGGGAGGGGGCAGCCACAGAGATAGGGCAGCCACAGAGAAAACCCTGTCACCCCACAGAGGGAAGAAGCAGCCACAGAGAAGACCCTGTCACCCCACAGAGGGAAGGAGCAGCCACAGAGAGAGGGCAGCCACAGAGAGAGAGGGCAGCCACAGAGAGAGGGGGCAGCCACAGAGAAGACCCTGTCACCCTACAGAGGGAGGGGGCAGCCACAGAGAGAGGGCAGCCTCAGAGAAGACCCTGTCACACTACGGAGGGAGGGGCAGCCACAGAGAAGGGCACCAGGCCCGGTCTGTCACCTCAGGTTCAGAAGTGTTCAATATATTATTGAACACTGCCCACTGGCCATTAATGATGGGCAGTGATCCAATATAGCAATATCAGTAAAGACTTTGATCAGCTATATTATTTCCCTCTTGATGCCTCTTGATGATGTAGACAGGCAGTTATTCATGAACAGTTGTTACTGATAGCAGCGGTCAACTAAGTAGAATTGTATGATCTGCGTTGAGCTGCTCTAAGGTAAGAGTTGATTGTAGACTTTATTTGAACTCTATTTAATAGGGACGTGGTAATAATATATATATATATATATATATATATATATATATATATATATATATATATATATATATATATATATATATATATATATATATATATATATATATATATATATATATATATATATATATTAAGGCTGTTGAAAATAGTTAATTAATGGGATTAAATTAATTTTGTTGATTAATCTGATTAAAAAATTTAACGCAATTAACTCATGTGCACACTGACTCAACCCACTGAGCATTTTCTTATTGAAAACAATGGGTAAAGCACGGCTTTACGGAGACATATAGCTGTGTGTCTCCCTGTAACCAGAGCCATAGAGTATAGCTGGAGGATCTCCAAGCATTGAGGGCTTGTAGATCACCCATTTTGATCAATATTTTAAAGTTAAATGGTTATTTTTGTCACAGATTCTGTTTCTTTTTTAAATGTTGAAATCCTGTACAGGAAAACATGGCATATTTTGGACATAGTTCGAATGGTGATTAATCATGATTAAATTAATTTTGAAGCTGTGATTAATTTGATTAAAATTTTTAATCATTCAACAGCCCTAATATATATATATATATATATATATATATATATATATATATATATATATATATATATATATATATATATATATATATAATATATATATATATATATATATATGGGCAACATCGATATCCAATGTACCCTATTGGCCTGAATATAAGACTATGTTTTTTTCCCAATGGAAATATCTCAAAAATTGAGTCGTCTTATATTCAGGTGCTATACTATTTGACATTTAATGTTTTTTTTCTGTAAATGGGTCTTGGAAAAAGAGGGTCGTCTTATAAATGGGTCGTCTTATATTCGGGACAATACGGTAATTAACTGCTGTATTGGCTGATCCGATATTTTGTCGAAATTGAAAAGTCCATGTAACAAGTTGGTAGGCAAGTCAGATTTAACACCATATTTAATGCCATACTTACATTGTAAGATGTTGCTTTCATTTGTAAAGGTGGTCCAATTAATCAATCTATTGGTCTGTTGACTAATCAAACTGATGCGAATTAATCAACAAATAAAATTGGCCAATGCTGTGTTGCCGTGCCTGTCAGGAAAATACAAAAAACAGCTGTTGAGTAATTTAGTGATCAGTTTAAATTGTGAATGCATAATTAATATACAGAAACGTATGTAAGGAATTACAGTTGTGTGATTCCCATGTATGAAATGATGCTCTTAGTTCATTTTACATGTATATTTCCTTCTAATTTAGCTTTTAATTTAAGTGTTTGCTTGTTTGCTTAGTTGCTTGTTTGTTTGTTTAGAATGTCCATCTCAGCTACAGATTAAGTTGAAGCCAGAAACCTGGACAAAAACAAAAAAAATAAGGGGTTTTGTCTTGGATTACAGTTAGTTGTGCAAACAATGTCAGATGTTTTCAGTTATAACATTTCTGCCTATCTCCTGTTTCTGTAGGGTAAGGTAGCAAGTACGCCCCGGTAGTAGGCAGCCATACACATAATGCTAGTATATTATGCAGTTCAGTAGTTAAATATAATAAACGTGTGTTCAGCAAGTGATCCATGTGTTTATCTTATATTTGATTGAACTGTAAAGGCCATGCTTATTGTTTTTGTTAATTTGTTGTAATATATTATGAAATGAGTGTGAAGGTCCATATAGGCCCATGTACGATCCATTTTATTGTGTCAAGTCCATATCGAGTTTACACAATACACATCAGCAATCATAATATGTTAGTACAGCAAGGCCAGGCCTAGAGCCTGTCCAGGTTAAAACACCAGTCTGGCTCTCTGAGATTTCAATACTATCCTTATCTCAAGACTTTCTATAAATCCTTAATAAACCTGCAAAGGGTGCATGCCTTGATTCCCTACTCAAAAGTTGATTCTCGTCTGTGTGCGTGCGTATGTGTGTGTCACACAGGAAGGCCAATGCTCCAGGTTGTATGAATTTTATAGTCTAAGTAGCCTTGCCAGGCAATGATGTCATACTGAATAATGTCAGCTGAACCATTGAGACCCATATAGGTCAGGAGCCTATCTCTTGTTTCTGTAGCGTGAGGCAGCTTGATGTACAGAGAGAGAGAGAGGCTACTATACAAAAGTATAATTATCGACGGGTGTACCCCCATTCAATCAGCGCTAGACTGGACCTAGACGGGACCTCGATCTCCTCGGACCACTCCTCGCGGCATAGTCAACAAAGATGAGAGGTCATGGCGCGCAACAGGACAAGAGAGCGTTGCGTTGCTCCAGACACTAGGGTTTAATATGTTTTCCCGAATTTGGCCCATTTTAGATACCGTGAATTTGCCATAATATATTTAATATGTATAATAATATTAGAATAGTGATATTTTATTGTGTTAAACAATCAATACAAATATTAATGATGTAGCACACAAAAAACTTAATTGTAATAATTGTAGGTTATGTTGGTGACATCACAGAGAGAGAGAGAGAGAGAGAGAGAGAGAGAGAGAGATTGTTTACAAGCTGACAATTCATCTCATCTGTGGTCTTGTAGCCTACATACAGTATAATGTTATCTGCACATCACAATAAGATGAGATGATTGAGGCTTGATGATTGATCATCATGGCATTGGCATGGCTTGCCATGATGCTATTAAATAATAATGTGCACAGCACCGTCGCCGTACAAGTATTATTGATTGCATATAGACCTAATAATGAAAGACAGATGCTCCAGTGCAGTAGAACAACAGAATTCAGACGTTCATATTCAGAATTATGCAAGGGTTATATTTGATATTTGACCACTCACAGATGGAAAAACACGATCTGTGTGGAAAAAAATAGGAAAGAAATGATAACCTCCGGGAGGTGCGCTGCTGGTTGCAAATTGCAACCAGTCCCTTATTACAAATATTAATGTACAGTTAAAATGTGACCTTTCTTTCTTTCTTTCTTTCTTTCTTTCTTTCTTTCTTTCTTTCTTTCTTTCTTTCTTTCTTTCTTTCTTTCTTTCTTTCTTTCTTTCTTTCTTTCTTTCTTTCTTTCTTTCTTTCTTTCCAGATGTATATCTTCTCAGAGTTCCTCTGCCTTGCAGGGATCCTTCACATCTTCACCAGTGTGTCAGGCTTTTCTCAGGACTGTGAATTTCCACAACATGGTCGTCAGACCAGTGATCCACGGTTAAGACCGTTTAAGATCACATCAACCCACACAGGCTTGTTGGACAACACCGTGACAGGTATGTATAGTCTCTCCTCTCTCTCTATCAAGCTATATTCCATATATATATATATATACATACACACATCTATACTAATGTGTACATCCCACATAGCTTTTACCTAAAGAGAACATGCATATGTAAAGGGGATTTCCACCGCCCCAACTAGTGTGGTTGCCTGAACATTTGTTATTGTGATGCTTTTTCTCTGTAACCTTTTTGGACAAAGGAACATCAAAATAATTCGATTGGCTGAGCAAGAAAGGTGATGTATGATGATGTAAAACTTTCTTTTACTACGTCACCACATCACCATTACAACATCATCGGGGAAACCACACTTTGCAATAGAGGCCTTTCTGAGTCCTATATATCCCATACTCTGTGGGGATGGCGGCCATCTTGATGGTAAGCCATAAGTTATATTCAATGGAATGTGGATGCAACTACACACACCTAGCAGCAATGGATGAAATGACAGGCGGAGAGAAGATACTACTACTACTAGCACTACTACTACTACTACTACTACTACTACTACTACTACTACTACTACTAGCCATACCACTACTACTACTACTAGCAGTACTACTACTACTAGTACTAATGGCAGTAACTACACATGCCAGCAATGGATGTGATGAAAGGCGGAGAGGAGATACTACTACTACTACTACAACTATTACTACTACTAGCAATACTACTACCACTCCTACTACTACTAGCAGTAATACTTCTAGTACTAATACCAGTACTAATAGCAATAACTACACACACCAGCAATGGATGTGATGACAGGTGGAGAGGAGATACTACTAGCACCACTCCTACTACTACAATGACAACTACTACTACTACTACTACTAGCAGTACTAGGGATGGGTACCTTTCACCTTTGAATCGATACGATACAATACTCGATACCTGGGAATCGATACGATACCAGAAACGATACCTATTTCGATACTTTTTAATTAAATATTATATATTTTACACATCATAGCAATGGTTTGGTTGAATCATATCTTAAATTATATAATGTATGATGACTATCTTTATGGTGACTGAGATGCATTTGCACTACTGAACTCTTCTAAGCAAAGTAGGCTATAAATCACACAGGCAAAAAGTAGCCTTCCATGAGGTGGCATTATTATTATTATTATTATTATTATTATTATTATTATTATTATTAGTCTTTCTTGAGTGCATTTTAGTTTATGCTGTATAGCCTACTATAGTTTCAGTTAACTCAATGAATAAGTAGCTATAATGCAAACTGCATTGGAGGGAGTGAAATTTCAGGGTGAAATGTAGAAAAGGGGGCATCTATGACAATAATCAAGAGCATTATTATGCATGTCACAGGAATCAAGGTAGATTGCTCCCAATATGTTTTGGTGTGGAATTCTCCTTTAACCACTGTGGAAAGTCCCCACTAATTAGTGCACCTGCTGCACGAAGACACTGACAGAAAGAATGCGCTCCCTATTTCCATAGAGTTCCATGTTATATTTTTGAGATTTGAAAAGGCCATGTTGACTCTTTTTCCAACCTTTTTAAAAAAAATCAGGACTCCCCAAGAAACCATTTGAGGTAAGATTTCATTTACTGTATCATACATACTGTTGTCACCATTCCCCAGTGAACTATAGCCTTTTCAAATCTCAAAACTTAAATACATGGCATTCTTTAACATTGAAGTCAAGCGGCCCAGCGGTAACACCACAACTGGACCCCCGCACGCCCAGGACACATACACACACGCTGAATTGCACGACATTACCATTTTCTGTGTGCTGATCTGCGCAGTGGGCGCAATACTTATAGATCCATGCAATGACGGAATAGCGGATTTCTTTTCTTTTTTTGCTTCGCTATGCCGTCTCTCTCTCTCTGTCTCTCTGTCTCTCTGTGTCTCTGTGTCTCTGTGTCTCTGTGTCTCTCTCTCTCTCTCTCTCTCTCTCTCTCTCTCTCTCTCTCTCTCTCTCTCTGTCTCTGTCTCTGTCTCTGTCTCTCTCTCTCTCTCTCTCTCTCTCTCTGTGCGCAGCGCACACACACAGCCTATACAGCAGAACATTTCCATGCAGAGTGGAACTTTTTGCAAAGCACTAAATGTTAGTCTAGTTTAGTCAACAAAAAACATGCGGTCTTTGTAATTAGTCAACCAGCTGTTCTATCTTGTCAGCGTCAGTCTTTCTGCTCGCTCTTTGCTGTGCAGCGGCACAGAATGACAAAGTATCGAAACGAGGCACCGTTCATTTTGAAGTGAATCGATCCCACTAGGTACCGCTATGTCCCAATCGGTACCAGTATCGGTATCGCTCACGGTACCCAAGCCTAAGCAGTACTAGTACCACTACTAATAGCAATACTACTACTACTACTAATACTACTACTACTACTACTAGGCTACTACTAATAGCAGTGCTACTACCACTCCTACTACTATTTCTAGCAGTACTACTACTAGCAACAATCCTCCTTCTCCTCCTCCTCCTCCTTGCTTGCTAGTTAACCCCTGTTGCCACAGTAACCTACCAGGTAGAGTCCATTTTCACTGTAGTTGTTGTTCATGTAGCCCCCCCCCCCCCCCCCCCCCCCCCGCCCCACCTGATGATCCTAATACTCGATACTAATGATCCACTCGTAAATCGCCATAGAAGGAGTGAACATACATCCCTAAAAATGTTTTGTTTTCCACAGACCGTCCTCAGATGGTCTCCAGAAAGTTAGCCTATAGCACTGGCGGCCATTGTTGTTTCTATCCACTGTACTCTGTCCATGCAGACACGCACCCTACAGTGTCACACAACTTCTTCCACGTAACTGTACAGAGACAGTGGCTAAAAACAACAAGAGAGGACGGCTGTTAACGATGGCTGTTAACTCCTTCTATGGCGATTTATGAGTGGATCATTAGTAAACATTGGAGCCTATGGAGCAGGATCAAGAAGGGGGGGGTCCCATGGACAACTACAGTGAAAATGCAGGTAAGTTACAATGGAAAACAGGTAGGTTACTATGGAAACAGGGTTTAATGGGGGGGGGGGGGGGTGTTTTGGTTTTGGAATTCCCCTTTCACATGGGGAGCGATAAAACGTTCCCCCCTACATTTTCAACAAGACAGGCGTTTTGTGCTGAGAAGACGCTATGCGATAATGCAGGTGTTTACCGCAGTCAACAGAGCCAGAGTCTTGAAGGAACTAGGCGCGTTTAATCGATCCTTGTGGTACCATGTCCCTCTTGAGAAGGGATGCCGCTGATCCAGGCATTAATGCAGGTGATTTGTCACTTGTACCCGGCTTTGCACCCATGTGCAAAGCCCTTTAGACTACTTACTATTCTATCATTTTGTTTGCTGTTTATGTTATCTATGCTGCTCCATTGTATGTAAGGAAGCTAAACAAAAATAATGATTAAGGGTATTACAGATGGGGAGTGATAGCCTAAACATTAGCCAGAATTGAGGGCTTGTGCACAAAACGAGCAGGTGTGCAACATGGGACTCCGTGAGGTGATGTCCCGCGTCACCTCATGGAGCGATAAAGCGGGGTGACACTCTGCTTTATCGCAAGGCGTTCTCTCAGCACACAATGCAGGTCTAGTTGAAAATTAACTAGTGGCACAGTTTATTAGGCTACTCTCTGTGTGAAATGCTATTTACTGTAAATGTGCTGTAAATGCAACAATAATTAAAGCTGCAAGCAGCGATTAACGGGCCCTCGATCGTGCAAGTTTCGGGCAAATATCGGCCAATTGAAACCTAACGGTTTCAATAGGGCTTCGCACATGCGTTGCAGTGCTCGGGCCCTAATAAAGTACAGTATCCCTCTCTCTCTCTCTGTCATGTTGCAGTAACTCTCTCCAGCACATCATCCAGAAGTTTCCGTGCGTTTATGTTGGAGGTTGTGGACAGAGAGACAAACCGTTCTGTTGGAACATTCACACTGTTGGACCAGGCGTCCACACGTCTGCTGGACTGCCATGGACTGCCGGTACAAGATTTATGTTTTTATTACAGTGTTTTATTACTTCAATTATGATAAATGGACAAACTAATTCATGGAAAATAACATCTGTGTGTGTGTGTGTGTGTGTGTGTGTGTGTGTGTGTGTGTGTGTGTGTGTGTGTGTGTGTGTGTGTGTGTGTGTGTGTGTGTGTGTGTGTGTGTGTGTCTCTGTGTCTAGGGTTCAGCAGTAACTCATACAAACTTCCATCTGAAGAGGGTCATTCAAGTTAACTGGACTGGTGAACCTGCCATGGGGCCAAACCTATACTTCAGGTTACTGTTTAAATAACTGTGTGTCATGAAATATGTCTTCAATAAAATACTGTATAATAATTGTGAATGCTGTATATGGTAATGTGTTGATACATTAAAGGGATAGTCAGGATTTTTTAAAGTTAAGCTGTATGAAATACTTGCCATTAATATAGTGGTGTCAACTGTATTAATTGATTTCCAGAGTCCCGAGTTCTGCTCTGGTTTTGGTCAATATTAAGTTGTTCTGGTCATTTTGTGGAGATCCCTGGGGTAAAAGTAAATTAATCCACAAAACTAACATAATTTGTATTGTTGAATTATTTCTAAAATATTAGGACCTCCTTTGTTCATTTTTGACCCCCCCTATCACATGGAACTACTTTTTGGGCGTAGTGTTATGGACACAAAATACATTTACCTGTGATAGAGGGGACTAAAATGAACGAAGGATGTGCTAATATTTTGGAAATAGGTCAACAACATGGAACAAGTTTTTTTTTTTTTTTTTTTTCCTACTACTTCCTATAGGTGGGAGTTCTGCTCTGGTAGAACTCCCTCTGGAAATCAATTAATACAGTTGACACCACTATATTAAGGGCAAGTATTTCATCAACACTGTATCACAGAAAAAGTCAAATAGTGACTTTTTCCAGACCCCACACAAAGTCACTGTTTGACTTTCCAAAGTCAAAAATGACTTTCTCAAGAGGGCGTGGTTTTCCTTTTGTCTTGCAAAAAAAAAGCATCAAAACAGTTGCAGCACTAATTCGAACCGCCAACCTACTGACTACTGGCAACCCGCTTTACCTCCTGAACCTCCACGCCCGCTGCTGATTTCAGCATAGTTTTACTGAGATTACTGAAAAGTCACTATTTGACTTTTGACATGTGATACAGGGTTGATTTCATACAGCTTAACTTAAATAATCAGGACTATCCCTTTAAACATAGTTTTCTGATCCAGGTTTCTGGAAAACCTGTTTCTATAAGTGGTTCATGCCAAGGAGCAAATATTTTGCTAAAAACGTTCTCTGTGAATTATATTCTATATTCTTGCACCTGCAAGTCTTCAAGCAGACGTACATGCGAGTGACACGCTACGATCATTCTTCAACACTTAAAGTTTAATATACTGGTGAAATAAAGCTGTAACCCTGGCTTGGTGGTTTCAGAATGGACTGCCAGTACAAGACTGCTGGTACAACTAATTAACTAGAACTATGTTTTATTGTGTTTCAGAGCTGTATTTCTCGATGACATTGATGTGTTCTGGGAAACAAGCTTCAGTCTAACTGCACAAACTCTACATGGAGAGGAATTCGCAATTTCAACAACGACACAGTCAACACACACTCTCACCACTATTAGTACAAACCAAACCACCGAATCACTAGTGTCGAACACCACACTTGAACCTACCAACGACACAATGGATGCAGCTTCATTCAAATGGCTCAAGGTTATTTGTTGTTGTTGTTGTTAGCTTGTTGTCTCATAACTTTCTCTGTCTGTATATGTTGTATTTCCCCTACATTTTTTTGTCATTTAATAGTTTCTCTTCAATTCTACCCTCCCTCAACAGGATGGCACAGTGGTTATGATTGCAAGCATTCCTTTCAACACAATGGTTTGGATAAAGTTACCAAAGGTGAGGCAATTCCCATTTAAAGTTTGCAAATTGTATATATATATATATATATACTTATTTTTATTTATTTGTGTGTGTGTGTGTGTGTGTGTGTGTGTGTGTGTGTGTGTGTGTGTGTGTGTGTGTGTGTGTGTGTGTGTGTGTGTGTGTGTGTGTGTGCATGCATTTTTTTTGTAGGAATACCATAAATGTGTGATGTGCGCGCTCACCGTAATCCTGTTTATGATCAAAGTTATATGGCATTTGGCGGTGAGTGGTAGTAACATGGAGTTACAGTATGGGCAATGGGCATGGGCAATCGCTACGGGAGCAGTAATACATTTTAACAGTGATACGATAAGTGGTTGACAATACAATGCATGGACAATATAGATTCATTATGTGTTCCGATCTGATTTGAAAAATAAAAATAAACTAACACTACCTTTTTAAAATACATCCATATACATTGACTTTAAACTAATTAAACCACCCTTTTTTAAATACCATGCACAAAATGTAACTAGCGTTTTGATGCAATCGATTATTTGCATAGCTTTTACATCAGCCTGCCTCACGCTACAGAAACAATATAGTTATACACTGCTGTTATAAGTCATGTTATTATGACTGCACTACACCGGACAAACAGTGAAATCTGGTCAAAAGTTCTGATGTCACTCGCTCATCCACTGATCCAGGGCCAGACAAGTTTAATTTTCAAATCATCGAATACAAGAATAAACACAGTGTATTGGCAATTGTCAACAGTCAAAGAGTCGTATAATAGTCTGTTTCTAGCTAAAATGTTAATAATTCAGCCATCAGTTCATTCTTTATATCCTGCCCATATGGGAAAAAAAAAATCTTTATGCAAACTCTTGAAACTGGCACCTTTAATACAAACCTCATATATGAGAACAAAGTTAATATAAGAAGTATTTTTTGCAAAGTGAAACATATATAAAACATAAGAATTATAATTCATATGTAATATATAATTCATTATATATGACATTCAAAAAATATATATGATCCATAGTATTTTTGTAATGTGACTTTTTTCCCATATGGGTGTGAGTAAGATCTTTGTTTATTTATGGAACACAGTTCATATTTGAGATGATATCGGGAGGGGGATAGTAGACGCAGACTAATTATTCATTCTGTCTTTATCAAACATACAATATTATATATACATATATACATATATATGCAGTGTATATATATACATATATATACAGTGTGTGTGTGTATATATATATATATATATATATATATATATATATATATATATATATATATATATATATATATATATATATATATATATATATATATATATATATATATATATATATAATATAAATTCAACACCTCTCTTTCTCTCTCCACCAGAGTGGTGAGGATATGTCTGAAGAGCTAGAAATAAGCCTACCAGATATAATCGCAATGATCTTCTTTGAGTTTGGTGCAATGGTTCTCTTTGCCTTGATGGAACCCCTAAATGTGAGTGCCTGTCTCTCTCTCAGTTCCAGGTTATTTTTTCATGATGCATATATAAATACAGCAGCTAAACACATAGGACCTAATTCAGGGAAGAAAAAATGCACACCAGCGATAGAGGGTGCACAGTGCGCGTAAAGACTCTTGATTACTCACAGAGCGATACAGAGACCTCGGCCCTGACTGAGCGTAAGCCTCTGTAGGTAGCGTACATCAGGTGCCCATGCACGAGCATTGCCAGAGGAATACCAGCATGTGAGAATGATCGCAAATGACAGGACCATCCCATTTTCATTCTTCCACGCTCCATTTCATACCATAAAAGGCATCAAACGTGAGTCAGCAGTTTGTCTGAACTCTAGCGGCATGGGTGAAGCCTCTAATATGCAGCCCAGAGTTCTGTAAGTTTATAACGTGATGGTCCCTCTGTGGTCCCCCATGTCGCATGGACTTGTTGATCAGCTGATTTTGACAGACGAGTCACGTGCAATGTCAACTGATTGAAAGCAAGCATTCATTATAATTATAAGCCGCCCCTTATATAATGCAAATACATTTATTTAGTATTTCTATTGAACAATTTCTCAGTCTCACCTTTGCAAAAGTAAAAAATAATATAATAAAAAAGATACAGGCACGATCATAGGCCTATATATAATTATGGAAATAATGCGTATCTCCTATCTCAAAATCAGCTGATCAACAAGTTCATGCAACGTCAGGATCGGGGACCACCTTGTTCACGTTAGGCTACATGGACTGATCACTCGTCCTCCTCCTATATGCAATAAATAGGCTATTGTGAAGAAAAAAACAAAACTAAGAGAAAAAGTCACGGGGGTCCTGGACCAGGTTCCAGATGGTCCCCAGCTTAGTTGGTTAACCAGATGAAGTTGCTTAGCCAGCTCTCTTGAATTAACTCTTGAGAGCATAAAAATGAAACCAAATGGACCCTTTGCGGGTCCATTCGGTTTCATGTTTACACTCTCAAGAGTTATAATATTCATCTAAATTGGCCCACTAAATTAAGAAGTCTACACAATTAGAGAAAGTATATTAATCATCAATTTGATTTATTGTATGTTTGCCTAAATCCAGCCTGGAATTGTGGACATAAACTAAATAAATCTTTAGTTTTGGGTCTGAACATGGGATGAAAATGACATCAAATGGTGGTCCCTGGCTCAAATGCTGAATAAATAGTGGGCCCTGGTATCAAGCAGGTTGAAATCCACTGTTGTATATACATACTGTATATGCAAGCCCTGTGCTGCTTACACCACCTCCTGAGCTGACTTGTCAACTTGCGTATTGTCCGACAACAGCACGGTCAACTTCTTGTCCCACCGTGTAAAATTCTTCTTTCTGCATAGTGGTGGGGCGAGGGAATGGGCGTTAATGTCGATACGCTTCAATGCGTAAGCGTATTTGCTTCCCTGAATCGGGTATAAAGTCTTAACAGATACACCAGAGTAAACAGGACAAAAACAACTACTGCAAAGAAGAACACAAACAAGTGCACAAACATGTGCATTACATGTTAATAATGGAGGTTAATATGGGCTTTGGGCTTTACTCCACATCCACCATGCATCGCATCCACTAAATTGCTAACCTTTGTTAACTACTAACATCCAAGATGGTGGCGCTGACACCAGCAGCAGCCAATCCCTCTTCACAAAATGCAGCATTACCCTTTTTTATGTCCTGTAACTCATTGTGTGAGTGCATGTGCCCTTCATGCCCGAATGTGGATGTTCCTAAGCCAATTTATACCCGAGCTGGATTACTTAACCTGGGTAGGTTGAGCATTCTAGCTGAAGAAGAGCAGACACTATCAGCAACAGCAGAGACGCTAAAAACAATAGCATCAAAGCTAGGTGAGCTGGACCTAGTGCCTGAACTGTTTGTGGTGAGACCCACAGTGTCACCACTCTCCAAGGAGTTCTCGTGCCAGAAGTTGGTACGGAGGAAGCAGTGTCAGAGAATAAAGAAGAGGGCAAGCGAGCTGGAGTAAGAACTAGGCTGGCAGCTAGTACCAACAAGCCGGCTGTTCCCAGCATTATTCTGGCAAACTTCCGGTCCCTGGACAACAAGTTGGACCACATCCAACTCATGAGATCAACTCAACGATCGGTAAGGGAGAGCTGTGTCTATATGTTTACATAAACCTGGCTCTGTGACAAACACCCAGACCAACTTGAGGGACTTACATGCCATAGAGCTGACAGGGCCTACTCTGATGTGGGGAAATCTCGTGGAGGTGGGATCTGTGTCTACATCACTTTGTAACTGGCTGTTGGACTTCCTTACCGGGAGGCCACAGTCAGTCCGGGTCAATGGAAACACGTCCAATATCATCATCCTGAACACAGGGGCCCCAATACTCTTCACTTTACTGACACACGACTGGATCCCCAAACACAACAACAACCGCCTCATCAAATTCGCGGATGACACAACTGTGGTTGGTCTCATAACCAACAACAACGAGACCAACTACAGAGGTGGACCGCCTGGTTGTGAACTGCAGTGACCACAACCTCGCTCTCAATGTGGACAAGACAAAGGAGATTATTATTGATTTCTGGAGAGCGCCCTCTGAACCCCTGCCACTGACCATCAATGGTGTCGACATGGATCGAGTGGTGAGCACTAAGTTCACTAAGTTTCATGGGACACAAACACCGCAGCTCTGGCCAAGAAGGCTCATCAACGACTCTATTTTCTACGTAGGCTGAAAAAGCCAGAGCTTCAAAAATCACCATGTGCTCCTTTTATAGGGGCACAATAGAGAGTGTCCTGGCGAACTGTATCACCGCGTGCCACGGGAGCTGCACGGCATCTTGTCAGAGGACCTTACAGCGCATAATCAGACAGGCGGAGAAGATTATTAGTGTCCCCCTCGCCTACCTCCAGAGAATCTCTCACGCCTGACCGGAAGGCTACCCGGGTCATGCATGACACCACTCACCCAGCACACAGCTTCTTCAGTCTCCTGCCCTCCAGTAGGAGACTGAGAAGTCTTCCGGCAAGGACTGTCCGGCTGAAAAACAGTTTTGTGCACCAGGCAGTCAGAAAACTGAACTCCCTCCCTGCCCTGCCTCCCCCTCTTCTCTTCCACCCACACTGACACTGACGTTTCACTTCCTGATGCCACTGCATGCACTTTATTTAAACATTGATGCTTTAGGGACACTGGACTATTACTTTTTAGATCTGTTTTTTATATTAACTTATAGTATTTTTGAGAATTGTGGGCATCTTTGGATGTGTGAATGAATGAGTTTCTGTCTGTTCTCCCTTTTTTAACTATCTCTCTTTTTATGCATTTTACAATGAAGGGATAAACGTAATTTTATGTCTGTTTCAGCACAGATGTAACTAATAAAGATACAAGAAATAAAGCATGCACATCCAATCTTTGGCCCAGGTGCTGGACAAAAAATGTTCATAGAAAAGAAATAAGGTCTGCAACACTGGTTTGTAGTAACCAATAAAGAAACATTGAACCTTGAACCTTGTTGAGTCACAACTGCGGCAATTGTATTCCAATTGTAGCCTATGTTATATATTTTCATTATATCATTGTGTGTGTGTGTGTGTGTTACGGCCCCATATATGTCTAGGGGATAGTGGACCGAACATAAAGGGTAGACGGACACCAGAAGTATAAATGCATATATTTATTTATATTCTCTATATATAATAAATATTGCGAAGCATTTATATTTTATAATATGCAAAGGCTCGGATATATATTTACAATAATGACGGGGTTTTAGTTAACAGGAAAACAAAAGACAATAACGGAAACTAAACAAACAAATAGAACAAAAGGCTAAACAAACACTGGTAGGCTATTAATCTTCAACTAGGCTAGTCGTGCGGCGGGTCGGGGGAAGGACTGTCGACTGTCGTTCCCCAACTTGCCACAGCCTGGCAGGTCCTCTTTGTAGGAGCGGGCTGCGACCGACGGCCAATGAGGACAGAGGGGTGATCAGTCCCGCTGTCCCCAAGCCAGCCCCGCTGATGACTCATAGGACCTGTAGCTGGCGAGATGACAAAAGAACACCAATCAGGACATGCGTTATCTAGACAGGAGTTCAACACAGCTAGCACTATGTATATGTGTATATATATATATACATAAAGAGATATCTATGATATTCTATATATATAATACAAATATACATTCCATAATAATACCTCATATAGATATATAAATTATAGGTACCATATAAATACATATCTATATTACAATATACCATACCTCATATAAATATATATATACTAATATGTTCCTTACATAAACATATATATATTAATATTACCACTTACCAACAAATAAATAAAACAAAACAAAACACGAGACTCAGTCCCGTGACAGTGTGTGTGTGTGTGTGTGTGTGTGTGTGTGTGTGTGTGTGTGTGTGTGTGTGTGTGTGCGCGTGCGTGCGTGCGTGCGTGCGTGTGTGCCCACAGGTCAAGCTCATCGCTCTCCTTGTTGTTATGCTAGCCGCTGATGTGGTTTTGGTCATGCTAAGCTTCTGTTATAAGAAACAGTAAGTCACTGAAACTATAACAATTTCATTCTGCATGTTTAACGTTTTTAGGAATTTCAGGATTTCATCACATTAATATTATTTCATTGACACACTTCGGCTCAGAATGACCATAGACCATTTATTGCATGTTAGGATTTCATCACATTAATATTATTTGTGTCTCTTTTCCAGTGGTGTTGAAGTCCGAGCTTTGACCTTTGTTCATGAGCTTTTTACTGGTAAGGAAATAAATACAATTGCATGGAATGTAAGTGGTTAGAATTGATTTAACCTATTATTGTGGAGTTGAGATCACTTTAAAGGAACTATAACATGAAAATCAACTTTCAAGTTAAATTTGAGTTTGAATTTGATATGTAAAACTCAAGTTGAGTTTTATATATGCTTGCAATTCAAGTTTATTTTGTGTTTCTGGTGCTCCCATGTTTTCTATCCCCACAAATTATCAATTTTGATTTGATTTTGGCCTCATAGTGATGTCAGCAATGCACCCTGCTTGGTGTAATTCCTATACTCAGTTTTCAGTTCCAAATTTGCACTGTTTTCAATGCCCAACATTGTTGATTTTGCAACCTGGCATGGAATGGAAGCCTGATTTTATCTAGCATCACGATCCATGTACATTTTGATTGTTTGATATTGGATTCGATCTTAACAACCACAAAACGAGAAACCACCACTTCTGTTCTGGTTTTTCCGTTTTTCGTTTGCATCAACAAATCGAAAAACGAGAATACGACTGGAATTAAACTGCCCTCTTTAGACCTGATTAACAAAATTAGACTTTGACTGCCGCAACAAAAACGCTGATCATCCCTCTCTGTTGTCATTCTGGTTATTCTGTTTTTGGTTTGCATTAACAAACGATAAAACAAAAATACGAGTCGAATCACACTGTTCTATCTTGCTTGGTGAGACTAAAATATGTTTTGACATCAACCCCAAAAGCTACCTGCGTTCCGTTCTGGTAAATCCGTTGTGAATGAAAAACAGACGGCGGTCGAACACAAGTGACGTCACGCACCAAGTGACCAGAAATTGTAGACTAGTCATTTGTAGTTCTTATATGTTGGCAAAAACGGCTCAAATACTATATTACAACATTTTATTTGTGTATGAAAAGTTTGTTATAATCACTGCAGGGATGCATTGTATACATTTGTTTATGATTTATTATTTTGAAATGGATCGTAGCATTATTTCACAGTCAAAGAAGCCATATTAGTCAGTGAAACGCTGCCACCTAGTGACCCTTATTATTATTTTATTTTTATTTATTATTTTTAGAATATCAGTGATGGGATACATCACTGAAGACACGTCCCAAGTTGCATCCATTCGATGTATTAAAAAACCCTTAACCTATTAATAGTGACTCATAGGAATAGACTACGTGACAACCAGGGAACGACTTGGTGACCACCCGAGAGACGGGTGACAGCCAGAATGTAGACGGCACCCGGGTTAGCAGTATGGGCTAGCGCCCCAGCCTGTGTCGTCTGTGAGGAAGACGCCCAAAAACCCTTGGTTAGTCCTTTAGGAGGGCCGTTTGTCCACCGCTCTCTGCCATGTCCGGCGCTGGGTGTCTGGTGCAACGCACAGGTCCTGTGCCTCCTGGTGAGAGCAGGATTGAGCCTGGTGAGACGCACGGACAGGTGTCAAACCACAGAGCCTAGTCCCTCCATGCATCAGAACCTCCCAGTTTTGGCGGAGTATTTCAGGGGCGGTGGATTGGACGGCCTTGGCCTTTCCCTTGTGGGACTGATCAGGGGTAGCTACTGGGACGTGAGTCGGGGCGTCATGAACCCCGGCTGGGTCACCTGAGTGAGGGGTATGATGTTCGAGAGACCCGAAATCCCAATGAGCTTGGGATACATCACTGAAGACAGGTCCCAGGTTGCATCCATTCGATGTATTAAAAAAAAATAAACGTTAGAATAATAGTCAAAAACTAATCGTTAGTATTGAGTAAGTCGTTAGGTGACAGCCAGATAGACCTGCAAAGTGACGCCACTGCCCCTGTTCCAGAAACGGATTCCTCATTCATTTTTTTCATCGATTTTTAGAAAATAATTCACATAAAGACGATTACGCCGCAGACATAGCCAACTCGGGTCCTGATGCTTCCTGGGTACCTTTTAATGTGTACAGTAGCCTACTTTTATATCAAGTCGCAAGGGCAGAAAATTCCATGGTCAGCCGAAGTGAGTAGCAGTGAACTCGGCTGCAGCTTATAGTGGCTGCGGGTGGAGCGAAGTTGGACATTGTTTTTGTTTCCTTGTCACACGTCACGTGCGAGTAAAAAGTGATGGTGAAAACAAACTAATATCTTCCAGTTCGAACACATGTTCAGTTTGGACAGTTCCCAAGAAGACTTCAGCCTGGATCTGTACATAAAGTGGGTGTCTGTCGCTCCCTTCACATAGCGTAAATCCCGTGCCCCCATCCTGCTGCTCCTCCAATACCGCGGCTTGTAAGTAAGTAAGTAAGTAAGTGTAATCAGAAGTATATTCAGTGTGGATAAAGCGGGTGAATTACCGTTCCAGCCCGCAGCCTGAGCCAGCATATGGACAGTATGCCGTGCCATCCGTTAAATCGGAACTATAAATACATTCAGAGATGCAATGATATTGCCCCAAAGTTTCGCGAAAGCTCCTGCAGTGTGTAGGCATAGTGTGTAGGTCAGTAAATGCGCATGGCTATTGGCAGTATAGCCATTAGCCAATCGTTAGGCGCAAAATTGTATGGGCCACCATTTGTTCCAATGCTGGTGTAGCAGTGGAAATAGGGCAGTGGGGTAACAGCAATAACGGTGGCATGTGATGTGTGTAATGTTAGGTGGCCCGTCCGGACGTTCCCCATATGAACCAATGGAGAATTTTTCATGCACAAATAAATTAATCATTAATCAATGATGTGTTAATTTGAAAAAAGTCAGTCTCTTCATAACGTTATGGTCGTTATGGACACTCGTGTGAAATCTCAGAGCGATTCGTGCAGCCAGGACGGACTTATGCCGGTTTCAAACATTCAATCAGACATTCAGATATTCAGACAGACATTTCCTTAGTTAGGTTTAAAGATACATCGCATGGATGCAACTGGGACGTATCCTCAGTGATGTATCCCAAGGTCATCGGGGTTTCGGGTCTCGCAACATCATACCCCTCACTCAGGCGACCCAGCCGGGGTTGATCAAGTCCCGACTTACGTCCCAGTAGCTACTCTCGGTCAGTCCACTAGGGAAAGACCCAAGGCCATACAATCCACTGTTCCAGAACTATTCCGCCGGTACTGGGAGGCACGATACTCTGGCACATGGAAGGACTAGGCTCTGTGGGTTGACTCCTGTCCAGACCCCTCCTACGTCTCACCAGGTCTGCTCCTGCTCTCACCAGGTTGGCACAGGACCTGTGCGTTGCACCAGACTCCCAGCACCGGCAATACATTCAGGAGCAGTGAATCACAATGGCCCTCCTAACGGCCTCACCAAGGGTTGTTGGGCTTCCTCCTCACGGAGGACACAGGCTGGGGCGCTAACCCATACTGCTCACCCGAGTGCCGTCTACATTCCGGCTGTCACCCGTCTCTCCGGTGGTCACCAAGTCTTTCCCTGGTTGTCACATAGTCTATTCCTATGAGCCACTATAAATAGAAACTAAAGGTTTAAAGATACATCGCATGGATGCAACTGGGACGTATCCTCAGTGATGTATCCCAAGGTCATCGGGGTTTCGGGTCTCGCAACATCATACCCCTCACTCAGGCGACCCAGCCGGGTTGATCAAGTCCCGACTTACGTCCCAGTAGCTACTCTCGGTCAGTCCACTAGGGAAAGACCCAAGGCCATACAATCCACTGTTCCAGAACTATTCCGCCGGTACTGGGAGGCACGATACTCTGGCACATGGAAGGACTAGGCTCTGTGGGTTGACTCCTGTCCAGACCCCTCCTACGTCTCACCAGGTCTGCTCCTGCTCTCACCAGGTTGGCACAGGACCTGTGCGTTGCACCAGACTCCCAGCACCGGCGTAGTTATAGTATGGACTAGGACCTTACCCGTTGTGAATGAATATATGAACACCAAATGATGTACCGTGTGGGGAATGTAATTTCAGCTTTGGATATTTGTATTGCCCCCTATGGTTGAAAAGGGAATTGCCAATGTTAAGTGGATGGTGATGCACCAATAAATGCATTATTAATCAACAATTGGTTAATTTGAAAAAAGGGATTTGTCAGTCTCTTCCTAATATTATGCTCAATGACCGTGTGAAAAATCAGACTGATTGGTGCAGTCAGTGAGGAGTTATCACAGTTTCAGACAGACAGACATTTCCTTAATTATAGTATGGACTAGGACCTTACCGTTGTGAATATACAGTATGAACAACAAATAATGTACAGTGTAAATATATGAGCAACAAATAATGTACAGTGTGAAAGTGAATTAGCAGATCATAACAGTGTGGGTGAATTAAAGTGAATTAATAGATTATACCAATCATGTAAGTATGTAATTGCTTTAATGTGTAGTTGTGGGTAGGCTATACACCCACAACTTTCAACCTTTTTGACTCCAGGGACCATCATTTATTCAGCATTTGAGCCACGGACCACCATTTGAGAACATTTTAGCCCCACAGACCCCAAAAGTAAAGATTTATTTTGCTTTTGTCCATCTTCTAGTTGTGTAGACTTGGGGCTAATTCAGATGATGAATATTTTAACTCTTGAGAGTGTAAAAATGAAACCAAATGGACCCGCAAGGGTCCATTTGGTTTCATTTCTACGTTCCCAAGAGCATACATCCCAACGTGTACGCATTTTTCGTATCAGCTACGTGTTTTTACCTCATACTACGCTGCTACGATTAATCACTTTAAAATACGCAAAGAGCGCAACCAAACTCAAACTCCGTTCACTTTATGGGGCCAGTCCAATGGCGACTCTGCTACGTCGTAAACAATGTATTTCAACTCCAGTTTGTCCCTATTCAGGCTGCATGAACAGCAGCTCCAGCGCTCAGTGTCTGACCCCCCAATGTCGCATCTCTGACACTACATGGCTCTGCCCCGACTGGCCAATCACACCGTGTCTTGTGGATACATTAGCCGTTGTAGCCCATAGAGTAACATAGAGACCACATCTGGTCTCTATGTTGTTGGTGGAAGGGAAAATCAGAATACGTCTCTTCTATGTTTTGTTACTCTATGTTGTAGCCAAACAGAACAGAGTGCATATGCTCTGAGTGCGTCCTCCCATGCAGTTCGCTAGGCTATTACTGACACGTTCATCTTCTAACTTAGCCAGACTCTCGTCAAAATGTCAAAGAAGAAAGCGCCATTAAGGAATTATTTTTGTGAACTAAACGGGGACGGGGCGCCGAGTCTCTCCGATCCAGAGGTCTCTTTGGTCGGGGAGGCACGGCATGTACTCCCCTTGGCGAA
>CM076986.1:35838432-35853432 GCA_039105355.1 Benthosema pterotum
AGGCCTAATTTGGACATTTTCAGTGAAGGGTGTACTTAGTTTTTTTGCAACAGTTTAGACATTAATGGCTGAGTTTCAGTTATTTTGAAAAAAAAAAAAAATAATAATAATAATAATAAAAATAAATGGCTACTTTATATTTCGTCAAAGTTTTCCCAGGAAAAAAAAAAAAAAAAAATAATATATATATATATATATATATATATATATATATATATATATATATATAATATATATATATATATATATATATATATATATATATATATATATATATATATATATATACACACAGTGTGTTTACTTATATTTACTATTTATATTTATTTATTAACCATGTCACTTTTTGTCACTTTTTTATTGCAGTTCGAGGAGGCGATGAGAAGGTATGTAAACATAACATAATATGTTGGTATGTCATATGTACAGTACTTGTTATGTTAAGCAAAATGGCTCTATATACATAGTAATCATTGCAGGAGAGGTGAAATCATTTTGCGACAGAGGCAAGTGAGGCAATAGTAACAGTAACAACCTTTTCCCACCTACCCGAAAAAGGTTGGGAGGGGGGATAAAGGTTGGGAGGGGGAACTCCCTCCTCCCCTCTACCGCAACCCTTTTCTATAACTAACTTGGCAGATATCCTATCCGTCTGTTTCGGACATGGCACCAAGAAACTTTTTTTTAAGTTGCGACATGATACAGGTGTGTGCCGATTTTCGTGCATGTACGTCAAACTGTACGGTGGGGCTTGAGGCACGAAGTTTTCTATGGGGCGCTATTGCACAATTAGGCCATGCCCACTTTTAACAATTTTAAAATACGTAATTTTTCGCCACTAGTAACGCCATTAGTTCGTGCGTGCCAAGTTATGTGACTTTTCGAGCAATTTATGCGGCTCAAAAGTGCAATTGTTTTCGGATAAAATAAGAATAATCCTTACGATTTCAATAGGGCTTCGCACATGCTTTGCAGTGCTCGGGCCCTAATAAATAAATAAAAGAGAGAGGAACATACTATATACACATACACAATGACAATGAAGTACACTCCCACAACACCAGAGGGAGTGCTACTAACCATGTCCAACCCAGATTTGGCACAAACAAGGGTCTTAATTCCTTCCGCTCATATGCCACCAAAATGTGGAATGCCCTACCAACAGTCATAAAGGCATGTGAATCCCTTGACTCCTTCAAAATCGCTCTCAAAGGGCACCTACAGATGGCTGCAATTCGAAACTGGCCTCTGTAAAACAAAAATGTATATAAAATCCCCCCACCCACCCCGCCTCTCCTCATTGTACATTTCTCTTTTCCCTTTTTTACCTCCACTATGATTTTGCCTCCATGATTTGCTGCTTCTGATTTTACTGAAGTAGTTGTTTTGTATGTACGGTATTTGAATGCCTCAATGAAATGAACAAGTTGGCCACTATTGTAAACAAGTGTATGCTTAACTAGTGTGCCCAATCAGCTTTTTCAGATTTGATGCAGTTGTACTTGAATTGTACTGTAATTCTCATCTCTGTTAATAAAAATTTCATTCATTCATTCATTCATTCTGTTACCTCCCGCAGTTCTACTAAAAAGAATAGATTGTGAGGCTGAAACATTGCCTGAGATGGTTGTTTGTTAGTTTTTTAATTTTTATTTTCAATATAACCAATTTAAGTTTCATAATTTCATTTTCATTTCAGCGTTGGCAAATCGCAACAACCAGTTCCATCTTCTACGTGGGGAACATTTTTTTTACCATAGGTCTCTGTGTTATTATTGTATTTTAACCACTGAACCAGTGAACAACTGTTCTGAATTATGCATTAGATGGTAAAATGTAGAGAAATGTCCCGTTTCATTACTTAATCACTTACTTCATAATTGCTATTCAAATCACTACCTGGCTAGTCTGGCCTAACCTGGAATGATTTCGGCCTGGGGCGGGGTGCTGTCACTTTTTTTAAACAGGAGATGAGCTGATCTGATTTGATCTCACTAACAGCCATGCAATGATTCTCTTAACCCTTTAGAGTTCTCACAATTAAAGAAGCAGTGGAAAAAATATTACTTTTTTACTTCCTGCAATAATGGAAACAATCAATTTTGTTGTGAATATCATACCCACCAGTTATTAAAATATAAGGCTCTAACAAATAGTAGAGTTGTCACTTGATGCTAAACATACAATTTGCAATGATTGGAAAGGCAAGCACCACCCAGTTTTTGTCTGTGCCCCTTTTAAGTTACATGTTCATGTTCACTAACATCTGTGGGATGGTAATGTGCAAAATAAATCATATCATCTTTGCAACTGACATGGTTCCCCCCAGCACCACCGGTTGCCTGGTGGGACCTGTTAATTCTGTTATTCTGCTGAGCAAGTGTAGCAGAGCCAATTTAAAAAATTATAACACACACTTGTATCTATATAAGAAATATTGGTTGAATAAATATTATTTATTGGGTAAATCTTTTTTGTGAGTTATTTGACTGATACCCTAATACCCGAAAAGATGATTTCAAAGACACATCAAAAAACAGCCCAGCCAGACATATAGCCAGTATTTACTCTCTCTTTATACACTTGGAAAACAAGAAAAAAAAAATACCTCAAACATCTTTTATAATAGGGAGGAAAACCTTGATCAAGGACAAACAATCAGTTACAGTATTACGTGGCACTTCAAGGTTCACCTCCATCTCGTCCACAGGCACAACAAGCACCATAGAAATATGATTTATCTATTTCTTTCATAGTGACATTCAAGATCTGCATGTGTCCTAAAAAAATACCCATGCTACATAAAAAACAACTATTGTCCGTGTCAGACAGAAATCTCCTATCTCCATATTTTAACTTGTTTTTGAAGTTTTGCACTCCTAGATCTGCTTGCAATCGAATATGGATTTTGCTTTTAGTATGTACAGTTTAGTTTAGTTCACTTTTTAGTCACCTGGAATGCTTTAGTGTTCGTCTAGTTATAGTCAACTAAATATCATACGATTTCAGTCTATAACTACAGTTGATTTGCTGTAGTAGACTAAAATATGTTTTGATGCCTTTACTGAAAATATCAGTGGGAAAATGTAGTCGACAAACATTAGTCGACAAAATCAACACCGCATGCTGCTTTCAGCAATTTGAACAGTTTGAATCCCGAATGAACAGGTTTAACATAGAGGTACATACAGGGTTTCTATCCGACAGAGACAATTTGTTTGGCAATAGACATATCCTGGCTGTAGAGAAGCTTAAATAAAAAGCATGCACGGTAAAACATTAAAATACAACTGGTATCAAAATAGATTCTCAGGGCAATAATATCCCCCCCCCCCCCCCCCGAAGCCCCCAATGCTGCTGTCAGATGAAAGACGCCTAATGTGTGGGTTGGTTTGCACTTTGAAACTTACACAAGACGTTTTAGATGTCTAGTTTTTAATGGCATGGTTTGTATTTCAGCCAACCCACTGGATGTCTAGACTATACATATTGGATTGACGATAAAGCTACTTTGACTCCATTGTCCCTTCTAGAATTTCAAAACCTGACATTAATATTGAAAATTGACATTATCGGGGGAGGGGGACAAATAAAGTAAAATAAATAAACTAAACTAAACTAAACTAGACTAAAAAATAAAATAAAATAAAATAAAATAAAATAAAATAAAATAAAATAAAATAAAATAAAACAAAACAAAACAAAACAAAACAAAACAAAACAAAACAAAACAAAACAAAACAAAACAAAACAAAACAAAATAAAATAAAATAAAATAAAATAAAATGTGTATGTTCTTTTTAAACTTAACAATTTTATTTATTTATCCTAATTAACCCTAACCCTAAATAAAAAAAAATAAAAGATACAAGACTTGCAGCTTATAGATAACATTGGCTATTTTGCACAATAAATACATATTTAAATTAGGGTTAAGGTGTTGGGCTTACAGTAGTTGATTCATTTGACGTTCATCTGACAGCAGTGTTTTCCTTCAGTTTTCATTCATTCATTCATCCATCCATTCATTCATTCATAGAGCGGTATTAGAATGATCTAACCATAGGTTACTGGAGGTCAACAGCACAGCAACTACCATACTGTATTGATATACTGATATTAAACATGACAAAAATATATATACTGTAACACTGTACTCTGTACATCACCATCCTTTATCATCATTTCTGGTCCACTTTGGTGGAATGAAAGCACAGGTTCCAAAACTTTTCCCTGGATCTGATCGATCAGGGCCCACTTGGAGATCTCAAAGGTGTGGTCACTTAAAGGGTAAGACCACTTTTTTGGAGTTTTTTTTTTGTAACCTTGCCATGATGCCATGATGCTTGTGGACAAGACATACATTAAAAAAAAAAAGATAATTCAAAATATGCTCCTCTTTGACTTACATTGTGCGATAAAACAGCTCTCAAAGTCACTCGTTAAACAAATGAAGTTGATTCAGACACTAGTATAGAGTATTGCCAAAACCAGTTGTAGTTTTATGTTTTCATTAAAAAAAATCTGTTGATTTTAGCGTTTTTATTAAAAAGAAAACCCAGACTGGATCCATGGGTCTGTGTCCAGATCTTAAGTTGTAAAATCAGCAGGAAGAAAAAAAATAAAACTACATGAGTTATGGTGATGCTCTATATCGTGTCTGAATCGACTTTGTGTTTGTTTACTTACTAAACGTGTACAGTCCATGAGGGGCAGTTGGAATCATCAATTTCTAATCACCGGAACATATTTTTTTTAAAATTTCTTGTCCCCATTTTGAATCATGGCAAGGTAACTACACAAAAAATAAAATAAAATAAAATAAAATAAAATAAAATAAAATAAAATAAAATAAAATAAAATAAAATAAAATAAAATAAAATAAAATAAAATAAAATAAAATAAAATAAAATAACAAGTGATCTCACCCTTTTGCACTATCACACGATCAGCAGCCAGAGTTATTTGAGTGACCCCTTGCAAACTACAGGGTTAGGAATCACTGCTTTCAAGTTTCCTGTCGTCTGCAAAGACGGCTGCATCGTCTTACTACATATGTTTACTACTTCTGGATATGACATCAAAATTGGTCCCGCGATTGGCCCCCGTTGAAATGTACTTCAAAACAAGACGTTACAATATACAGTACAAAGCGGGTCGATTGTCTCAGAAATACTGAGACATGGTCTATGTGGCAAGTTTACATTCTTGGCAATAACAGCACCTGTTTTTACAGCCATTGAAATCTGCAGCAAAGTGCACTCAAAAAATGGAATAAAAAAAAATCAACTACTTCCGTCTGATTTACTCTCTTATATATAACATATAAGTGTTAAAAATAGTCACTTTTTATTATCATCATTTATTTTTGTTTTCTTTTTTCTTTTTTTAACTGTATAGAGCGTCACAGTCCCGGCCGCCTTTCAGAACAACAAGGTTCCCAGATGAGAATCATTATTTGTTTTTCCCATTTGTGTTTCAAGACACTTTTTAGATAAAGATCTTTAAAAGGTATTATAGGCAACTTTAGTGTGTATAAACTCTGTGATTGTAAACAGATTTGAATCTAACTCCTCCTCACCTCCACTCTATTGCCTCATTATGAAACTACTGGAGATTGATGCCCTGGTGGTCTTTATGTGCATAGTATGTGGTTTTAGATATGTTAACTAACGTGCTTATAGCCTAAGACATCCCTCCACCCATATCCACAAAGAGGAGCGGTGCACCAAAGAATTGTGGGAACTGTAGTCCAGGAAGTAGTGTCCAACTGTCCATGACAGAGACACTTGGCTCACTGCTAAAATCTAAAATAAAACCACAGATTGCACACATAAGGACCACCAGGAAGGTTATATATACAGTATATATATATATATATATATATATATATATATATATATATATATATATATATATATATATATATATATATATATATATATATATATATATATATATATATATATATGCAAAAACGATGAAATGTCCCTTTAAGCCTTGGATAAGGTCATTGACAAATCATGACAATAAACAATTCTGGGGTCAGGGCAAACAAATAACCCACATAAGAAAAACATTCTAGTTTGGTGGCTTGTTCCCTGAGGGAACTGTGACGCTCTACAACACTATAGTGCTGACATCTAACCAAAATGCAGATATTTACATAGAATAATAATAATAATAATAATACCACGTTACAAAGGAGACATTCCGTTTTGAGTTCACATTTCTCAGCACATTCGTTTCTGTTGCATGAAGAGATTATTGTTGGTTGAAGTTGCACTAACCATATCTGTCCACTAGATGGCAGCATGTAGGAAGGTATTATGCTTAGTCCTGTTCAGTTCAGTGCAAGTCAATGTTCTGTTGTTTCTGAGGGCTGCCTCGGGTGACCAGATGTCCCTCTTTGCAGATGTCCCTCTTTGCGTGGGGACAGTCCCTCATTACAAATACTTTCCAAGTGCCCCACATATTGAGAACCTGTCTGTCTCACATTGTGACTTAAAGTTATTAATAATTTTCTAACCCCTGTTTCCTCCCATATCCCCACATGCCCACACAGCTGTCCCTCAATTTACAGTTTGGATCTAGTCACCCTAGGTCCGTCTACTCTAAAGCCCTTTTTCACACCAAAGGGTCCTCAGTTAACGCTAAAGCGGTCTTGACACTTGGTCCATGGAGCTACATGCTGCGTTGAATCGCATGGGCCATGCGTCAACCCGGGCCAAACGTGCAACAAGACATATGACATCACCCCGCAAAGTTAAAGGTAATAGAGGCAACTGTAGTGCGTACAAACACTGTGTTTGTAAACGGATTTGTTTAAAAAAAACAGAAATCAACCTCTGACCTCACCTCCACTCCATTGGCTCATTATGAAACTCTCACATTAGCACTGCCTTCCCTGAGCCCGAGGAATGTTTTGTTTTCACGATTTGTTGACGACGACGACAACAACAACAAAGTTCTGGACCGTCTGCAGGACGAAGCCAGTGCCTGTCTACAGGGAAACAGCTGCAGCATCAAAGTAGAGGCAATGTAGAACGGGTCGAAAAGGCAAACAAATATATAGCGATATATCTATTTTGATTTTTAGCTAAAACGTTACCTCTATTTACCTTTAACACTAAAAGCCGCCTTGACCCCTCTGGTGTGATCAGGGCTTAAAACTGACATTGGTCTTGCACTCTCTCTTCTCCGCCACAGCATGCTTCCCCCGATATAAGTGCTGGATTACCTCCAGCTTATCCCGCCAGGCCAAGGAAGGATTCTGAAAAAAAAAAAAAAAAGAGCAAGAGACGGCCGATCAATCAATGTGACAAATCCTCTGTGTTTTGCTTTGTCCTCGTCTTCAAATATCCCCCGTTAAGCCTGACTTCCTGCGCTAGAGGGTCTTGTTTAAACAAGAAGTGCACGGCGGAGGTAAACTAGAAAAAAGTGCCCTTCTGGGCACAGGTCTCACAACAGGTCGGGCTGTGGCCTCCTGGTGGCGCTATAATAGGCCAATGTGGAAAAGGTGATGAAGCCCGTTTAGTGGTTCCACAATTGTAGTTAGTTTGTAGCAGTAGTAGTAGTAAACATCATTTTAAATATAAGCACTTTCATTTGAATTATCTTGGGTTGTTTTGCATGCCATCATGTTTGGTGGGGCAGTCTGGGCATTTAGGGGGGCATTGCCCCCCCATGCCCATGCCTAGATCCGCCCCTGCTTCAGCCTGGTGGAGACAATCAAAACATCCTCACCTGGTTATAGGTGGATGTCAAACACACCATCCTCCACCGTCTCGATGTCTTCTTCAGCAATGACTGGAGGAGAAATGAAAAGAGAGATGGAGGAAACGTAAACGGTGCATTTACAGTATATAGCGCCTGTATCCAAGGTGCTTTACGTTCACACACAGACACACACTCATACTCCGATGGCGGAGGAAACCATGCCAGGCACCAACCAGCACATCAGAAGCAATTTGGGCTTCAGTGTCTTGCCCAAGTGACACTTTGCAGGAGGAGCCAGGATTCGAACCGCCGACCCACGGATCATTAGTGACCTGCCCTACCTACCTCCTGAGCCACAGTCGACCCTGCGACGTAGAGTACTATATTTGTCTTTTTCTATGTAGTGTATAGTCAAGAGTAAACTGTCATTTTAAGAGATAGAAAAACAAAATGGTTCATCAAAATGGTTCTGTATATCTGCAATGCACGTAACCCGAAAATCCTTCGCTCCACAGACTTCAAATTCGACGCACGCCAGGGGTGTCATGCTGCGATGCACAATGCATGTACCAGGATGTTCATGCTTTTACAAATGCCAATGATTTGATTTGGGTACTTGACAGGGTGTGAAGCTGGGGCGTCGCGGGGGAACATCACTGGCAGTAGCTAGAAACCCGTTTTTTCGAGTAGGCTAGCCTATAGACCAGTGGTTTTCAAACTTTTTTACACCAGGGCCCACTATTCATTCAGCATTTGAGCCACGGACCACAATTTGACGACATTTTAGCCCCACAGACCCCAAAACTAAATATTTATTTTGCTTTTGTCCACAATTCCAGGCTGGATTTGGGAAACAAAACAGTCAAACATACAGATCAGAATGACCATTAATCTTCTACAACATACATTCGATGATGAATATTTTATCTCTTGAGAGTGTAAATCCACTCCTGTGTCTAGAACAGTTCAACAGAAAATCTAGTCCTGTCCCACTCCTGTAGAATAACTCCCGATCCCATCCGGCTCCCACTCAAAATTACTTTTTATAGTTGCTAAGTCACGGAAACTCACGGAAACACGACTACCATAAAGAACAGGTGCCTTCAGTCCTTTTGGTTGGCAGCGAGACAAGCTGAAAATGAACATGATCATCTTCAGATCGATGACTGCATTCCTGTCCCCGACCCTGGGATTCATTAAAATTAAGGGTGTTGAATGATAAAAAATTTTAATCAAATTAATCACACCTTCAAAATTAATTTAATCATGATTAATCACCATTCGGACTATGTCCAAAATATGCCATGTTTTCCTGTGTGTTGTTGTGGAAATGGAAAGATAATGGACAGAAAGCGGATATACGTTTGTTTTAACATACATAAAGTATTTCTTTAAGAAAATCTGGTGGTAGCAAACTAGAATAGTGGATAGTGTTATTCTTCTTATTAAGACTGAGAGGAACAGAACTTGAACTGTTTGCGTGAGGGTTTGGAACAATTACAGTACTCAACTGTCTCTGAATCTACAGCAGGTCTATTCAATTAAATTGTTCAGGGGTCCGCATTGCCAAAAACCCAAGGGGCCCGGGGGCCAGACTGCCATAGCGACTACTCTCCACCATGGTGACATACGTGTACACACACAACCACATTTTGAAAAGTGCAATGTGCATCTGGTCTTTCTAACATGCATAATGCTTGAACCAAATCAAAACACACGTTTATAGTGCAGCTCATGAAAAAGTTCTTCACATCTGCACAACAGCAGCAAATCACAACATCTAAGGCACACTTATTGTGCTCTCCCTTTAATTCTCAAAAGGCTTGCAACAGGAGACAGGGCTAGCCTACACACAGGCAACTAATGACAGTGATGGCACTTCTTTGACTGGCCATACAATAGGGCACATTCATTTCATCAAGACAGATGTACAAATATTCACTAATGCAAAGCCAAAAGCAGCAAATCATAGTGGAGGTAAACAGGGAAAGAAATATAGGCTCTACTCCTGCAGCCAGCATGCACTCCAATCTTTTCATCATCTCAGCATCTCTGGATGTTTTTTTTTTCTTCTTGACAATAATCCATGCAACAGTGGCATATTATTTTGCGACAGCATTGACTTGGTTACAGAGCAAATACGTATGCCTGCGCTCCCTCGGGAGTTTCAATTTAGCCATTATTTCTCGGTCCACCCGTTATTAAACTGGCGATTTTCTGAAACAACTTTTCTTCTCAGTTTCGATAGCGAAGCGGTTAAACAAACACACCACAATAGTTGGGAGTGATCCGAAAGAGCTGCTTGTTTGTTTACAACTGACTTCACGTGCAGGAAGTGGAGCTCCTCTGATTCTCCGGTGGGAATGGAGCATATAGAGACTAGTGGTAGAGTCGCAACATTGAGGGGTCAGAGAACAGAGCGTGCACTGCTATTCAGTTAGCTGTCCTCATGCTCAGTGGAAGTCTAGAGCAGCCGCCATTAGACCTTTCCATGGAAGTGAACGGAGATGTGCTAAACATAGGGTGACCAGATGTCCCTCTTTGCGTGGGACAGTCCCTCATTTTCAAGATTTTTCAAGCGTCCCACAAATTGAGACTCTGTCCCACATTGTGACTGACAGGCATCAGTGTTCAAAATGTTCCCAATAATTTGTAGTGCCCTAATAGTTGGATTACTGTTGTATCGTTTCTTGCTGTTTTTTTTTTTTTTTTTTAATAATCCCCCCATGGTACCAATATATTTCCACACTCACTCTTAGAGTCTCCACATCGCATACTGTCGTATCAAAAATAGCTGATCTACAATCTCAAAACGCGTCGCAGCGCGGCGCGTTTTGAGATTGTAGATTGTAGATCAGCTATTTTTGATTTTAGATCAGCTGTTTATGCTAGGTGTCAAATGGAATCCTGAAATATTTTTGGAATATTGACATCAACATGTTTAATAATTCGCTAACTACATTTTGTCCAGTTTCCACACTCCACTTGTCCCACACATGCGACACTTCTGTCCCTCAAATGAACAGTTTGGATCTGGTCACCCTAGCTAAACATGTCAGGCCGCCAGTTTAGTAGCCCTGATATACTCGCTCGAGCCCATAGACTCGAATGCATTCGGCAACTTCCAATTGTACCTGTTGTTGTCCCCCTTCATTAGAAGTCTATGTAGAAGAGTCTCCAGCTCATTAATTGCATTAAAAATGTTAACGAAAATAATGGCCGAAATTAATCAACGCGCGTTAACGCACTGCTATCGACAGGGCTAATTAAAATATATATGAATCCTATCATGTGGGAATCCTGCGAGGCCGGCGATAATACAGACAAAGCGAGTGCTTCCTCCTCCGTAAGGGGCAGAGTCACACATTATTATACTGAACATAAAGAAAATTGCCAGCCAGTCAATCCATTAACCAGTAGAAATAAATACCTCAAACAGAGATTAAGTGAGGATACCTTGGTTAAAGTAAAAAAAAAAAAAAAAACATGGCACTTAAAGGTTCGCCTCAATTGCACTTTTTATCGTAATGTTTTTAATGCAGTAAAACCAGAGAATGTCAAACCCACTCAGAGACACTCATTAGAAGCATCACTTCACTCCACATAATGAATAGTGAGCTATAGGAAAGAATGCATAGACTATTTCAAAATTGAGAACTCTCTGGAAATGAATAGATTGTTTGCACGAACTTGTTTTGTTTGCACAAAGACAATCTTGGAGAATCTTGGGGATATATTACATGAGGAAATTGTTTTTGGTGGCAGCTAATCATCATCACCACAAACCATTATTCAGACCAACACACCAATGGACAGAGTGCAGAACATGCTCTTTACCGTGCCTTCGGCCTGGTGGAGAAAACGCCTAACTTCCCTCTCCAGGGCTGCCTCAGTGACTTCTTCCTGTGGGATTCTAAGTCGTTCCAATCATCACACATTGTCGCCATTCAGTCATCATCGTCATCAACATCCTCATTAAAGGCGTCATCGTCATCATGGGGTATCATCGTCGTCATCATCCTCATCATCATCATCATCATCCTCATCATCACAGGCGGCATGGTCATCAAAAGAATTATAGGAGTCATCCTCCTCAAAGGCGGAATGCTTATCATCATGCTTATTCTCGCTCACTTCTGATTTTCCAGTTGTTTTCATGAACGTCAGCTCCCACCTCACGTCGTGAGGGAGTCCAGACTGCTCCAGATCGCTCCGGACGACCGCTAGCTTGCATAAGGTCTTCAGGCTCGGGCTTAAGTCTAACACGTGCAGATCTTGAGGAGGATTTTCTCCATACCTTCCTTCACTGATCCCACACATCTGCTGTCTCTCGAAGAGGAGGACACGGTCTCCCAGCATGCAACAGCACGTCCACCTGTACTCCAGAAACACGCCTTCTCTCCCCTTGGGCTCCACTTTCCGCCAGGAGAACGCCTCCGGGTCGAACCTCCACATGTCGTCGGCGCGCCGCGTGTAGCCCTGTCCGGCGAACACGTACAGCTCTCCCCGGTAGGTGAAGGCGGCGTGACTGTAGCGTCTGGCCGGACCGATCTGCAGAGATCGACGACGCGAAGGCGCCGCCATCTGCGGCGTCTCGGCGACGGCGATGTCCGCGGAGGTGCTGCCATCAGAGTCGGCAGTGCCTCTGCGGCGTCGACGCCCACGCTTGCGCCTGCGCCGGCGGCGTGCCGGTGGTGGAGGCGCCGTGCTGGACATGCCTGGCCGTGTCCAGCCAGTCGGGTCCAGCCAGGTGTGCGACTCCGTGTCAAACACTCTAAGGCCGGTGTTCTTCTGGCGTCCGAACTTTATCCACCCCCCGAACACGAACATTCGGGTCCCGATGATGGTGGCGGAGTGACGCGCCGTGGCGGTGGGCGGCGTTCCCGTGGCGTCGATCACAGACCACACCATGGAGCCGGTGTCCAACTTGCAGACGTCGTTGGTGTATTTGAAACGCCGGGTCTCTCCCCCGTGAACGTACATGACCGTCCCGGACACGCAGGCCACGTGGTCGCACCTCCCATCCGGCACGGTCCCGGAAGCGTGCAGCTCGGTCCATCGGTGGTCGTTCGTGTCGTACGCGTAAAGACAGTTGGAGTAGTAGCGGCGGAGGTCTCCTCCTCCCCAGAAGTAGATGATGCGTCCGATCGGCACGGCCGTCTGGCCGTCGTGCACGGTGCTTCGGACGGTGAGACCATCCCCGCTCTGGGATGGTCTCCCCGGGGTCACCTTCCTCCAGCATAAAGACGGCACGTGGAGGATACGGACGACGTTGACTTTGTCGAAGCAGTAGAGCTCCTTCCCCACCACCACGGCGTACCAGGGCGGAACCACGGTACCTGCTTTTGTCCAGTGAAACATGTCTCTACCGTTGCTATGTTTTGACACAAAGTGCAAAGCTAACACGGAGTCCCTGAATTGTGTTGCATTCGAACGTGTTGTTTCAAGTCACATGGTCGTGATGATGATGATCTTCCATATTTGGGCACGTCGGCGAAGCGTTCCGCTCGTCTCTCATACAAGCCATATAAGCCCGACAGCAACATTTTTGTCATGAGTATTAGCCCGCTCATGCATAAATAAGGCCATGGCCGATTTGTGCACAACTCATGAGTTGTAAAGTAACATTCTCAGTCAAAACAAGCTGATGAGTCATCAGCTTGTTTTGACTGAGAATGTTACTTTGTTTTTGGGTGATGACCCAAAAATTGTATCTAATGACACCTATTAGACCATCACTACTGTTATGGTTATAAAACTATCGTGACAGCTTTCGCCCTTCCTGGCTTTGGAACTGTAAGCGCAAAGTTGAAAAAGTAGGCCACACAAACAATCACCGCCAACGGTGGTGACTGTTCACTATGATTTGCCTTCGCCATGCTCCTTTTTGGGTCGAGTTCATACTCGACTGTTCGCTGTTTAACCGCTAATGATACAGCTAAATATAGCTTGACAGCTAAATATACTGTAGCGACAAATGCACCAAGTTGGCAAAACTGCTTTAGAAATGTGCTTACTCTACTTTTGCTTTAAGTACACCCGCTAGACGTCACATGACACTATTATGTCGCAGGGACTTATACCCCCAATCCAACCCTTGATGCTGAGTGCCAAGCAGGGAGGCATTGGGTCCCATTTTTTTTAGTAGTCTTTGGTACGACCCGGCCCGGGAATCGAACCCCGACCTCCCTGTCTCAGGGGCAGACACTCTTTATTTATTGTCTCCACCGAAGGTGGAGACAATAAAACGCCCTCTGTCCGTGCACGTAGCCCGTATGTGCCCTCGATGTGTCTGTGCTCCCGACTATAAAACGCGCTCTGTCCCTGCACGTAGCCCGTCTCCTCGATCTGTCTGTCCTCCCGACTATGACGTCATGATGACGTTATAGTTGACACACAAGGAGGACCCCTGAGCTAGAATGAGACTTGAGATGATGTCATAAAGAGTGAGATAGGGAAGCCCTGAGTTAGGAGGATTCGTTGGATGATGACAAAGTTAGGAGGCAGAGGTAGAATGAGCTTTGAGATGACATCATAAAGAGTGAGATGGGGAAGATGACGTCATAGATAGTAGCAGTCCTGAGGTAGGCGGAGTTTGAGCTAGGAGAAGTTTGAGATGACGTCATGATGAGGTCATAGGTAGGAGGTGCTCAGAGATATGTATCCTGACTGGGAATGTAGAGATTTCGCATGTGATGACGTCATGATGACGTAATAGTAGGAGGAGCACACGTTCACACGTTCAAACCTGAGTCCGGACGGTGGAGACCTGTGCCCCGTAGGGGCACAACTCTTGTTTAGACTATTTTACACTTCATCCATACCAATCATGCAGATGTGTGTACCTGTGTTCTGCAGGCTGGGCGGGGTGTTGGCCGGCGGTGGGAAGCTGTAGGAGCGCGCCTGCAGGCTGGGCGGAGCCTCGTGGCTGATGCTCTTGGTCCGCTTGCGGCACTCCACGGCCAAGCGGCCCCGGCAGGCCTTGTGGCAGTTCACGCCACACGCTGGGGGAGAGACGGGGCAGACCAGTTATAAACAGTTATAAAAGCACAGCTTCCCAAACCTGTCAAAAAATACTCTAGACACCCGTGTGAAATGAAGTGCTGCGTGTGTGGCTACAGTATACTAAAACACACTTCGTCCCATTGTGCTTGTTTCTCTGAACATGGCAACATCAACAATACACACTTCGTCCCATTGTGCTTGTTTCTCTGAACATGGCAACATCAACATGACTCCACGCATGCAGGCAGGGACACACACACGCATGCAGGCAGGGAC